>WOVY01010099.1:0-167926 GCA_013436015.1 Rhipicephalus annulatus | reverse complement strand
CGGCGTCCACACCCAAACACGTTCACCGGGCTGGTATTCCACGAAGCGTCGTCGAAGGTTGTAACGGTGACTGTCGGTAGTCTGTTGATTCTTGATACGGAGACGCGCAAGTTGTCGGGCTTCTTCGGCGCGTTGAAGGTACTCGCTCACATCGAGGTTTTCTTCGTCGGTGACGTTGGGTAACATGGCATCGAGCGTCGTTGCCGGGCTCCTTCCGTAGACCAATTTGTATGGAGATATCTGCGTCGTCTCCTGCACCGCCGTGTTGTATGCGAAGGTCACATACGGAAGAATGGCGTCCCACGTCTTGTGTTCGACATCGACGTACATTGACAGCATGTCGGCGATCGTCTTGTTAAGCCTCTCGGTGAGGTCCGTTGGTCTGTGGGTGGTACGCTGTCGTCCGGCAGTGGTTTGTTTGGCTGTATGCCAAGATCGCTTGAGTTAAGTCGGCAGTGAATGCCATTCCTCTGTCGGTGATAAGGACCTCCGGGGCGCCATGACGTAGGACGATATTTTCGACGAAGAATTTAGCTACCTCGGATGCACTGCCTTTGGCAGGGCTTTTGCCTTGGCGTAGCGGGTGAGGTAGTCGGTAGCTACCACGATCCACTTGTTTCCGAAAGCCGACGTCGGGAACGGCCCCAGTAGGTCCATACCAATCTGCTGGAAAGGTCGGCAAGGTGGATAAATTGGCTGCAGAAGTCCCGTTCGCCTTGTCGGCGGTGTCTTGCGTCGCTGACAGTCCCGGCATGTTCTCACATAACGAGTGACATCGGTGGTAAGACGTGACCAGTAGTACCTTTCTTGTATCCTCGCGAGCGTGCGAGAAACACCGAAGTGCCCTGCCGTCGGATCGTCATGAAGGGCCTGCAGGAGTTCTGGTCGCAGAGCTGAAGGCACCACAAGGAGGTACTTAGCTCGAAGCGGTGAAAAGTTTTTCTTTTGTAGAAGACCGTTTCGTAGAAAGAACGACGCAAGTGGGCGCTTGAATACCTTCGGGACTTCGGCGGTGCTGCCTTTGAGGTATTCTATTAGGGCCTTAAGTTCCAGGTCGGCCCTTTGTCGTTCAGCGAAGTCGTCGGTAGTTATCGTTCCTAAGAAGTAGTCGTCATCCGGGTCGTCGGGTAGCGGTTGGTCGACAGGCGCACTAGAGAGACAGTCGGCGTCGGAGTGTTTTTTTGCCGGACTTGTAAATGACAGTAATGTCATATTCTTGAAGTCTCAGGCTCCATCGTGCGAGGCGACCTGAGGGGTCCTTCAAGGTGGCTAGCCAACACAATGCGTGGTGGTCGCTCACAACTTTGAAGGGGCTGCCGTAGGGGTAGGGGCGAAATGTCGACGTAGCCCAGACGATGGCGAGGCACTCCTTTTCTGTTGTGGAATAATTTGCTTCTGCTTTGGATAGCGATCGGCTGGCGTAACTAATAACCCTTTCAAGTCCGTCAGCCCTCTGCACAAGAACGGCGCCAAGACCTACGCTGCTTGCGTCAGTATGTATTTCTGTCTCGGCGAATTCGTCGAAATGGGCAAGTAACGGAGGCGTCTGGAGGCGATGTTTAAGCTCCTGGAAAGCGTGTTCCTGTGGCGTTTCCCACTTAAACTCCACGTCGGCCTTGGTAAGGTTAGTGAGAGGATCGGCGATACGGGCGAAGTTTTTTTGAGAGGATCGGCGATGCGGGCGAAGAGGATCGGCGATGCGAGCGAACCGCCTATAATAGGCACATAGGCCCAGAAATCGGCGCACGGCTTTCTTGTCAGTGGGCGGCGGGAAGTCGGCGATGGCGCGGCTGTTTTCCGTGGATCGGGACGAACTCCAGACTTGCTGATAACGTGCCCCAGAAACAAGAGCTCCTCATACGCAAATCTGCACTTTTCTGGCTTCAGTGTCAATCCGGAAGTATTGATGGCTTGAAGTACAGCTTCAAGGCGCCGAAGATGTTCGTCCAAACTCGAGGAAAACACGACGACGTCGTCCAAGTACACAAGGCAAGTCTGCCACTTCAAGCCTGCCAGTACTGTATCCATAACGCGTTGAAACGTTGCAGGAGCTAAGCAAAGGCCGAAGGGCATCACCTTAAACTCGAAGAGGCCGTCCGGTGTTATAAACGCCGTCTTCTCTCGGTCTCTTTCGTCGACTTCGATTTGCCAATAGCCAGTCTTGAGGTCCATTGACGAAAAGTACCTGGCATTATGGAGCCGATCAAGTACGTCGTCTATTCGTGGGAGGGGATACACGTCTTTTCTTGTGATTTTGTTCAGGCGGCGATAATCGACGCAGAAACGTAGGGTCCCATCCTTTTTCGTCACTAAGACCACGGGGGATGCCCATGGACTTTTGGACGGCTGGATAATGTCATCCCGCAGCATTTCATCAACTTGTCTCTTCATGGCCTCACGTTCTCGCGTCGAAACCCTGTACGGACTCTGATGGAGTGGTCTGGCATTTTCTTCGGTTATGATGCGATGTTTCGTGATTGGGGTTTGCCGAATTTTCGATGACGACGAAAAGCAATCTTCGTATTGCAGGAGCAGGGCCTTGAGCTGTTCTTGCTTATCGTTCGGAAGTCTGGGATTGACGTCGAAAGCTATGGGAGGGGCTTGGTTCCTCTGAGCAGGTTCCGCAGAATCGGCGAGGGCGAAAGTACTGGTGGCTTCGACAATTTCTTCGATGTATGCGACCGTTGTTCCTTTGTTCACATGTTTGTACTCATTGCTGAAATTCGTGAGCATAACCGTTGCTTTGCCTCCCCGCAGCTCTGCAATTCCTCTTGCGACGCAAATATTTCGGGTGACCAACAGATGCTGACTGCCTTCAACGACGCCTTCCAAGTCAGGTGATTTAGGAGCGCCGACTGAAATAATGACGCTTGAGCGAGGCGGAATGGTGACTTGTTCTTCCAGCACATTCAAGGCATGGTGTCCTGACGGCGTGCGCGGCGGTAGTGCTTCTTCTGTGGATAACGTTATCGACTTTGTTTTTAGGTTGATGACAGCACCCTGGAGGCATAAGAAGTCCATGCCAAGGATGACATCTCTCGAGCAACGCTGTAGGACTACGAAGTCTGTAGGATAAATACGGCCGTTAATGGTGACTCTCGCTGTGCAGATTCCTGCAGGCGTTACGAGATGACCTCCGGCTGTGCGGATTTCAGGGCCTTTCCAAGCGGTCCTAACTTTCTTTAACTTCGCGACGAACGACCCACTGATGACAGAATAGTCGGTTCCAGTATCGACGAGAGCGGTCACACTGTGGCCGTCGATAAGAACGTCGAGGTCGCTAGTTCGCCGTCTCACATTACAGTTAGGGCGTGGCGTCGGGTCACGGCTGCGTCGGCTTGTTCCGCTGCTTCCATGCTGCGTCGTCAGGCCACCTTCAGTAATTGAGCTTTTGCCGTCAGGGCTTTGCCTGGTTGGCATTCTGTTCGGAAAGCTCCGTCGCGGCGGCGTCGTCGTCGGAGGATCTTCCGTAGTTCGTCGCACAGCAACCACACTTCCATCGGTTGCTGCCCTTAGTTTCCCGGATACGGGCTAGGAGACCGGCCCCGCGTTGGGCCAGAGTATACTGCCGGTGGTGCGGTGACGTGCGGCGGCTGGGCGACGGCGAATGCGAAGGGCTTCGTGGTGTCCACCGAGTTCCTGTCAGGTAGTCGGCGATGTCACGTGGTCGTTCTCCTGGCTGTGGACGCGGTGCATTGACGGCGAAGCCACGCAGTCCCATCTGTCGGTACTGGCAACGGCGGTATGTGTGTCCAGCCTCGCCGCAGTGGTAGCAGAGCGGGCGATGGTCAGGGGTGCGCCAGACGTCAGTCTTCCTTGGTGCACTGCGCTGGGCCGCTGGCGAACGGTATGACGTCGGTGGGGGTGGTGGCGGCGGTGGCGTCTGTCGACGGAAGTGCGATGGTGCGGCGTTTTGGCGTGGACGGGGAGGAGCGTTGTGGCGCAGTGCAGTAGCGTAGCTCATAGCTTCCGGCTCGGGCAGCGGTGCGTGGGGAATTTGAAGCGATTACCGAACTTCTTCTCGCACAATGTCGGCGATTGAATCCACTTGAGGCTGTGCAACAGCAGAAGGCAACAGCTTGCGCAGCTCTTCCCACACGATCGCTCGGATCGTTTCACGCAGGTCTCCGGAGTTACTGGCTTGAGCAGGAGCGCAGTCTGCAGTCAGGCGACGATTATACTGTCTGGGGCGCATGTCCAGGGTCTTTTCGATAGTGGTCGCTTCGGCTACAAATGCTTGAACGGTTTTCGGTGGGTTTCTCATCAGTCCCGCGAAGAGCTCCTGTTTGACCCCTCGCATGAGGAAACGAACTTTTTTCTCCTCAGGCATGTCTAGGTCAGCGTGACAGAACAGTCGGGTCATTTCTTCTGTGAAAAGGGCGACATTTTCATTTGGTAGTTGAACCCGGGTCTCTAATAAAGCAGCGGCCCTCTCTTTGCGAGCGATGCTCACGAAAGTTTGCAGGAATGCGCCGCAGAAAACATCCCACGTTCGGAGCGTGGACTCTCGATTTTCGAGCCAGGTCCTTGCGGAGTCTTCCAAATAGAAGAACACACGACGCAGCTTTTCGTCATGGTCCCAGTGGTTGAGGGCGGCCACACGGTCGTTTGTTTCTAGCCAGGACTCCGGGTCTTCGAACGATGACCCATGGAAAATTGGTGGTTCCCTGGGTTGATGCATGACCATCGTGGGCTGGGACGCTGCGGTTGTCATTGTCGCTGCAGTCGCGGTCATGGCCTTGGTCTTCCGCGCCTTGTCTTGTAGAAGCCCGTACTCCGGTGGTAGCCCTTGCTGTCGGCGGCTTGTTCGCTGCTCCTGGTTGGCGTCGGTGTCTTCTCCGCGACGTGGGCTGGGTTCACGGCTTGACGGGGGCGTCCGGTACATGAACGAAGCAGCACCTCCACCAGATGTCACGGGGTCGTGACGTGGCCGAAGACAGGAGACTTCGTGTTGGGATTTAACTGTTTATTAGGGCGAACCTGTGCCCGGTAAACGGAAAGTCCAATTACAGCAGCAGTCTCGCACAGATAGCAGTCTCGGACTGATAGCGGCGAACGGAGCGTCGGCCTTCGATCAACAACTGACAAGCGGCGAAGCGCGTCGGCACTTATACTCTTGCGGTCGAATGTTCTAGCGTTATCGCTGACGGTGGCGCAGGTTCCAGAACAATCTGTACCGTTCGCACAGTGGGCGTGATCTTATCGAAATGATATACTACAATCCGGAACCTTCTAGAAAACTGCAGGCGCGGTTTGCGCTGAGAATCGTGTGGTGTTTTGGGACGATAACAAAAACTTGGGAAATGGAACGTGGCAATATTCATGAAGTGATTGATGATGAGTGGGGTGAAGCGTCCGCCCGTGCATGCGTCTATGCATCCGATTGCGTTCGAGAATGCAGATGGCGCATGGGTAACACCGATGAGACGCGTGCCATGGAAGCCGAGCGCAAGCGCCTTTAACGTGCCCGTTACTCTGCTTCGTTCATGCCCCACCCCCGATGCACTACCTATGGTCACTGTCCAGGAGGCTGAGAAATCCACTCGTTCTATGCATACCCAGGCACAGCCCCCCATGCAGCCAATCGGAGGGTAGGGGTACAGCGCCATCTAGTTATCTTTACCCAACTGCAGTTTCTATGTAATTCTTAAGAAAGTGCTGTATATTATACTGTTCGGCAAATACTGCCTTCTTTTCTTTCTAGTCTGTTCTCTCGGTTACGCGGGACGCTTGTACCATATCTAAGGACACAGTGAAAGATGAGGCATTATTAGTACAAAAAGGACTTATTTGGTTTGCATTCTTTTATGGTTTGGGGGAAGTATGAATATTTATAGCAATTTGATTTGGAAGTGTATTTATTGAGTGTTTGTGAGTGCCTGTAACGTGTTGACTTAAAACGACAGAAAAAAATTACTTTTGACGTGTCGATGTTTATGTCACTATGAAGTAATTGAAACAAAATGTTTAGTCTTGCTATTTTAGCCCTACCTTGTAGTGTTAATAGACCTGCTTTAGTTTGCGACTCAGTAGGAGAATTCGTTAGATTGCATTCGTTATAAATATACCTCACTGCCTTCTTGTGAACCCCCTTTTAATCCTCGCAATTATTTTCTTTGTATGCAGAAATCAAACAATACGATTATAATCATGTTAGTAATGTATTCATTTATTATTATTATTATTATTATTATTATTATTATTATTATTATTATTATTATTATTATTATTATTATTATTATTATTATTATTATTATTATTATTATTATTATTATAATTATTATTATTAATAATGCATCCATAACACTGCACTTGATTTGCGGTTTACTCATTAAATCTGTGTTCCACATTTACACTGTTCAAGGCAGTATTTATATTGTCCTTACAGAGACCTACATATTTTAACTGCAATAAATGAACTCATATATATCAGCCAGCGTTGTGGCACACCCTACAAGAGAAGAATATTTTCATCATTTCAGGACATCCTCAGGATGTTTTGGATTTATGAAGGAGGTATGTATTAGGTAATGACTGATGCACGGCTACCTGTTTTTCATGCAACCTTACGTTTTATCTCCAAAAGATCAGGTGATGGCAGTATGAGACAAAGCAGTTAGACCCTTTCAGAGTAGCTTTATGCCTTTTTATAAATTGCAGTGCCACGTCCTTCTCTGACAGAGGTGCAAGGCAATATGAGGGAAGGGAGGGCCAGCCCCTTTAAGCATCGATGCAGCACAGAGCAATATTTGGTTGTGCATATGTCCTGTGCTTTACGCAAACTGTTTTTTAGTTGTTTGCACTGCTTGAAATGCCCCTTGCCTTTTTGAAATGAAACTTGTACTGACATACAATGAACTGTAAATGTTGTCAGCATTAGATGTACAAAAAAAACCATCATGAAGGCAGTGAGCCCTTATCACTTATTTGCCTTGCACTACAGGTATGCTGGGATGAAGAGAATGGCCATAAGGAAAATAATAATAATAATAATAATAATAATAATAATAATAATAATAATAATAATAATAATAATAATAATAATAATAATATAATAATTCACACCAACTGGTTTCATTTTCAGTCTCAAGTGGTTCATGCTGGGACCAACTGAAATATGTTGCTAACCGGTTGGCTTCCACTTAGTCCCAGCTGTATACAGCCATAGTTTCAGTTAAAGTGAACTGAAACCGTAGAGTATTTTCACCTGAAAAGGAAAGAATGCTGAAAGTGATGCATCGAAAGGCAGAAAAGAAAACAAAGAGGAAAGATAAAACAGAGAAAAGAGCAAAAAAGGCGAGCTCTCAGAGAAAAAGAGAAAAGAAAAAGGAGAAAGAAGGAGGCACAGGTACACTGAATTTCTCTCGCTCCCAATTTTGAGGGATCCTCGTTTTTTCGCTATGCGTCACTTTTTTTGCCATTACCTGGGTAAACTTTGGCTCCTATACCCAGATCGACTGAATTGATGGCGCACTCAGATTTAGCGTACTTGCTCGTTGTCACATCCTGTCCCAAAGTTCTCATGCCTGTCGTGCCAGAAAACAGCTTTGCGATGCAAATCACTATCGTGCGGCTGAGGAGCTGGATCATGCACAGATCATAATGTTAGCCTGATCGCACGAAGTAACGGTAATAACTTAGTAGTACACCAGCATAACACAAGCGTTCAGTGGGCCCTTAAGTTATGTCATGGTAACTTCAGAAGTGCAAGTTGTGCTTTGCCAGCATTTTCTTCAACTATGAGCCATACACTACAGCTGTGTTTTGTATGAATATAAAACAGAGTACTGCTTGAAATGTTAAGTACACTGACTACACGATTAAAATTATTTCTAAACATTTCTTAACTCTTAGAAAACACTTCTAAGAGTTACTCTTAGAAGTGTCTTGTAACTCTTAGAAAACATTTTTAAGAGTTACATTTTCTTGTAAAAACTGACACATACCTAGGTCAAGATTCGTGACAAAAGTACGTCTTGCCCAAGGTTATTTCTGACAAATTCAGCATACTCCACGTAGCTTAGGAATTGATGTTATGCTTAGCATGACCATGTTGTAATTTTTATAGCGTCACGTCATGAAATTACGCCAAATATACATCCAAATGTTCCACGCACAGACATACATTGAAGAGTTCCAAGTGTTTGTATAACCAGTTGTTTGCATTTGTGCAATGATGCAAACACGAACTTGAGCATTAGGAACACCTGAAGCAACAAGCTGGTATGAAGTGCTGGTGCTAGTGAGGATGGTAGCCCTGGACGCTGCTGCATAAATCAACTTCAGCGCATGGCACCTACAAAAACCAAAAAGGCAACAACACAACATAGCAATACAACCAAAAAGACAACAAACCAAAAAGGCAACAAAATAAAAAATGCAACAAACACAACATAACAATACAACATAATAATAAAAATACATGCTCAAAAAAACTAAGTTACAATATGCTGAAGACGTAATCCGCTAGTGCAGCCTTGAATGAAGACGCATCTTCCATGCGGGCGATAGAGTGTGGAAGGCGGTTCAACTCAGTGCTCGTTTTTGCTAAAAAGGAGTCTGAAAAATTAGTGCAGTAAAAAGGAATGAAAACTTTGAATGAAAAACGAATGAAGATGAAATGATACGTATGAAGATACTGAGATGATTTCCTGTTTAAGTGAACATTTATGGTAGCTGATCTTTTGAAAAAGAAATACACGAGACATTGTTTTTCGAAGTTTCAAATTTGTTAGTCCAAGGTCTGATTTCGTCAGTGAAATTCTAGCATAGTGGGAAATGACTTGAGTGTGTGAAACGTGCTGAATGTTTCTGAACTGATTCAATTTAGTTGTTAATACCTTTTGACCAGATTCCAAAGATGAGCAGCATATTCCAGCTAGGGTCTAATTAGTGTTTTGTAGAGTTGTAATTTTAAAGGACATGAAGCGTTGGAAAAACTTCTGCAAATGTACCAGAGAGACGTAGGCGTACCAGCCGGTGGGGGAGCAAGGGGGACGTGAGACCTCCCCGCCTCATTAAGAAAACTTGGTGGGCTGAGCCACCCCACTTTCCACAGTGGTCACTCTTGGCTGCACGCTGGTGAAACGAACAAGTAAGGTGTAATTACTTATCACATCAGCATTTACTCAATTGTGTTTCTATAGAAGAATGAAGTTGTTAAGAGGATATGTTACAACATAGTGTAATTTTGCCAACATTCCCGCTTTGATGATTTGACTTGTAGGTATATATATATATATATATATATATATATATATATATATATATATATATATATATATATATATATATATATATATATATATATACAGAACACAAACGAACGAACACAAACAAACGAACAGCTGGCCCAGGATCGGGTGTTGTCGCTTCTTCTGGGTCTCGCTCAACACAATGGCGCCGTCGACGAAGAAGAAGTCTGTTTGTTTGTATCCTCTGATCCATGGCTCGTACCCACTCTGAGGGATTGGCAAAGAGAACATATTGTCTCATATGGACGATAACTGCATTATTGCTTACAACGAAAAAAAAGGGGGGGGGAGTTGTATAGTGAAGTCAGTATGTTAAAAAAAAAGAAAGAAACCAAAGATTTAGATAGTGAGAAAAAATAATCAACAACAAAGTATACACTAATAGTTACAACTTGATTTTGGGAGCCGACCAGACAGCGGGTTTTGCCAAACGCGATTAATTTGGTATGGACGGATTTATCCAGAATTGAAAATTACTTTTCGACCCGTTTTTTTAGTATCTGTTAACGTGGGTTTTATGTTGAAAAACGTTTAGAGTCTTGAATAAAATTACACACCGCATCGAATGCATCTCTGTGGCAATTTCCCAAGCAGAGGCACCAAAACTTAGAACATTTTCTGTGGTTAAATTTAAACCTAGCTTCGCAAGTGGAATATCTAAAGGTCGTTTCTTAATTAATGCACAGTTACGACATGAGCCAAAATATTGCTCAATAGTTTCTGATTCTTCGCAGAACGGACAAAGGGGGGAAAGTGTCAGACCAGCTCTGTGTAAAAAAAATTTAATGGGGGGACACGGCACCGGAATCTGGAGATTATAATTTCAAGTTGTTTTGACGGACTCCACTGGGATTTCCATGGAAATTTGAGGTGCTGATAATCTGTCCATTGTGTGATATTTCCTAAACTATCTGTAAAATAGCGAATTTCCTATACCTAACCCCTGATAAGTATTCTAACTCGGGAAGTACTGAAATTACTCCATCGAGTGATGCTCGTGCCAAAGCATCTGCCAATTCATTTAATCGTAATCCGCAGCGACCTGGGACCCACACTAATTTGAGGAGTTTTAAATGCGGCGGTGCTAATGTGTGGAACGCTGCTAGGGCACGAGATTGTTCAGAGGTTGTCAGAGCTGCACACACCGAAAGTGAGTCTGTTAGGATGATTGCACTGGTCTCGGTCGTAGGAATTTTACGAAGAGCTAAAATAATAGCTACTAGCTCGGCTTCAAATATAGGAGTGAAATCTGGAAGAAAAAGACCAGCCGAGGACATCAGACGCAATACCTACGCCTGCATTTTCAGTTATTGACAGAAGCATCTGTAGCTATTACATTTTTTGTTTCTGCATGTACCAAGTAATCGTTTAATGTAGTGGTAAAAAATCTAAGAGATTGCAACTTGGCTTGTGGGGGGAAGATTTTATCATACTCTATTCTAATGTTGATGGTTGAGGAATTAGTTTCAATTACTGTGCTAATGTCTACATTTATGCAATCCTATTTCTTTTTAACGAAAATTATCTGAGGGGTATGAAATTGAGGCCAATGTGCAAGAAAGAAAGAGTCAGGGTCGCTGATAAATGCGTACTCTGATCTTCGCGCCAGTAAACTGTAGAACTTTAAGAAGGTTTGAACCGTTAGATTGCGGAATTGACAGAGAAGTGTTGGAAATCGCGCTTCTTGATACAGTACATTATTCGCCACGAACCTGGGAAGTCCCAGGCATATTCGCAGGGCTTCTCGCTCTAACATTACTAGCGGTTTAATTTTATAACCAGCGGCCCCCGAGAATAATACTTACCTAATTCCAATATTGGTCGCGCATACATTTTATTTATCATTAACATCGTGTGTCTGCACAGCCCGTGTTTTCTGTTGCTTAACCTGCGTAATAAACCTAACGCCCGTTTATTTATTTATTTATTTTTACATACTGCAACCCGTAAGGGCTATGGCAGGAGTGGGTAACAGGCCGGTACAAAACATGGTGTAATACTATGCGAAGGAAAGCAAAATACAAAGTGGCAATACATGGCATCACATGGTGGCACAATGAAGACATGGTGGCAAGGAAGAGAACACAGTAAACACAGTAAACAGTGAAACGGAAAAAGACAAACTGTCAAAGGGTATTTATGGATAACAAGAATTCATTTAGGGGCAAAGAACGCATTTCACCGGATAAGTTATTCCAAAGTTCAACAGTTCGTGGAAAGAAGCTAAATTTAAACGTGTTAGTACGGGCGTAGAATGGTGTCATATTCAAAGGATGGTATTGGCGTGCTGAAGAAGGTCTGGAACATGTTAAGTAGAGATCTTTTGAAAGTTTGCACGTCAAATAAATTATGGAATGTAATAACTTGAGAGACTCAATGTTCCTTCGCGATGAAAGTAGAGATAGGCTTAAAGATGGTAATGCTGACGTAGGTGAAAAAGCAGAGTCATAACGCCTGAAGATGAATCTAATGGCCTTTTTCTGTACCGATTCTATTTGTTTTATTTCGCACTGGTTGTTGGGGTTCCATACAGGTGACGCGTATTCGAGCACGGGGTGGATAAGGGTCTTGTACACAGTTTTGTATCGCTAGGGGCCGCAGATAGTGTACGCCGGAGGTAACAAAGTTTTTTTAGCGCTTTAGAAGTAATGTAATCAATATGGTGAGACCAGGACAGGTTAGGAGTGAAAAGCACGCCAAGGTATTTATATTGGCAAACTCTCAGCAAAGACAGTCCATTAAATGAGTAGTTGAAATCTGAAAAAACTAATTTATTAGTAAAGGACATGAACACAGTTTTTTTGTAGTTAATGTTCATTTGCCAGGGACGGCACCAGTTACAGAAAGATGCAAATGAATCGTTGAGAAGGATGTGATCATTGGGCGAGTGGATTACATGATATAAAATACAATAATCAGCGTACAAACAAATCTTACAATGAACAATATCAGGCAAGTCATTAACATAAAGCAAAAATAACAAAGACCCGAGGATTGAGCCCTGCGGAACACCGGAAGTGATTATGGCCGGGAAAGAAGCAACGAAATCAAAGCACACAAATTGAGAACGGTTCGAAAGAAAGCAAGAAATCCAGTGAACTAATTGTGGGTTCTTGAGGATCTTATTTAATTTGTGCAAGAGTTTTGAATGAATAACAGTGTCAAAGGTTTTAGAAAAATCGATAAAGATGGCATCATTCTGATATCCTGCGTCAAGGTTCATGGAAATGTCATGTGAAAAGGCAATAAGTTGCGTCACCGTGCTGAACCCGCGTCGAAACCCATGTTGAAAATTGGACAGAAGGTTATTAGACTCGAGGAAGTTCATGATATGTTTTAAGATTGTGTTCAAGCATTTTACAAGAGTATGAGGTTCATGAAATTGGTCTATAATTGGAAAAGGAGTGCTTATCGCCGGATTTGAAAAGAGGAAGGACTTTACCTATTTTCCAGGACGAGGGAACGGTACCGGTGCGGATCGATGTGTTAAAATTAATTTCAAGGTACCGAGCACACCATTGGGAATACCGGAGTAGAAATGCATTGGGAATGCAATCAGGACCACTGCATTTTTTTTACGTCCAGATTCAATATAAGGTTCAGAATGCCCTCTGCGGTAATTGTAGTATTCCCTATGGAGATATTAGAGAGACGATTTCGGAAGGGAGGAACAATGTTATTGTCAACAGAAGAATTGGACCTAAAATAGTCATTGAAGGCATTTGATATGTCAGCTGCGTCACATAATGTTTCGCCATCAGAGGTGAATGAAAACGGTAAGGTGGATTTAGGAAGGATAGAACGCCAAAACTTTTTGGGATTACTTTTAAGCAGAGTTTGAAGCTGCGCCCGATAATAAAAATCCCTAGCCGAGTTTGTCATCCGTCGAAGTTCTTCTTTCGCGAGATTGAACTTGGTGATAGTGTCAGGGTTATTGTTACGTTTAGATCGCCTGAGGTGATTCACACGGCGTGATAAGTCCATGAAACACTGGGATTAGTCTTTATCGTTTTTTAGTGGAATAAACTGCCGTATGCAGGAGTTAACAAGCCGCTCAAAGAAATATACAAGGGCGTTAGTGTCACCACTGAGACTTAGCTCGTTGAACGCTTCAAAGCTATCGAACAATTCCTCGATAATAGAATTATCATTAGCGTTATTTAAGTCAGGGAAAGTTGTGAAAAGGGAACCAGGTTTCGGCAATGAAGAAGGAATGTTAACAACAACTGCACTGTGGTCAGATATTCCTTTGATTATCTCATGAGTGAAGCCATTCTGTGCAGCACGAGCACTAAGAAAAACTAAATCCAGTAGGGCGTTGGATCTTGTGGTGCCAGTAACAATCTGGAGAAGCCCAGCAGAGAGTGACAAATTTAGGAGTGCTTTGCTAATAATGGTATCTCGAACGCTGTGGGTCAATGCCGACCAGTTAACCCCAGGTGCATTGAAGTCACCCATGCAAACAAAATGTGCCGCAGAAAAGTTATGTTTAAGAATGAATTGGCTGAGGGAGTGAATGCTTTCAACCGAACACCCGGAAGGGCGATAAAATACACCGATTACAATTGACTTTTTGGAAGATGCAGCTTGCACCATACTGATTCAGTAGCAGCTGGAGAAGGTAACACCGAAAACTTAAGGTCAGAACGCAGTAGCAAAGCAACACCACCACCTTTCGTATTAGAGTGGTCAAACCTAACTGCGATGAATCCTAGTGGGGTAAATTCGGAATCAAGTATGCCATCGTGTAACCATGTTCCGGTGATCCCGATCACATGGGGGGAATACGAGGAGACAAGAGAAAGAAGGTCTGGAAATGTATTAGTGATACTCCTGGCGTTTAGATTAAGGAGGGTGAGGTTATCTGGTAGCTTACGGGCAGTTCAGGAAGGCAACGAAGAACTAGACTGAACGGATGCAGGCACAGAAGGGGGGTGGTTTACATTAACCCAATTTTTACTAGCATGTTAAGGTTAGTGTCCCAGTAATGACGAGAGCCATCAATGTAAACATGGTCGAAACGTATTTTAACTGTGGAACCATTGCTACGATGAGATGAGGTGGCCTCCCAAAGTTTCCTACGTAACGAATGTGCTCGCGTAGAATAATCTTCAGCAATGCGGAAACCAGTGCCTTTTAGCTTTGGAGCATTGCTCAGAATATCCATTTTATCTCCGAAATCCAACAGTTTGAGAATGACTGGACGTGGAAGGCCATTGTGCGCCGTACCGATACGGTGACAGCGCTCAGTACGAGGGCACGCCATTTACAAATGCTCGGACATAAATTTCGCAACGATAGCGAGTAAAGAAACATTTGTTTCTTTTGATTCCTCGGGCAAACCATGGACGATAATGTTGTTTCTTCGAGAGTGATTTTCTAGTTCGTCATTTTTAGAAACAAGTTTTGATACTGTTTGTGATAACTGCAAAATCTCGGAACGTTCTGGCTCAGACAAACTGTTCACATGGGAAGATGCCAGCATTGATTCGAGTGCTGACACACGCGCTTCAAGAAACTCAAGACGGGCGTTGAAGGACTGCTTAATATCAGAGATATCGCATGCGATTTGCTTTTGACCAGCCAGTATTTGCGAAAGAGTTTCCGCGGATGTATCAGGAACGCCCGGAAAAGAAGTGGTTATCGATACATCAGAGGCTGATTTGGCGCGATTCGATGGTCCTGTGGCAGAATCACTTGTGTTATTAGTAACCTTACAACGGGTTTCCTTGAGAGAGCCGGGTTCAGTTCAACGTCACCGCTTAGGATAAGACGATGTAAGCAAAACACAATGTGTGAATAATATGAAACGACACTTTGTGGGTAGGCACAGAGCAGCAGAAAACGATCATCGCTTCTAAAGCACGCAGCATCTGCGAGGTAACATACTTGCCAAAACAAACGGCGATCAGGCATCGTGCTCACGTCGCTCCTGCCTAGCCCACTGAAGAAGGTGCTGGGATGAAGTCCTTTTAAACGGGTCGAGTGTGACGTCACTGGGCAGGCGTTGGTCGTCTTCCAGGGGTCGCTGCAGGCATTCCGGCAAGGTGAGCGAGGCAGACAGCCCAAGATAGGGCTATCAAGCATCACCAGTCTGCCGGGCACGTCGTCGATAGACGATTCCGGAGGAACCGCGAAGTTCGCATGTGCAGGCCAGGGTGATGGGTCAGGCACAATCCTTGGCTCAGCAGAACACAGCAGCAGGGCGGCGGACCAAAAAGCGAACTGCAAAAACAAGCGGCGATCAGGCATCGTGCTCACGCCGCTCCTGCCTAGCCCACAAGGCTAACAGCTATAACAGCAAGTTGTGCCTTTGCTGTTATATATTCAATATGTGGGCTCTAATATAGCTTTTCATTATAAATCATTCCTAAGTACTTGACTGAAGAAACTTGTGGAATAGGTTACCGATTATACAATACAGAAATTGAAACTGTATCTTCTATAGAAAACACCAAGAGCGCACTTTTACTGATGTTCCATGACAATGAAATGGATTGCAACCAAATTTCTAGTGTATTAATATATCTTTGCAGTTTTTGATGTAGTGAGTAAATGTCGCTCTCTGCAGCGAAGAACGCGATATTATGTGCATAAAGGTAGACAGTGACATTCTGAACAATTGGAATAAAGCTTATCAGTATATTGAATAATGCTGGAGATAGGACGGACCCTTGGAGAACACCACGTTTCTGTTTGAATTTATGCGAACAACAGCCATCCTTCACGCAATACAATTCCCTTGATTTGAGGAATTCTGCTGTCCACTCAGTAATATACTAAGGAAACTTAAGACTCTGCAAGGTGGTCAGTAGAATAGAGTGCTCGACACTGTCGTACGCTTTAGCTATGTCGAGAGTTACTAATGCGGCGTACTGTTTCCTTTTACGAGCAAGCTGTATCCGACTCTCTAAATCCGCATGGGCGCACCAAATTGAGCATTCACAACGAAAACCAATTTGATTTGGCTTTAATATGACCTTATTCGTCATCCAGGAGTTTATTCGGCCCTTTAGAACCCTCTCTATGAGTTTCACCATGTTCGAAGTTAGCGAGATGGGTCTGATATTTTCTATGGTAAAACCTAATCCTTGATTTTTTATTAATGGGATTACCTTAGCTATTTTCCAGTCATACGGTATCCAGGCATTCTTTAAAGAGTAGTTTATAAGATTGAGGATGTCGCCGGGGGATAGCTTGAATAAAATTTTAATCATAGGAACTGTGATTCCGTCTGGACCAAAAGCTGACGATGGTAGATCTCGAATGACTTTTGATGCTTCAGACAGCGTTACGTTTTCGAAGTCAGTGCTTATGCTAGACTTTTGCCAGTTGAAAGCCATAATCGAAGAAAATGTAATTTCTAGACCTCTGCCAATTGACTCTAAAGAGTTCTTCGTTTCTTCCAATGATAGTTTTTCATAATCAGTATTTAATGCAGGCGGCAGGATTTTGCGAGATCGCATATATTGAAATAAAGCTTTCTTTTTTTTGGATTTCGAGAGAAAATCGAAATGGCTTTTATCATATTCTTCTTTAGCTTGGGCCACCGTGTGTTTAAATACAGCGGCAAGAAATTTATAATCTGACCAGTTCTTAGGGGACTGATTATGTATTAGCTTCTTCCAAGCTGCCTGTCTTCGTCTGTGATCTCGTGAACAGTTGGAATTTCACCAGGGGTTATAGGGTATTCTCTTCGCCGATTTAACAGCAAATTCAGCGTTTTTGTATGCCATTTTGATTACTGCGCTTATTTTCATAGCTTTAGTGTCATCTCCATCATGAGAAGGAGCGTCTAAAGCAGTTTTTAGGTCGTGTTGAAATTTTGCATAAATTATATAGGTTCGGGCATGAAAGCATGATGGTTTGACGGGGCAAGCGATCTCGAACATTATTGGAAAGTGGTCATTGTTGGAGGCGCAATCAAGGGCTGTTCACGATGTACTGGCAATGGCCGAGCTTACAAAGCTTAAATCTAAGGCGGAGCGTGAATGACATCGAATAAATGTGGGGGTTCTAGCGTTAAGGCACAATAAGTTGTTTTCTACCGACCAGTCCCACAACCGTTGTCTACACTGATCTGTTCTAAAACACCAGCAGGCATGGTGAGAGTTGAAGTCACCAACTATAATTTTTTCTTTACAGCCTGAATTAGCAGCCATATCTAACAATTTCGTGTCTTGAACGCCTACAGGAAAGTAGACGTTTATTAGCGAGAAAGGCAAGTATCCTGGCAAGGTAATATCTAACGCGAAAATTTCGCATTCAGAAGACATACATTTGTATGAGTTTTTGACTTTTAAACTAATTTTATTGTTTATAAAGAAAGCTAAACCTCCACCTTTGGATGGACGGTCTAAACGAAAAGTTTGGAAGTTGGGCAGGTGAAATACATGATGTGTGGATAGCCAAGTTTCTTGTAATGCAATAATAGCCGGATCGAATTTGGAAGACAGGCATAACAGATCTGTTATGGCTGAGTGAAGAGATCGGCAATTCCAATGTATAATTTTAAGAGACCCTATGATTTTGTTAAAGTGGTTTCGGCAATCACCTTATCTAAAACACTTTCTTTTAGAAAATCGGTTTTTGAAAGGTTGTCTTTCTGGTATTTCTTGCTTTTTACATGTTTCGGCGAGCTAGGTTTTTTTGATGCAGGGGATCTAGAACGCTTTAGGCTTTTGAGATCTATGTCCATATCTTGTGTGTCCTGAGGAGCTTCCTGTGCACCCTCACTTTGCCTCTGAACGCCTTCTCCAGAGGGCTCTGCAGACTGTGCATCTGGTGGAGTTATCTCAGATTCTGCTTCACTTGTCAGGTGTGCAGACTCAGCTTTTTTTACAGCCGTACTTATATCTATCTGTGCTCCATAGACTTGTGCGATTTGGTTATTCACAATGTGCGACAGCGACTCACATAGGGTGGTAGCAAGGCGTTGCATAGCCTTATACACAGCCTTCTCGATCATGTCCGCAATTGATAGGGAAAAGGATGCTTCCATTGCTATGTTATGGCAGGCAGCTGCTCCTGCATACCCTTGAGTTCGGGCTTGGATTTCAGCAATGGCATCCTTTCGGGAGCATCGCCTTCTGTCTACAATTTCAAGGATTTGGATTTCCCGTGCCTTGGCTGAGCAGTTTGGGTTATCAGCGCAGTGTGCTTCATGGCAAAGACAACACTTTTCTTCATTACATTTACAGTCGTTTGAGTTGTGCGTCTCACCACAAATTCTGCATCTAGGTACTGACCTGCACCCTTTCACTGTGTGCCCATAACGCCAACACTTAATACACTGTAGGGGACGAGGTGATAGTGGCTCCACTCTGTATATTAAAGGCCACGCTTTGATTTCGGTTGGGCGATTCGACCCGGCAAATGTAGCAATCACGGACTCCGTTGGGACGTTGTTCTTGTCCACAACTCGACTACATCTATAGAAAGCTATCACACCTGCTTCTGAAAACATATCTAATATCTCAGTTGGGGTCAAGTTGACATCGACACCCCGAACGAGGCCTTTGACGCAAGCTAGGTGAGGTGGAATGAATGCGCTTACCGAGTTGGTAGCGAATACCGAGCATTTTAGTAGGTCTCGAACACAGAGCTGGTCAGACGAGAAGCAAAGAATGCCACCCTTGCCGAACTGCCTGACCTCTGTGATGCTTTGGTAGTGAGTTGTAGCGGTTCTCAACTCCGTCTGAATCATTTTTGGATTCTTGACCCGTATAATACCATCGTTGCTTGGGACCAATGCCACAGGAACGGATGAGATGCCCTTGCGTAAAAACAAGTCCACTGGAAATTTATTTATTTATTTATTTATTTATTCATACTGCAATCCCTATTACAAAGATTTTAGCAGGGTGGTTACAGATATAATTTTCATAATGTTGGCACACAAGAATGCATAAACCAAACAAACAAACAAAAAATAGAACGGCATGATGTGAACAATCAGGTCAAATTTGCTGCAAACAACTTTAAGGACGGCTCCATCACTTGGTTATTAGTTAGTCCATTCCACTGAGTTACTGTACGAGGGAAAAAGGAATATTTGAAGCAGTTACTTCGGGACCGGAAAGGGGTTATTGTAAGTTGATGCCTTTGGCGGGTGGCGTACCCAGAAGAAAAAAAATGATATTGGAAACATCAAGCTTGTAATTCCCTTTAATTATTTGGTAAAGAAATTGTAGTCGTATTAAACGATTTCTTTCGGTAACTGAAGGCTCATTGGCACGATGTAGGAGTTCAGTTATAGAGGTGCGTCCAAAGCTATTAAAGATGAAGCGGACTGCCTTTTTTGCACGTTTTTCAATTTAGTTATGTTAGCTTCAGTGAAGGGGTCCGAAATAATCACTCCATATTCTAACACTGGGCGAATGATAGTCCTGTACGCTAGAGTACGCACCGTGGAATTAGAATGTTTTAGAGCTCTTCGAAGGAAGAATAGTTTTCGGTTAGCATTTGTAATTACGGAGTCCATATGTTTAGTCCAGCTAAGGTTATTGGTAATCCAAAGGCCAAGATACTTAATGTTAGTTACCTCAGAAAGGGTGAAACTTGCGGTGGAATAATTAAATAGTAGGGGTTTTTTCTTGTGGGTTACTCGTAAAAATACTATTTTATCGAAGTTAATTGGCATCCGCCATAAATCACACCACTTCACAATGTTATAAAAGGCACTATTCAGAATGATTTGATCGGTTACATTGGATATTTCAGAATATATGACACAAGGAAGGAATTCCTGCGAAGGAAGAGAAGCAGACCAGAGGAAAGCCCCTGGTCCAGGTGAGGAAAACGGCATCTGCCTGGTCGTACTATCTGAAAATACACTCGCTAATCAATTAGGACACTATAGAAACGCTTACTAAAAAGAATAAACAAAATTAATCACAACTACTCAATTCTTGGCCAAACCCTCAGAGCAGGCAAACGTCAGTCGCTGATCGAAAGCTCGAGCCTTTTTGGCTCGAGCTTCTGGAAGAAGCCTTACGTCCCGGCTTCGTCATCCAGGATCACACGTCACCGTTTCAAAAATCAAAGAAAAAACTGCTTCGAAATTTCATTCAGAAAACTAGGAATATCACTTAATACTCCCGATATTTTGTCTTTTTGGGCCACTTCATTGGGACACAGCGACAGGAACATCTGCGGGACTCTCTGCGAATTCATATATAACACAAGAAGATTACCTTGCTCAGTCAGCGATTCGCTCCGGAAATTTACTAGCCACACTACCACTTATTATTTAGCTGATACACTGCAATGATTCAACTTTCAGGAGAATTTCATATAACGATTCCACCTCAGATATTCAACAAATTCTATTATTTCTCTCCCCCCATTTTCTTTTTTTACATTGCACCAAATTAACTTCACAGTCAAAACACAGTAATCATATTCCCTTAGTCTAAAAAACCTAAAGGTATTGACTTGCATTAACCACCGGCTTCTTGGCCAATTCTTCTTAGTGGGTGAGAGACACAAAAGAAAGGAACAAGCAAGCAGCAAGCAAAAAGCCGCGATAAGCGCCGTTTGAGGACGGCATCAAGTCCTCATCGGCAGCAGTTTAGTGGCCGCCACTGCCACTACCGTTCGGGGACGGCTTCAAGGCCTCCTCGGCAGCTGCAGTACACGTTACCGGTACCATTTCACAAGGAACGCCGTCCACGCGTCCTTGGCTATGGATTCTGTCGTCAGCGCAAGCCGACAAGTGAACCCTCTGCGGGAATCCACCGGTACGCATCTTCGTGGTTCATCGGCAGTGCGGGTTTCTCCATCCAGAAGGCCGTTCACGCTTCTTTGACAATGGAGTCAACAACCCGGCCGCCACTTCAGCTGCCCTTTAGACCATCAGTGGATGGTGTCCATGCCTCCTGTGTGGTACCAGGGCATCACCCATTGAACACTATGCTACCACTTCGCGGCCGTAATACGCACGGGCTCCTGTCCTTTGGGAATGCTGTTCAAGCTTCCCACGGCCTGCATTCCTTGTCCGGTACTCTTTCAACACATAAGCCGCCAAGAACCGCTGTTCATGCTTTTTTGGACGTGCGTGTCACCACCGTGAGTACTACTAGAACCACGTACTTCACGGACGCGAACCAAAGTGGTTCGGAAGCCTCGTGCGACAGTGCCGTGGAGCTGCGGCGTACCATCGCACTGCTCTGCGCCGAGACTAACAAACTGACAGCGTTGATCGCCGAGCGAGCTCCTACAATGCTGCCAGCATTGTGTGACATTAACGCAGTGTTAGATGTAGCTGCCTCATACGACCTTGAGGCAAACACACCGGAGCAACGCAGGGAGCTTCGGTCTTCTCTGATCGAGCTCCCACACCAGCTCGACTGCTTCGCGTCGGTGATCTCTGCATTGGCACTTGCCACCTCACAATCACCAGTCGTCTGCGAACTACCGGAATTCCACGGGGTCCGGAATGACGCCGTTAGCTGGGTGGCAACCGTCAACGTGATAGCAATGCGCGAGGCCTGGACAGAAAATCAGAAATGGTATGTGGCTATAGACCGTCTTCGGGAAGTTGCAGCGGGGTGGCACCGGTTTGAAGGTTGGAAGCAGCAGTCATGGGCGGAGTGGAGCTTCAAGCTCATAGCTGTTTTCGGTCCGATTACCTGTGCCACCTGTCCATGCAACTTGACCTTCTCTCAAGACGGAACTCGGGAAAAGCCCGACCTAGAGGATGGAATTCGAGCCCCTACCATCATGTCATCTCTCGGTGATTAAGATGTAGGGAACAATCCCGATCGTGTAACTCTGCCTTGCACACGCATTTCTGCTGTCATGGAGCAGCAGCCCGACGGTGCACCTGTGTCCGGTAGGTCTCTCACGGCAAGTTTTGCAAAACGCCCTGCGACAGGCCCCAACGAACGCCATCTAGAGTCGTCAGACCATTCGGTAGACGCTGAGGCACCAGGTTTCATCTTACTGGATATTCTACCGCGTTATCAAACGCACGTGCCTGAGGATTTCACCATGCTCATCTTTCACCAGACAGAAGTGGGTCTGCACGCTTTACATGATTCAGTAACTGAACTTGAGAGCATTTCCACCTTGCAAAAAGACGCCTATCGAGAAATGAAGTATATCGAGGAGTTTCCTGCTGATGAGCCTGAGTAAAGTGACCTCAGTCCTCCCTCTGCAGGTTGTGAACTCTGCATCAGTATCAGACCCGGGAATACCACTACCAGACATTCCTCAGGAGATACTGTCCTCACGCTCGTTGTCGTTTGAGGACATGGAGGCGTTCACATCTATCATATCCGACAAAACTGAACCTCACCAGACCATGATCATCGGAAACAAAATGCACTCCTTACCACTCCACAAAGCAGGCCTTTCCGAGGATGCGAACAAGATCAGCCGTAACCTGACACAGCGATGTTTGCAGACGACTCGTACAATCATTTTCGAAGACGCACATACGCTCAGCCGACACTTGGCTCCCGAGGGATGTTTCCTTCGAGAAAATCCAGACACCTAGCCAGGCTGAGGCCACTGAGGCCCTCGAGCTGTTTCCTCCCAGCACACCAAGTCTGCACGCGACAGTTCGCCAGAAGCCACCAGCTCGACAACTTCAGAGAGTTCTGCTGTAGTATTGATGCCTAACCATGAGCTCCGTAGCAGCTCATATCGAGAAATAGCACAAACGTCCACACGGCTGCCTCACAGAGCGCCCCACTGCAGTTCAGTCCACCAACGGCGGTGGGACAAACACCAGCATTTCCAGGTTACTCTGCGACCGTGCCGGAACAGTCAGGGCCGTCAGCCTGAGTGGTATTCCATGAGTTGTCAGGAAACGTTGTACCATGGACGAGTTTAACCGCAGTGACAAAGCCATTTCCACCCACCTGAGTACACACTGACAGATTTTCGAGTAGAAGCGCACCGTGGCGTTGACCGACCGGCTCGAGGCAGCCAGTGTCGTCCACCAGAGACGCTTCCCCCAGATTGTCACTCTATGTTGCATTGTGGTTCGGGACGACCACCAAGATGCAGCCCAGCCCACCCAGCAGAAACTTTGCCGCCAGCTCCGCACGCGCGCAGTCATGGCCAAGTGTCAAGACGAAGAAAGACGCTGGGGCTCAGGTGCGTGGGCAGCTAAGGGAAGGTAGAGAAAGACAAAGGACAGAGTAAGAACAGCTGGCCCAGGATCGGGTGTTGTCTCTTGTTCTCGGTCTCGCTCATCACAATATATATATCCCGGGTGACGAGTGAGGTAGGCTTGCCCGCCCACTCACGAAAGAATTGGTATGCCACTGCAGAGAGATCTGTTAGTATTGTTAGTGATGTATTCAAAGTGTGCATGCAAGGTTATTGGCAATCTGAATTCCGAGGTATTTATTCATGTTACCTACTTGAGGTTGATGTTATTGATGGCAAAGCCGAAAAATTTTGTCAAGGCAAGGCGATGAAATAAATGCATGATTTAGCATTTATAGCGGGATTTAAGAACATAAGCCGTTGCGAGCAGTTGCTTTATATGTTATCCGAGTCAGGTTGAAGAATAGAGTTATCATGCTGATTAGTGATTTCATGGCATAAAACACAGTCATCAGCCAATAGTTTAGTGGGACTAATAATTATTGTAGGTAAGTCACTAATGTAAATTAGAAATAACAATGAGCCGGGGACAGAGCCTTGAGGGACACCCGACTTTACATCACAACAAAGGGATGCAGCATCAAGTAGCGAATTGAGTATGGTTATCCAGTTCAAGATGCTATGGTCAATGTTAAGAATATTAATTTTGAGAAGCAATGAGACACCTTGTCAGAAGCTTTAGCAAAATTTAAAAAAAATACAGTGAATAATATGGCCTTTGTCAAAAGTAGAGGGAATGTTATGGTTAAACAATATTAGTAATGTTTCGCATGAGTAGTTTTTGCAAAACCCATGCCAAAATGAAGTAAAATAAAGAGTTTGATGTAAGCAAGGAAACGAAATTAGTAAATAGAACGCTATGCTTAAGCGATCCTGCCTGCACTCAATGTGGGATCGTCTGCTGCTGCCTGGCCAGTTTGGGCTGCGGTTCTTGCAGGTTGCACCATTCCTGTTGGTCTAACCGGGTAATGTACCGCAGGCTGGTACACGGGTGCAGTAGCTCTTGCGGTTCTTGCTCGGCCCAGCTTAACATTTATCAGACATGGCAGTCCGCGATGATGTTGCCTGCTACCTGTGAGTGAGCCGGAACCCACACAAGCTCTACAGAAACATGAATTCAGTAACATGATATGTGAGACACGACAAATGTCTGTGCACAGAAACTTCTGAGATTTTTTTCAACTATTGCTACTGCGGTACAGTCGAGCCTCTAATCTCTGTTCGTTGTCACAATTTATTTGCAGCGAGAACTGAAAAATATGCAAATCTTGCAGTTACACAGCCCAATTAAAATTTATTTAAGGTTGGTGGTGACCTTGTTCTGTTTCATATAGTGACATTGCTTTGAAGGAGTTTGATGGCTGACCGCTTAGTATGCTTTGCATAGCTTTGTCATAGTCGTGGGTGCTAAAGAATGTGCGAGTGTTGTGAAAAGCATCAACAACTTTACCCAAGCTTGCTTTGCGGCTTTCGTCACTCTTGTTGTCATCTTCATTTTTCTTTGCGCCCAGAAGGAGAGGTGTACGAACACCCCTGCAACTTCGTTAAGTCACAATATATGTGGTTAAACGCGCACTTCCTCTCTTTCTCTCTCCTCGAACCTCTTTGAGGCTGGCGCCGAGTTGGTTTTTGCTAGATGTTGTCACGTGGGGCCCCTCGCAGCCCTTGTTTGTTTACGGCCGCTCTCGATTACGAACTTTGCTTTAGACGCATGGGTACGATGGTGTACAACGCATCTGTTTTTTAGGTATGCACTTGTCCTTTAGTGCGCGTTGAGCTGTGAAATACCTTTCACCCTAGAATGACCTTGCTGTTGGATGCCATCGGTGCATGTTGCATGTTCTTATGCCAGAATAAGTCGTGTCGACCGAAAGCATTTCATGATGGCATCTTTTAAGTGTAATGAGTTGCGACAAAAGACACGGTTGCATAGAATGAGAATTAAGAATTTCTGGCAGCCCCGCCACGGTGGTCTAGTGGCTAAGGTACTCGGCTGCTGACCCGCAGGTCGTAGGATCAAATCCTGGCTGCAGCGGCTGCATTTTCGATGGAGGCTGAAATGCTGTAGGCCCGTGGGCTCGGATTTGGGTGCACGTCAAAGAACCCCAGGTGATAGAAATTTCCGGAGCCCTCCACTACAGCGTCTCTCATAATCATATGCTGGTTTTGAGACGGTAAACCTTACATATAAAACATAAGCATTTCATACCAGATTTTAATGCACTGAAATCATTTTTATACTGTGGACAGTTTCAGTGATTACTTTTTCTGGGACTCGACTGTGTCATTTTGTAGAGTTACAGATTTCGCAGAATATTGCATGGGTGCCTCGAGCCTTATCATACATTTACTTTTTTCTTGGTGAACTAAGCCCTGTAGATAATACTGACGTTTAGGCATTCTTAAAGTTTCACTCATCATTCGAACGGGAGAAAGTTTTCGCCTTTAGCGTCCCTTTCAGATGAAAAAGATTTTGTTCCTTTGTGATTGAATGCCTGACTTCATTTTCTAGGCTATGCTATGTGGAAACACATACTTCGGCAAAATGAAAGGTTATGCGGGCAGCTGGTGAAAATTTACTTTTCAACTGTAAATAAACTTTATGCGATTGTATTACAATGTAAGATGTTCTTAATGCATTAACAAATAGTTCATATTCTGAACATTCCCAAGAAAACAGCATCAATTCTAGTGAAAGTCTAAATGTTTGCTATGGCAAAGTTTGATTCCATTACGCTGGCTGCAGTTTGAGGCAGCAGTTCAGCATGGCCTGTATTAGTTTCATACTGTCTAAGTCTTTGGGCGGAGCCTCACCGTTACAGAGCGCGTTCTCGGGTGGCGGATGGAGAAACGTTCCATGATGTGAAGCTGCACAAAGCTGCTTCACATCATGGTACAGGCAGTTATGCCCGCGGACCAACAGGCATATAGTCATGGTTCATATTAGAAACAACCATGTTTTTGCTGCTGTTAGCGGCCAGTGGTTTTTACACATCACCTGAATTTAAGTCAGTGCATATACTTAGACATTGTGATGTGCGTGTAACATCAGTGCAGTGCTCATGTTGGTTACCATTCACGAGACCATAACATGAACCTGCTGCCAGCCATCATGTCCTGGTCCTGACCGGCCTTTGGGAGGCTGACTCAGCCATCTAGGTTGGCGAGTGGGTTCCTGCTCCTGGTCACCAGCCACAATGGTGCAGTGACCAGCCACCATGGTGTATGCATGGGTAGATCTGTTTAATATAAAGTGTTAACGTAGGCTTGTTATTACGTCGCGAAATTGCTATAAACAGTACTACGACTAGACAAAGAAAGAAGAAACAAAAGCTGCAAGGGACATCCTGTCTCTTGCAGCTCTATCTATCAGATGTTCTGATCTCTATGCTCACATTTGGAGATTGTTTTCACACTATGACTGAAGCGCTTCTGTCCATGAATTATGGGTGAACTGGGCTTCTCATCTGCTTCAGCCAACAGATACACCTGCAAAGAGTGAGTCTGCCACTGTGGATGACACGAGCATTGGAACTACTAGTGACTGTTTTTGTTTCAAATGTTCAGCAGAACTTCATTTATTTACAAAGCTTTGCTTGTCTTAGTAGTTTGGTAATGGGTGCAGTTTCAGTGTGGTTGTTTTGCTTTTATTTAATATTAACTTCGTTTTAATTGTTTGACATTTATGTGTGAAAAACTGGCTCATCATTTCCTGAAACGAGACGCTGCCTCAGTAAAACAATCCTGCATTGCAGGCATGATGGCTGAATGGCTGCAGCTGCTTCAATGCTGCCCAAGGATGTAGTGTTGATGTTTGAGAGCAGCAGCCATAGGCCGGTAGAAAAAGTGGAACCTATTTAAACTCACTCAAGAAATACGTTTCACCATGAAAACTCACTCGGACTCGAATTCATTGAAAGTTAGCTTAACAGAACTAATTGGGACTCGCTAAACTGTTTGTCAACCACTTTCACTTAGGCTCAAACTTTCCAACATATTACTCAGTTCGGCACGCTCAGACTCGCGATTTGACCTGTGTCTGAGTGAGCGAACAGCTGTCACTAGTAGCAATCCAATAAGAATATTTTTATGAAATATGCAGGTCACATCAGAAATTTTTGCCATGAATGTCCTATGAGCGAGCTTGTGAAGGGAGGTCTTGGCGACCCCCTTATCTCCTAACTTGCGCCTCTGTTCAATCACCGCATGAACGGTTGTGTGTTGACGTATGCTTGAACAGACTTGATTACCAATGTAATTCTGACGTCGATAGTTATGCTGATAGGTGGGTATACAGGAACTTAGGTTAGAAATAAAAGGTTGTGCTCACTAAGGCTCACCAAAGAAATACACGTTGAGCTTAGGGCTCACCACCTCCGACTCACAAATATTTTACTCACTCGGATTCAAGCTTATTAAAATTTTTATTAGCCAGACTCACAATAACTCAAACTCATGTAATATTTCTCAGCTGTACTCACTCAAACTCATGACTCGATTATAGTCCAAGTGAGCCTGGCCCTAGTAACGTCCAACGTGCCATGCTCGAATCATCCAATCGCTGATACAATAGCTGTGATGTGTAATTTTTGAGCTTGTAGCGCAATTTGTCGAGTGAAAGGCAAGCAACTTTCAGCCGAATTTGAACATTTATTGAGAAATTCTGGCCACGTGCTGCACAACAATATTTGGATCACGTGTTTTCGGGAGTCTCGACTATCGATTGGTCGCGTTTTCCGACCATATTCAATAAGTGTTGCAGCGCCCCTTAAACTTTAAAGAGGTTTTGCGGCAGAGCGAATTTCCTTGGATAGGTGCGTTCACGGCATAGCACTCATTGCTGCAGTGAAATTTTTTTTACAGAAGGTTATGTTCAGATGAATGTTAATTATTTGTTCATTCCAAATACTTCAAAATTTTCAGTAATTTAAAATCCAGTCGAAGCGAGTTTGAATACAGTACTGTTCCTTCAAATATTGGAAGCATTCCAGTATTTGTACAAGCCTGGGTTTTTAGTTATTATATTTGTCTATTTTGCTCTCTCTATGCAATTGGTTTCTACCTTTCTCTTTTTCTCTTTCTCCTCTTTCTAATGGTTCTCCCATCTTCTTTTTCACTCTGTCCTTTGCATCCTTCCTTGCCTTTCCCACCCCCTATACTTTTTAAGGCTATGATTTCTTCTGTCACCGTGCGTAAATAGCTGAAGAGTTATTATGCTCAGCTTTCAATTGTATGTTCGCTGGTTCGACTATTGCCTCGGGTAAGGAAAAAAAACAAACTAAGAAGTGTACTTGTTTTCTTTCCTTCTGCTGCTAAAATGTGGTTCGTCGCAGATGGGGCCCGTCTTATAAAGCTGCACAGGCTCGGAGGTGCCAGTTAGCTTGCCAGTATCCATTCAAATGTTATGACTGGCAGTGCAAGGACCCAGTCTGCAATAGGCGCTCATTGGCGTACCTGCCAAATGTGGTACACGTCGAGCAGAAACGCAAGAGGTGTCTGGGTGTGCTACAGGTACACGCAGCAGTGTTGCTGGGACAGACAGTTCGCGTTTGAGGAGAGGCGCATGCACGGACCGAGGATATGAAAAGCGCGTCGCGAGTGCGCTCAGGGCTTTCTCTGTGGCCTTCGCTACGGCCAGTCCTGTCTCCTGTAAAAGAGCATCTCGACGCCTTATGTTTTTTTACACCTGTAAATATGTAAATAAATCGTGTGTTTCCGTCATTAAGAAGCCTCTCAAAGGTGTCTCCTTCCCCGGCACCTGGGTGAAAGCCTGTGCCCCTAACCTCGGTCACATCAAGGTGTGCTTTCCAAAAGTATCGCTGTTGTATGTATTGTGTGCTCACAATTGACAACAATGAAGGCATGGCTAAACTTGTTGCTGGTTTATCACCAGCCTTCTTGCAATATGTTCCTGTTTCAAATATATGAGGGCTAGGTTTTCTTTTTTTCAAGTCCTATATTGTTCGAGATAAAACTACAGCGAATTCAAGACGCTCATGTTTGAAACAGTTAAGTAGAGTTTCCAGTTGCCCCTTTGCATAGTTGCCACTGCGATCGAAGCATCTGTTTTGGCCTTGTAGCACCTTTTTTTATGCCCCCCCCCCCCTCACACACATTGAAGACAGCCAAGTCAATTCTGTATGCCACTCACTGTCTGTAGATTGCTGTCTACACAACCTGCTTCAATATTTCTATACTGTTTTACACATTGCTGTTACCAGGGTTGCCACCTTTTCTCAAACAAAAAACATGCCCTTCAACGAGGGAAAGAGGGAGGGCCGAGGTTACCTGGAGGTTATTGTCCAACAATAGACACCATGTCAGGTCTTTGGCATACAGTGCCATTTCAAAATAATATTGCTTTCCTTGAATAAAATAAACATGATGTAAACATAAAAATGGCTCACTGAGCTAACCTACTAGTCAAATTGCTGGCATAAAAATATCCATAGTTAGAATAATGCTTCGTTTCTCTCACTTAAAAAAGAAAAATTGGGGGACCCTTAAGGTTCGCTTTCAAGAATTGAACACGATAACGATACCCTGGCCCTAGTGCGTACTTCAAGCACTTGGTGCATGAAATCTCTTCGAACTTGGTATGCACTCACTATGTAGTCTGAAGAAAGTGTGTGCGTTTTGTTATGCCTGGCCACCTTTTAACTATGAAGTCCTTAAGATAATCACATGTTCTGATGCCTGATTACAATGCACACTTGTATCAAGAAATATTACTGGGATATTACATATTGAATTGTGAAGGCAGTATACAGGACACATGTGTTTGCAAAGCCTAACGTTACTTTCACTGCATTTTCAAGCAGACGAAGTTATTTTCCCTGAATTTCCAAGCAGATGTGTGGCTGTGCGGTAGAACGCCTGCTTGCCATGCAAATAGCCTGGGGTCGAACCTCCCGCAAACTAGGAAATTTTTATTACTTATTTTATTTGAATCTTTCTTAGTTTTCCGGTTGCTCACAAGGTCCATAACTTGCAATCAATGACGCCCACAAGATTTTTAAAACTATCGCGTTAAAACTGACATAAAAGGGTAACAATGTATGACTGATTGAATAAGCTTTTACAGCTTATGCCAAATCACATTGGTGTGATGTTGAAATCCCTAGATCCACTGTTAGACTACCAAATGTCATGACTTTCACTTTTATGTCTGTTTAGGGGTACAGCAATAACTGGCCAGAAAGTGTAAATAGATCTTTCTTTATTTGGAAACATGCAAAAGTATGATAAAATCAAGCTCCTTTTCCCTTGAGTAATTTGGGTTGTATATGTATTTCGAAAAGGTGTTTGAAAATCACAGCAGCTGTGTCATTGCACTGCTTCATGGCAAAAGCTTAGTATCGAGTTCTGGAGAATTTCTGCGCGTTTCTTGCTGTAGCTCAGACAATTGTTAATCTGGCTCAAAATAATATAGTATATATAATGCATTCTCATTTTCAATTTTGCTTTTAATTCAGTTTGAGTTACGCTTCGCAGATTCATTGATATTTTCCCGTAATAACAGAAATTTGCTGAACTTCATGCCTAAAAATAGTGTCACACAATATTCACTAAAATATGGCCATCAATTTATTAGAAAAAAGTGGGACGCATGCGGCTCATCGACCCACGAAGCATCTTTGAATAAGTGGGGCGACACCTGTCACATTGTCTCATAATGGCACTAAGCTGTAATTATGCTGCCAAATTTTTTGCCCAAAAAGGCGCAATGAAAGCAGTACAGAAAAACACTTCAAAAACTGTGGGAAAAAATTGCAGTGAACCTCAAAGTCAGATGGTCCACACAATTATGCACCTCTTCCTGTGGCGTTGAGTCTAGCGGCTCTGTTCCAAGGTCTTCACATACACAAAACCTTTCAGCTTGCGTCTGTCTTGTCGGTAGGTGTAGATAATATTGAAACTTGACGAAGACAAGGAGAAAACAGCAGGCATAGAAGAGTGCACGCATTCATAAGAAAATAAAAAAAGGAGAATATTGATTTTCATTCATATTTAACGAAGCTGTGTTTATGCATGTCTTGTCTTGTTTCTGCAACGGATAAGGGAGAACATTTCAGTTAAGCCTGCATTTTCGCACATAATTAAAATTGTGGTAATGAATCATGGCAAGCCACTTTGGCGTGGTGTGAATGCACTGAATGCTGTTAGTGCGTTTACAAATGCTGCATCATATTCGTGAACTCTATTCAGGTGTTACATTTCTCATATATCTTGCATGATTTGATGATCTTGAACATTCGTGTTCTCTTTGGCTTCATGGCTGTATGAAGCAGCAATTTCGCCATATTTTTTCTTTGGCGCGAAATTTTAGCAACAGTGTCTTAGCCACAGCTTTTGATCTCATTGCCTCTCCTCATAATGGTAAGAAATTTAAAAGAATGTGCTGTTTCGTGACATCCATCAAACATGAAAAAACAGTTATGCATGTATGATATGTTGTTAGGCTATGCAAGGAACTGCTTTATTTTTCATTCGAATGCACTTACACAACGATTTTAGGCAGATATAATTTTGCAATTTATAAAGGAAATCTATAGTTGCATGCTAAAGTTCTCTCCAAGTTCTGAACACAAGAATACCATAAATTTGGAAATTTAGCTACCTGGTGCGCAATATGACACCGGCTGAAAAAATATTAACAGAATAAAATGATTTTAAGCCCAACGTATCACTGATACCATGCATTGTAAACGTGCAATATATAGTTTCTCAGTTGCCTTAATATTTCTGGTACACCACAGCTGGAAGGCATTGTGCTGATGGCAACGTAAAGTGGCAGAGAAAGTTTTACTCAGCAAAAAGTGGGATGCATTCATCCTAGTAACCCTCAAAAGGTTAAGAAATCGATGCTCAGCAGTGGAGCTTCCTCCACAGCAACAAAAAACCTGCGTTGAACCACAGTGCATGCACAGGCCATCTCTCTATCATTTCGCCCATGCACTCTGTCAGGGCAGAATTTGGTACCTATGCAGTGAACAGCTGTAGGCCACTGTTTGCAACACATGTTGCATATACGACTCCATCAGCAACAACGTTTTGTAAAAACTGTTTCATTGCCTTTTTTTGTTGCCAATGCGTGATTAGACACTCTGAAATGCGAGCTTTCCAGTGACATAAAAGAAATGTACATGAAAAAAGTTGGTTGGCTTTAGGAAATAATCAGGCCCTCGAAATCCGCAGAACTGTTAAGAAAGGGTAAGTATTCATTAGTACAAGCACATTCCTGGAGCTAAGTAGCCAGCTGCGCTACACAACTTCTCAAGTCTTTTCTTTTTAATGTGCCAGCGCGGATGCTGTGTATCATACTGTGTCACAAGTTTTCCTTTTATTTTTATGTACTTAACATTTTAACACATCAGTAAACTGCTAAAACATATACAGTTTTGCAAATAATGACTGCTGAATCGAACACAACAAAACTAAATTTGGAATGTTAAATCACTGAAATTTTCTACAGATTGAGTCACACTTGTCTAAAACACCCAGCCGACCGCTCCAGTTGCCCTTTTCTGCAGAAATATGTTCATGCCGACGCCGTATGAATATCTAACATGGCACACGGCGTGCTAGGCCTTTGTGCGATAATTTAAGCGTGAACAGAAGCATGTAGCTAAGGTGACATAGAAGCCGTCGCTAACAAGAGCCATGCGCTTCGCTGCTCTGGACAAGTGTGAATCCACCTGTACAGCTGCAGTGTTGGCATTTTTTGGTGCATGAAACCCTCCATGTTCACTTTACATCTGGTCCATGATATAAAAATATGGAAGGATGCAAATAAAAAGAATGACAAATAAAACCGTCTAAGTCTGAGTGAGAATAGAAGCCAAGCTGCTTGTGTGGTAAGCAGGCGTTCTACCACAAAGCCACGTGCGTGCTCAAAAATGATTTTCATGCTTTACAAATACACGCGTCCTGTATACACGCTTCACAATTAAACATGTAATATCGCAGTATTTCATGGTACAAATGTGTATTGCCACAGTCCATCAGAACGTGTGATTATCATAATGACTTCGTTGTTTAAAGCCTGCCACGAACAACCAAATGCACTGGAGTATTCTCTTAGGACCACGTAGTGGGCGCATAACAAGTTTAAAAACATTTCATACACATAGTTGCTCGTGGTTTAAAGCATACTACCCAGTGCCTGTATTTCGTGGTCTATCCTGTATACCATCTCTGCGCTCTTCGAAGTAACTATGTGTACGTATCAACAAGCTCGCTTAGCCACCATTTAGAAATACATTACACAGACTGTAGCTATATGCGAAACCCTGACTGGCACAAGCCACTTTAAACATTCATTACGTAGTAATAATCTGCAGTATAAACTATTCAAGTAATGTTATCCCGTAAAAAGTATGCACTAGGTGGTGGGAGTATGCACTGAGATAGGATATCACTGTCGTGTTCTACTCGAACCTTAAGGGTCCCCTAATTTTTTTTCACCAAACAATTATAAGGTTCATATATAGTAATCTTCCACAAGCATGGTTTTGTATGTAATCACCCTTTTGGCCTATACTGGAAGAGTGGAGAGGGTGCTGTTAGGAGTGGATTTGCAGGCTGTTAAGAGTGGATGGAAAATCTGACAGATTGTTGTGCAAGTATTGGGGCATGTCAGTTCACATTAAATACCTGACAAAGATCACAGGCAGGGGCCCTGATAGATGTGGACTCTTGAAAGAATTTCATGCTAGGAAAGAAGTGATTTGTCATTGACTCATCTGTTGAAACTTGGAAGATCAAAAAAGTTTTTCAAGCAGAGTTATGTGACGTTTCTTGACTGTACATGACTGTGACATCGCACACTTCCATACTGCACATGTGTCTGTTTCCTAACATATTTGCTAGCAAAGCCGCAACAAGGTGTTTATCAATGAGAATTTTTCCAAATTTCTTGGCTTTTCCAGGTTTTTCACAGTGATTGAAAGCAAACTCCACGACCTTAATATCTGCTTGGAAAACTGTGCGGTGGAAAGAACACTATAGCGGTAAAAAATAAATTATGAGGCACTCATATAAACAAATGAACATATTTTGCACACACACTCATACTGTTGTGAGTGTATGTGGTAAATATGAAAAAATGTGTGTATGTGGTCAAAATAAAACCCGCAACCTAGGCACTGAGGAAGTTGGCTGTTTGATTTTTGGAACAACCAGGACACAACCACACAAATAAAATCAACTACAGCTGCAACTTTGTATGTGGTCAAAATAAAACCCGCGACCTAGGCACTGAGGAAGTTGGCTGTTTGATTTTTGGAACAACCAGGACACAACCACACAAATAAAATCAACTACAGCTGCAAGTTTGAAGGAGCCTGTGATTGTCCAACAGTGTAGTCAATGCTGCTAGGAAACGTAGAAATGGCGCCATCTCGCGGCATTCATATAGAACAAGGATGCGGCAACCGGAAAAGTTGGCTTACTGGAGCACATACTAGTTCATTATAATGGCTATAGCCTGCAGGTCATTTAGGATCCGATTAGATTGCCTTGACCTAGACTGCTGTATTTACTAATGATTTTCATCCCCGTCTGATTTGTACACGTCTAAAACATACTTTTCAGGAGAAAAGAGTGCTTACGCATTTTATGCAACCTTGTATTGACAACGACTAAAAACAACGTCGCGAGAACGAAACCGTACAGCAAAATTTACTTTATCCTTTCTTTCACTCTCTCGTTTTTTTACACAATGCACACATGCTTGTTGGTGTTTTATTTCTCTGGGTTCTGACACGTGGAGCACAATGAAAGGCCTCAGAAACCTGCAATAAAAGCTTGAGTAGCGTTTGAAGCTCTGATGTTTGAATATGGGGCGGAAAAAGGAATCTGTCAGGCCGCAACAGTTTTTCTGATTCCATAGGTAAATAAAAGATGCCGAATCGTGGGTTAGGCAAATTGGTGAATGTTCACCGTAGAATATTTTACAAAGGAACGGGACAGAAGTGGTCAGAGAGGGTCACAGCGCTGATTTCACAACTGCAATTTATTGGGGAAAGGGAAGAACATATATAAAAAATATTGACTCATCAAAACTGTGAACATGTACACATGTGTTACAACACAGAATGATTCATGTCTTCTCTAAGAGCTTATATTCTTCATCTAGAAGAGTGTTACATGGAATACTTGAGCACTTGTTAGATCTAATGAAAAATGCTTCGGCTAAAAATGCTTCGGACATGCCAATATTTGATATTTCTTTTGTACAAGTGGGGCACACACAGGGCTGGGCAGTATCGCAATAGTACTTAAGAGATACTTTTGAGTGTGTCTATTGCTGTATCGAGGCACATTTCGAAAATGTACTTTTCTTTTGCGGCGCCCATTTGAAAAACTGGAGCTTATTGCAGAAGCCACGAACCACCCAAAGAATTTGGTGCGTGGTGCCGTGTATCATCTACGATAATTCTTTCTGCAGAGCATTTCTGAAAAACGCCAGTATGTTCAAACGGCGATTCAAAAGAGGTCTTTTTGAGTTTCTTTTCGAATTCCTTGTTTTGTGAGCTCTTAATTTTTTCTGCCTTTTCTATCACGTTTCTAGAAAACACTAAACCTTCAACTGGAAGTTCGTTTGTTTATGGTTCCAGTACTTCGCTTGAACTATGCTCCTTCTAGCATAGCTAACACTGTTGCTGTTGAGTTCCGCATTTCGGTGTACAATGCGTGTGACTGATGCTCTCATACGGCATAGTTCTTTATTGCAACTCATATATGTAAATATGTGGTTATTTAAAATTATGTGCAGTATAAGCATCCTTTGTAATGCCCGAATGGCACTCAGAGGACGGCGATAGTATAATACATCAATTTAATTTGCAAGTTTCAAAGCGCCGCCCATTTTAAATATTATGCAGAACATAACAATTGTCTGTATTTAGTATAACTATCCTCGACATAGAGAAAAGTATTTTAGTATCTGTATCCCGGAGTACTTATTTTTGTCTTTTTGCAAAAGTATCTCTGAAATATCCTGTCACATCACTTACAAATTTATCTCAGTATATGTATTTTATGCTTCCAAACCACGCATTTCGATATCTGTATTCCAGAATACTTTTTCGGGCATCTCTGCCCAACCCTGAGCACACATCCACATGGCTCACAATGAGCTGCCAAATGAGACGTGATTGCAGGATCTGATAGCATAAGCTCATGCTCTCTTAAGCACACGTTTATATAATGCTCATTTCACCAACATATTCGTAGCCGCAAGAGAGCGGAATCCCATAAACCACGCCAGTAGTGCAAGGAGCATATCTAAGGACATGACAAGAGACACATTTGTTCCCTTTTTCTGGCTGTTGACATAACGCTCTATCCACCAAAATACACACATTATGCAATTTATTACATGCTGAGAATGACATGTTTATGCCATAACGAGCACCAACATTTTTCAAACTATGTGCTATCCTGTGTATGTACGTGATAACTGCTTGCCTGTTTTTCTTGCTAATTCCTGTGGCACTAGAATCACAATGATGAAACTTCCTGAGCTTTGAAATAACTTTTTTTCACAAGGAGCAAATCACGTCACTCGGAAAGCCAGAATTTGCGAGGCGAGCAACTTGTGTATCAAATGCATGCACCATAAGGTGCTCGCGTAACTTCTGAAGAGCGGCACCCAGCACAGTTGAAGCAGTGGCTCCCTGTATGGTTTTGAGAGGCCAGAATTAAAATTCAAAATTGGCTTTATGAATCTAGGTTGGTATTGCTACAAATGGGATCTTTGACGAAAGCCTGTCTTAAATCGAGAAACTGTAGCTCATCAATTTTTGGTAACACCAAAGTGAAATGCTGACATCCCGTTTTCCTTAAAATCTTTCTTTATATTAGCAACCAGTACACAGCAAATGTTAATGTCCTGTAGAACTAAGAAGTCATGGGCATATCAAACAGCGTATGATGATAACCAATTCAAACGCTTTTGCACCTGCCCGTCTACATACCCAAGAAAAATATAACTAATTACAGGTATATTCATGATTCAATGCAGATGCCAGATTTTGGACAAAATTATTCCCCTTTCAAGACACCACGCTAGAATTTAGGTAGCTTGCTTGAGCTCTAAAAACGACGCAATAGAGAAGCCACACTGGCACTAAAGCAACAACTCATCGTTATCTTCTCTTATGCACTGCTTTATACATTTCAAATCTTCACATGTGGGCAAACAATAATATGAATCTTTTACGTCTATACCAAATGCGTCGCGGCACAAAGAAGGTTGTTCACTCCGTAATAAGATGACAGATTCTGAGTAGGAAATTCTTAGCGGATCACAAGTCTTCAAACGCTCCAAATTTCTTTGAAGATACTCTGAAGCATTCATTTACCAAGTGTCTTTTTCTCAAACAACAGCTCTTAGTGGCAACATGAATCTTCACTGAAATAAAAACTGATAGTTCCTGCCTTTTTGCTTTTTTCACACTTGCCGTTACGCATTCCCGATTAAGCGTTAGTAACAGGGCATGAAATTATTCTCTCAGTCGCCCTCTTTTTGCATCAACACTTTTTTTATTCATGTATACACTGAAGGCCCATTCGGGCATTACATAGGGGTCTTAGTTGTACAATAAATTTGCAAATCAGTACATTGCCATCATAAAATTAATATGGTAAACAAAGTAAAATACAGTTCCATAGACAAAGATTCAAAAGAGGAAAAAGTGTGGCAGGAATGATAACTCAATAAAAGAGACACATCTATAGTGCGAAAAAATATATATACAGAAAACTGCCATGAAAAAAAAATTGGCCCCGTATCTGCATATCTGACTTTAATAGTTCTTGAAAGACTATCATCTTTCGCCTGAAAAAAGTGAATGGTATGAAATAGTTATTTGATGTTTTGCACGAAGAAACTGGTGAATGAGATCCTGGAGGTGTTGCGTGAGACATCAGCGCCATCTGGCGGTAATCTCAGAAAACGAAAGGATGGCCTTTTTTATAGCAGGTCATATTTTGTAGATTTCAAGATAGGTAGCAGCACAGTATCGTCTTAGCAAAGCGTAGGAAACTCGCCTTTTCGTGCGAAGCGTCTCATTGTCAGCTGCACTGCTCGGAATTACTTATTTATGCCTTTTCTAATATAAAGAAACACAGTGCAGAATATCGACGTGTTGATATTGTGCCTCAAATATGCTCAATATTTGCTTTTTATCGATAATCCTACAAGTATCAATGCAGAAACGTGAGCAATACTGGTGGATGCTGTGGATGTGGTCGTATTTGAGCCTTTTTGCTGACAGACAGACCAAAATTTTTGCGTTGATGTATCCCAAGCAAGACTATCGTCTTTAAGGAGAAAATATATTTACAATGAAAGAAGAGTAAAAATAAGCGCATACATGCACTTACAAACTCACACAGATAAGTAAGTCATATGTGCAAGAAAATAATAAATAAGTTTACAAAAGCGGCACGATCAATGGATCAAGCGATGTCGCCCGGCAGTGTGTTCCAGTGATGTGTGCTTTGAAGTAATGGTGAGTGTTGATACATAATTGTGCGTGCCAAAAAAGGCACGCACAATTTTGAATTAGTGATCAATATGTTTCAAATTACTGTGAGGTACGTTTGTGCAAAGCTTCACAAAGGCAGATTTACTATGATAAAATGTATGAAAATGCAACAAAAGTAACGACAGTCTGCGTTTTTCAAGAAGGGGTAATGAAAGTGTGTAATATCTATAGTGCTGCAGTTGCGAGAATACTACACGGTGATAAATCCTGCTGCTTCATTTTATATTGATTTTTGTTAATCGATGAGATATGATTGATGTGGGTTCTAGATGTTGGATGCATATTCTATCTTTGAACGGACATGTGTAGTGTACGCTAGCATTTTAATGGTATGGTTCACCAAGTAAAGGTTTCTTTCAATAAATCCAAGTGCTTTTGACACCTCACTAGTTATGATATGGATGCGCTCATTCTAAGGCAGGTCAGAAGATAAATGAATTCCAAGATATTTAAACAGGGATACTTTTTCAATGGGGACAGCTTGAATTTAATATTGTCTCATTTCTGTTTTATGTGCTCTTTTAAATGTCATGGCCTTTGTTTTGGAAGTGTTAATTTGCATTGGCTACTGGTGACACAAAATGCGAGTTTATTAAGGTCAAACTATAATGACTTGTTAGTTTAGGTGCTATAAGTTTTTCTATAGATAATGTAGTTGTATGTAAATAATGTGATAGTAGTTGATAAACCATGTCCAATGTCGTTGATGTAAATGAGAAACAAAACTGGTCCCAGGATTGATCCTTGGGGAACACCAGACATTACATGTGAAAGTGAAGATGCGTGTCAATTCACATAAATTGACTGGCTGCAGTTGCTCAGAAAATGATTTATTCAGATTTTTTCCAAACCAGTGGCTACCTTATCATTATAAATAGAGCCATTCAGAGTTAAAAAGAAGCCTTTCTTGTCAGATATAAAAACACACAACTTAACTTCCAGATGCACCTCAGACAGCATGAACACCGTTGTGAGGAGTGACCATGCTATGTACAACAAAGGCAAGCAGAAAAAGCCAGTAGACTTTTTTTGTGAAGCTAAGTTGCGTGTTTTGGTAACCTTCATGCTACTTTCATTTACGTACTTTTTTATGAACGTAATGCTAAAAATACTTATGGATTTAACAACACCATCTCAAGAAAATGAAAAAGAAGTGAGAAGAGAAAGTGCTACTCTTGAAATATCTCCAATAAGTGCATAGCGGAAGACGTTTGCAGCTGCATCGCCAATTATAGTAATAGCAGTAATATTATAAAAGGCAGAATATAGCCCAGCAAGCCTCTTGCGATGGCAGTTCTAACATAAGCACCTAAATAAAGGCCTTCAAGCCAAGCCGAAATTGGGGCCACGACAAATATGCACAAATTTACCGATGTGAGAAATGCTGTGCTTGGAAAGTCAGATATGCTATGTTATGTGTATAAGGAACATACATCAAAATAGGGCGTGTACCAGCATGAAAGCTAGAGAATGCTTTAGTCGAAAAGAAGAACAAGCTGCCGAGCGGAAATTTCCCTAGTCTTGTTTACACTGTAGTCTGCCACAATTGTGACAACCCGTTAATCTATGATATCTATGATTTCAATGAGAGAGTTAAACAACACGAATATGATGTCACCAAATCATGGGTGGCTTTGAATGCCCTCGCTGAACATGTGTAATATACAGGCTTTCAAATGAACTGGTCAAGCAACCGTGTTCTGGTCGAAGAAAACAAGTTTGCATCATGCCGGCACCTGGAATCCCTGCACATGCACACAGCTGCACATATCCTCAATAAGATTTATGGAACGCTGACCATATACTTTTGGTGCTTACATCACGCACCTAGTCATACTTAAATACGATGTACCTTTCTCAAGGCTATTATTCAGAACAATATCGGGTGCCCAAGCGTCAATAAACTTTGTGTTGTTTTGGTCGGTGGATCCTTTTTTTCGTACACTAAGAAGAAACAGTTATGCATTGCCTTTTTTAGGCCTCTTCTAGCTGTTCACTGTAGTTGCAGTTGAAGGAATGACCATTTGAGTATTGATCAAGGATAATGCATATTTTTGTGATAGTATCACAGACATCCGTCAGTTTCCATGAATTGGCCAGGTTTTACCAAAGTTCCACCAGTTTTCCTGCAATGCCCCAATTCCCCGACTTTTCCAAGTTGGTAGACACCCTGCGCAAATAAACATAGATGGCAGCTAAATTGCGTCCTGTGTTTCTTGTTTTATGCGAGTGTCATTGTGCACTTTATTACTTTTGAAGTACTTGTTGCTGGGCTGGTTGGTATAACATTATTAGGGGAAATTCTAGACGATGCGAATGTGTGGTGTGGTGTAAATATTTTCTGTAATTCAGCTGCAAGTGATGCTCTCTTCCTGTGCTTTTTCATTTTTCCTGTGGTGCTTAGGCATCTAGTATTTTCCCCCTTAGCTTAATTACCTCCCTGAAGCTATGTACCCTCTCACCCATTAACAACCATTGTTAAACAATTGTATGTGGCATTGCTGATGCAAAATAACTTTAGAGTATATCCTAGAGCTCCTGCAGGATCGCCGTCTGAATGTGACAACCAGTTCACTCTTTACCGATGTGATGTGTTACATGTTCAATATATCTGTTCCCACAGTGCTTCATTGGAGTCATGCAAGCTCAAAATATGGTGCTCCCACAGAGAAACTTTTCTTCCTGTGCTGTGACCAACGGGAAAACTATGTAGACAATAACGAAAAGAGATCACAGCTAGGCATAGCGGTGCGATCTCTGCCTCAATAAATTAATGTAACAAATTAATGCAAGTGTGCCTATGTCACCATGGTGTTGCCAGTTTATTACTACGTTTGATATGAACCTCTGCTCGCTCCACCCTGGTGTTGCTGGGGGTATACACAGTCTTATCTCCGAGCCAGCATTGCCAGAAGTAGTTTCACTGTCGCAATCTTGAACAGTTGTGCGACAAGCATGTGCCAGTGCACGGAACACAAGAGAAGTGGTCACTGCTTACATGTTCAAGGTCCTATGCACGCACAACAGACTACGATTTTACAGCGTCTTACATTTTGAGTGGAGTATACATGGTGATGGGTGGAGCCATCTCTGTGGTCACCAGCTAGACTGTCACAATGTGCATATTGTTGCTTGAGACAAGTCTTTGGGACAAAAAAAGAGCACCATAGAAAATGAAATTTTAGGCTAGTGTAAGGGCTTATGGTGAGGAGACTTTCAAATGGTGTATGGTGTGTCATCTTGCAACAGAGAAATAACACTTATACCTAACTTATGTTAGTAGGAGTCTGCTAAGCATTGGCCATACAAGCTTGCGGCTAGAGAATGATGATGTCCAGAAGATACCCTCCTGAAATGTTAACCCTCACCGTTCTCCTTTGCCCTTCTTGGTGCACTGAAATTTTCGCCACTAGCTCTTTCAGTGGGTGCTCTTGAAGGGCTTGTGAATAAGCTCACTCTTACCAGCTGCTTTTCCCAAGGGCCAATCCTGCTGTTGGAACTTGTTTGCTTGGCAGAAATTTTCAACAGGAAAAGAAGCTTCAATCGTTACACAAATAAAGCTACAGCATTGCAAGATTACTATGATGTTATGTACACAGACCTCCCACATACAACTCACTAAAATGTCACCAATTACCTCTATGGTGAGTCTGGTTATGGCTTAAGACAGCATGAAGGTTCCTTGATCCTATACTTTTTAATCAGTACATGAACCTTGAAAACACAAGATCGTCACGTGCAGTGCATAAAACCAGTGCTTATGAACTGCAATGATGCCATCCGAAGCATCAGCAAAACTAAATTCACCCTGCTAGAAAGGAAATTCTGCATGAAGCCTGTAAATGTACTGTTAACAAAGTACTCTCAACGACTTCATTACTTCTATTTCTGTAATTTGCATAATCTTGTCTCAAGCATACCTTGCTGTCAACCCAAAAATTATTGACCTCTGAGGTGTTACTCAAGTGATCATGCTCATTTAACATACCTGCAAGCCTCATTGCTAACATAATAAAATTGAAAACTTTGATGAAATAATGCTCTCTGCTACTCACCCCTTCAGAAAAATTTTTAGCATCCCCTTCAAACCAGTTTGTTTGAAGACTCAACAGGCCCAGTGGCGTGACTCATGAAAGGCATTTCCGGAGATTGTGGAGCAACTAAAATCTCTTTGGAGCAGCATAAAAGCCGCCTGAAGCTTTTAAACTAGAGCTGTTGCACCACATGTCACACGGAAGTAGTTCATGAACATACGCATGCATGTTCACACTTGGACTTCTGCTCAACATAAACGTAGACGTTTTGCTTTTCTGCAGACATACCCAACTTGTATCAAGCTACCTAGCACTTTCTGGGAATCCACATGGTATTTGTAAATGACTGTGGCTCACAGTGATAGTTTAGCTACAATATTGAAGCACGGACCAGTAAGACTTTTTATGCATTCTGTTTACTTTCCGAAAAAAAAAACAGGTCTGGTTATATTAGTGTTTTTATTAGTACAACAGAATCATTCAATGAGTGGCGAAGCGGTTACTGTCATCGTTTATGCACAGATTGGTTAGGTTCCTGATTATTGAGTGGTTCATAAATAAAGGGTTTCGTAACTGGTCCTTCCTGCCAATTATTTATTATGGCTCGACAAAATTTAGTGTTATGGGGGAATAAGTAGTTACGCTTGGCAAACTGTTTGACATGTACAGTCGTCGAGGTCAAGAAGCCCAGCCGAGACATACCGGAATAGTGAAACATCATGCCTTCTAGGAGAGGTTACAGTGATTGTACAGCATGCGGTACTGCTGATAAAATTTGCCCACTGTATGTACTCAAAACTTAACCGCCCTGTATGAATTATTTTGAAAGTAAACTGTCACAAATAGGAAAACAAATAAAAAAATTGAGTGCATGGTCAGTTCTATATGCAGGTACTAAATTACTGTATTTTAATACAGTCAGTAAAACACGACTGTTGTCCAAGCACAACTAGTTCATTATATTTTTTATCTGACATTAACCACAACAGTTAGAAACTAATTGACTGAAGTCATGTGGTAACTTTTGCAGCATAAGCGGGTTCAAATAGTTAAAAAAGTTTGTGCCCAGCAACTTTTTCAACTACATTGCACGTTCAAGTCTACTGTGATGACATCTCCAAATCGCAGGGGTAACGTATGGATTTCAAGCGCATGCCCTATACTTGCTCCCTGAGAGAACAAAACAACGAAGAGGGCACGCATGGTTCACACGAATAATAAAATTGTTGAAAAAGATGTAGCAGGTTTTGCCTCTTGGTGCAGATCTCTGCAGGCACTTACCTAATTACCACCACATTTTGCCAACAAAGAGCCCCATGTCGGGTTATAACCAGTTTCCTCGAACCACCTTGCTCTTAGTTCTTGCACGACATAGGTTTTAAAGATCTATTTCTTTCAAACTGTCTGTGTGATTGTAGACCATTCTTCAGCGGTTATTTTCGTGCTTACTCGATAGCAAAACATGAGTTACAAATTTTCCAAGTTTCTAAAATATGAATGGTAACTGAATTGTGAATGGTAATCTACACCCAGCCTTAGTATATATTTCCTTTATAATCATTTTCAATTTGAAGCATGGCACAAATTTCGAAGTACGACTGAAGCCTCTCATATGCATGTTTCGTTTATTAGAAGGTGCCATGCAACAATTTTGAATTAATCCTGCAATAAACTAAAATCTGAACGCCTTGCGAATTGCCTGCCACAAAATGTACTTTACTAGGTAAATTGTTCTTGGCTTGTTACACATGCTGAAGATGATGACGATACTGACTGCCGCATCGTCCCTGACGAGACAGAGGATAGCGCGTGTACAATTTAGGTGCACACACGAGGCCCAATGCCAGTGCTACATTTCCAATATACACACGAGTACGCGCAATACGTATGCTTTGCCGCAATACATTGCGTGCACTTCACCGCAAGGTACGACTGCCTTGCCGTACTGTTCAATTATTAAGAAGACGCTTAAGGTGGCAATTTCGAGCGGAGATTTAAAGTGCTCCCAGCATAACTTCAATTTTATTTCCTTTGTTTTTTCTTTGTATACACCCACAAGAACAGACATAGCTTAGGAAACCCATTATCGTCATCGGCGACAGCATATTTAAGCCACTTGGGAAATAATGTCGTGTGGACGCCTGCTAAAATTCCATCGCTTCCAACTTGTGCATTTCGTATCTGTCTCACGCAGTTACGCAAGACGAAGATTCAATGAAAGTTTGGCACAAGCATACACTTCACCCAAGCGACACATCGATCCTTCCACAACACACGCATTTACCAGAAATGCACGTACGGCATACATCCACAAATAGCATAACACACGGTGTTCGTGCTCGGGCATTTCGTTACCACATTGCTTATAGACAGTATTACAGAACGAGACCACGTATCCATGTGCAGAGGCGGTTCTCGCGAATGCATACAGATCCCGACCAAGCAAAAACCACGGAGAAATAACAACCGCACGGTGAAGATCCTCAAAAGTTAGTGAGGAACCTTACGGTAGACCTTTCGTTTTCACCACCTAAGCGTCCCCATAGAATGTCCAACAAATCGACTCTGTCGCCGTCTATTTATACGTTTTAAGCCAAGTCAAGCCGATTTTAAGCGGCTATTGGGTGAACCGAGCGTTTTGGCTGTCAAAAGGTTCGTGCCACCCGGTGGCAGCAGACGTAGCCAAGTTCAGCTGAAGTGTTTCAAGTTCCTTGCAGCTATTCACAGCAACAATTCTTCGTCTGTGTGATAAGTTGGACGCACGTTATTTGGCGTGTCTTTGATAACACAAAACGTTTCTTTTTTTTGTTTACTGAACGGTCCGGGAAAAATCGGGGACATCTGTCCCGACTGGGACAGTGCGGGCTTTCTTCGAAGACTTTCTTCGACAATCCAGCAAAATTCGGGACGGCTGGTAAGACCAGTTCTGGCAACTGTATTAAAATGATAAAAATAGAATAAAATAGAAATTTCATTGCTGGGAGCGTTGTCGAGCTTAAATTGCTAACCACTAAAGGTCTCTTTAAAACTTAACATTGCCGCTATACAGAAATGTTATGGGGTGAAGTGCTTGCAGTGCATTGCAGTAAAGCATACATAACGCGTGCGTGTGTGTAAAATGGAAGCGTAGCACTGCTATTAGGCCTGATGTGATGCGCCGTGCTATGTATCATTGCTGGTCATGCTGACGACGGCATCGGCACCAACTTCAACCTCTGTAAAAAGTCCATATGTTCCCCCGATAATTTTTTAATTGTGGCAAGTGATTCACACTGTAGTAAACTTCTAGTATATATCGCATGAATAATTTAAAATTGTTGCATGGCCCCCAATACAGAAGTGAAAAATACCGGTGACAGACTCCTTGGTACTCCAGATTTTGTGCCATTAGATGTGTGCTCTAAAATGAAAATGATCATTAATATTAAAGATATACTCAGGCTATGTATTGGAGATGATTGTGCATATTTTGCAAATTTCCTTTTAAAAGCTGATGGTTCACTTTATCGGGTTTTCATTGATGATTGATATGTGGGGTTTAACGCGTCCCAAAACCACTAAATGATTATGAGAGACGCCGTAGTGGAGGGCTCCGGAAATTTAGACCACCTGGAGTTCTTTAACGTGCACCCAAATCTGAGCACACGGGCCTACAACATTTCCGCCTCCATCGGAAATGCAGCCGCCGCAGCCCGGATTCGAACCGGCGCCCTGCGGGTCAGCAGCCGAGTACCTTAGCCACTAGACCACCGCGGCGGGGCACTTTATCGGGTTTTCTTGAGTTATAAAAAAAATTGCTTCCCAAGGATGGTCTAAAATTAAACGCACAGTTTGTCAAGGGGCAAGTTGAGCTTAGCAAGAAAATGATTTATGAAAACCATTCTGTCCCAGAACCAAGAGCAAGGTGGTTTCAGGAAACATGTTGACCTTTTATGATGGCACGTGTTCAAGCATCTTACAAAGGCTGCTTGTTGGTATAAGCTGGCTGTATTGGACAAATGCCTGTCATCCGGTGTGGAGATAAATCGCATCTTTGATCATCAAGTTTTTAAAGAAGGGGTTTTAAGGGGATGCTAAAAATTTTTTGGAGGGGTGAGCATTAGAGAGCATTACTTTATTAAAGTCTCCAATTTTATTAGGTTAGCACTGAGGCTTGCAGGTATGTTAAATGACCATGGTCACATGAGTAACACCTCAGAGGTCAATAATTTTTGGGTTGACAGCAAGGTATGCATGAAACAGGATTGTGCGAATTGCAGAAGTTGAAGTAATGAAATTGACGAGGAGACTTTGTTAACAGTACATTTACAGGCTTCATGCAGAATTTGCGTTCTAGCAGGGTGAATTTACTTTTGCTGATGCTTCCGATGGCATCATTGCACTTCATAAGCACTGGTTTTATGCACTGCACATGACGATCTTGTTTTTTCAAGGTTCATACTTGATTATGCTGCAGTGATCTGGGATCCATTTACTCTAACTAACATTCATAAAGTCGAAAAAGTACAAAGAAGAGATGTTCGCTTCATATATAACAGTTATGGACGAACATCGGTAAATGAACTGTTAGTAAGAGCTCACTTACTTCACTTTCAAAAAGAAACCGCATATCCCGATTAAAATATATATATCAAATACTTAGTGGGCTATACAAGATAGACATTGGAAAAATTATTTAATTTTCTTCGGGTCTCGCCACCAGAGAACGCCATGATCGTACAATAACTCCGTTTCGTACACGAAATAACTGGTTAAAATATTCTTTTTCCCCAGAGCTGTGCAGGATTAGAATAGTTTAAATAACCATCAAGTCACTACACAGTCTTTAACATCCTTTGCCGCTGGTCTGGAACAACAGAGAAAATAATTTTACTTGTATGCTAGTTCTGTTTTCTTTCCTAAAATGAGAGTGATGTGTCATCGGTAAACGTTTTGTTACGTTTGTTTACGTTGTAAAACGCAAGTGATAGTTATTTGTTTGCTTTGTGTTATATGGCTGCTTACTATGTGAAATGTGATAGGCTGTTCTATCTGTTTGCCTGGTGTTATATGCTGATGTTTACGTTTTTTGTACCCACCTGCTAAAATCCCTCCAGATATTGCAGTACCAATAAATAAGTGAATAAATAAATAAATAAATAAATAAATAATAGTACTGATTAAAAAGTATAGGATCAAGAAAGTTACATGCTTTTTTAAGGCTTAATCATGCTCATCATAGAGGTATGTGGTGACTTTTCAGTGAGTTATATGTGGGACGTCTGTGTACATAACATCATAGTAATCTTGCAATGCTGTAGCTTTATTTGTGTGACGAGTGAAGCTCTTTTCCTGTTAAAAGTTTCTGCCAAGCAAACAAGTTTTAGCAGCAGGATTAGCCCTTGGGTAAAGCAGGTAGAAAGAGTGAGCTAATCCACAAGCCCTTCAAGAGTACCCACTGAAGGAACTAGTACCTATAGGGCGGAAATTCCAGTGCACCAAGAAGGACAATGAAGGACGGTGCAGGTTAACATTTCAGGAGGGTATCTTCTGGACATCATCCTTCTCTAGCCACAAGCTTGTATGGCCAATGTTTAGCAGACTCCTACTAACATAAACTATGTATAAATGTTATTTCTCTATTGCAAGATGACACACCATGTACCTTTTGAGAGTCTCCTCACCACAAGCCCTTACGTTAGCCTAAAAATATTTTTTTCCACGGTGCCCTTTTTTGTCCTAAATAGTTGTCTCAAGCAACAATATGCACATTGGGACAATTTAGCTGGTGATTACAGAGATGGCTCCAGCCATCACGTTGTATACTTCACTCAAAATGTAAGATATGCAAAATCATAGTCCGGTGTGCGTGCATAGGATCTTGAACATGTAAGCAGTGACCACTTCTCTTGTGTTCTCTGCACTGGCACATGCTTGTCGCACACCTGTTCAAGATTGTGACAGTGAAATTAGTTCTGGCAATGCTGTCTCAGAGGTAAGACTGTGTACACCCACAGGAACACCTAGGTGGAGCGAGCAGAGGTTTATATCAATTGTAGTAATAAACTGGCAAAACCATGGTGACATAAGCACACTTGCATTAATATATTACATTAATTTATTGAGGCAGACATGGCACCGCTATGCCTAGCTGTGTTCTCTTTTTGTTATTGTCTTCATTGTTTTCCCGTTGGTCACAGCACAGGAAGAACAATTTCTTTGTGGGAGCACCATGTTTTAAGCTTGCATGACTCCAATGAAGCACTGTGCGAACAGGTATATTGAAAATGTCAATACTTCGTGTTCTATAAATGGTGAACTGGTCATCCAATTCAGCCGGTGATCCTGCAGGAGCTCTAGCATATACTCTAAGGTCATGTCGCATAAACATTGTCACATCCAATAGTTTAATAATACTTGTTAATGGGCAAGACGGTGCATAGCTTCAGGGAGGTAATTAAGCTAAGGGGGAAAATTCTAGATGCCTAAGCACCACATGAAAAATGAAAAAGCACAGGGAAAGAGTGTCACTCGCAGCTGAACTACAGAAAATATTTACACCGCACCACGCATTCGCATCATCTAGAATTTCCCCTAATAATATTATACCAACCTTCAAGCAACAAGTTTTTACAAAGTAATAAAGTTCAGAATGACACTCGCATAGGACAAGAAACACAGGACGCGAGTTAACTGCCATCTATCTTTGTTTTTGGCTTTGGTAGAAAATATATAAGGAAATAAATGTGCAGAGTGACAGTGTGCAATATCACAGTCATCAAAAACATTACATAACATTGCCTGCTCGAGAAAATTTTCTGGTTTTCAAAGTTTCATCAAATGTGTCACCAATAAATACGTTACTTCTTTTCCAGCTTGCACTGCTTCCAGAAGTTCACATCTATCACGATTGATGCCTGTAATCTTTGTGTGGTATTTATTATGAACTGACATGCCCTAATACTTGCGCAACAATCAGCCAGATTTGTCTATCTACTCTTAACAGCCTGCAAGTCTTAACAGCCTGCAAGTCCACGTGTAAGAACACCCGCTCCACCCTTCAGTGGTCATAGTCCATACGGGTCATCATAGCATTCAGTTAGCTGCCCAACTATACTTTCATTCGTTCACTTCGTATTTCTTAAAAATAGAGATATGTGAACCCTAAAACTGCTTTGCAAAAAACAAATGAAGTACAAGTATAACACTTGCTCCTAGAACGAAGCTGGCTGCTTCGCTCTAGGGGCAAGTGTTATACTTGTACACTTCTGTAGATTGTTCTTAACACTTCTGTAGATTTTAAGGGCTTGATGTTTTCGCCAGATACTAGATTCCTACATTTAAAATTACTAGGAGTCCTTATCATTACTGCAAAGGAAGATACAGCCAGTATTTGATGTACTAGTTTTTATACTGCAATGGAAATAATACATTAACTGGGAAATAGCAATGAAACATTTTGTATTAAAATTTATTTCAAATTCATTTTACTGCACGACATGTGTACCAAACAGTGGCCGACAACCATTGGGTGTATTTGCACCACGCCCTGCCATAACGAAGCACATGCATGAAACCTCAAAGACACGAGCTCATGCATGCTTGTGCAATTATTATGTAGTCGTCCCTTGAAAATTCCTTGGTAATTTTAAATAATTGGCTAGGCAGATATATGTTAGAATATTCTCGAATGTCCAGGCTGAGTACAAAATGAGCAATGCTAATAATGTTCTTTACTTGTGCCGCAAATTTTCTACCATGAAATATTTGAAAATATTTCCTAACGCTGTTGTTTTACAACCAAACAAGAATATGTGCATGCTCTTTGGCATACTGTTATTCACAAACAAAATGCCAGTTTATTCAAACTCAAGATATAAACATTCATACTCCATATTTACAATGAAACTGCAAGTGAGTTACCACAACAACCAATATTGCACTGATGTCATTATGTTTTCATTAGGAATTTAATAATTTGCATGCTTGCTTCTTTTTCACAGAGTATGCATATTATTATACAAGGCACCACAACTAACTCAATTATCAACTTCAGTATTTTATCACTTTCAATCAACCATCATATTGCAGTCTTGAAACAAGTCACTTTTAAAACCCACAAGTTTTCTTGTGTCCTTACAGCGCAGCGAAGGCCCTGAAGTGTCAAACAGGCCAAAAGGCAACGGTAAGGCTTGTTCGTAGGCATCGGACAAATCTGTTTAGAAAACGTGTTATAGGCACATGCGTGCACATGCTTTGGTTTGGTTGTACGTTAACATTAAGATAGGATAGAGTGGTGCGACATTTCTGGCACAAGCCAAGCATGTGGTTAGCATTGATAACTTTATAGTTAGTACGGGAGTTTCAGATGAATTCCACCCTACTTTTATTTAGCAATATATCTATAACATGTGGTAGAAATAGTGCCTGTTCGTAGTTTCATGAATGACAACACGATTATCAGCAAATCATGACGAAATTTAGGTGATAGCAAGGAAGGGGCATCGGCAGTTAAAATGAGAAATAAGCTGGGATTAGCTGAGCACAAAGTGAGTTCAATTTCATGCGAAGCATTCAAAGTACTACACTTTGTTAGTGCCAAGGTCTAGATGACTTAATTTTAAAGTAAATGTTTATGACTGACCTTGTCAAGTGTGTTAGAAAATTCTAAAATAATTCAGTCTATGAATCACTGCATTAGGAGAATGGCACAATGAGTAAATAAGTGGTGTCTAACTTTGAAGCGTATTTTTAAATCTATGCTGCGTAGTGTAGTACGAAATGTAGGGCGATGTAGATGTATTGAACTGCTGAATAAGCGTTGTTAGAATATAAAACTAGTAGTGTTATTACAACATATGTGCAAGTTAAAATGACGAAAAATAATAATAATTTTTAAATCCCACAAAAAAACAAAATTAAAAAATCACAGCATATTCATGAAGTGATTGATGCTGAGGGAGGCGAAGCATCCGCCCGTGCATGCGTCTATGCGTCTGATCGCGTTCGAGAATGCAGATGGCGCATGGGTAACACGGATGAGACGCGTGCCAAGGAAGCCGAGCGCAAGCGCCTTTAACGTGCCCGTTACTGTGCTTCGTTCATGCCCCACCACCGATGCACTACCTATGGTCACTGTCCAGGAGGCTGAGAAATCCACTCGTTCTATGCATACCCAGGCACAGCCCCCCCATGTAGCCAATCGGAGGGTAGGGGTACAGCGCCATCTAGTTATCTTTACCCAACTGCTGTTTCTATGTAATTCTTAATAAAGCGCTGTCTATTATACTTTTTGGCAAATACTGCCTTCTTTTCTTTCTCGTCTCTTCTCTCGGTTACGCGTGACGCTTGTACCATATCTAAGGACACAGTGAAAGGTGAGGCATCAGTACCAAAAGGACTTATTTGGTTTGCATTCTTTTATGATTAAGGGGAAGTATGTATATTTATAGCAATTTGTTTTTGGAAGTGTATTTATTAAGTGTTTGTGAGTGCCTGTAATGTGTTAACCTAAAACGACTGAAAAAAATTACTTTTGATGTGTACATGTTTACGTCACTATGAATTAATTGAAACAAAATCTTTAGTCTTGCTATTTTTGCCCTATCTTGTAGTGTTAATAAACCCGCTTTTGTTTATAACTCAGTAGGAGAATTCGTTAGATTACATTTGTTATAAATATACCTCACTGCCTTCCTGTGCACCCATTTTTAATCCTCGCAATAGGCAATATGCGAAATTAACAGCGCCATCTAGTGAACCTAGCAGGTACCATATCCGCCATTTTTATGCTGGCGAGGCTTGACCACTACGCGCGGGCGACCATTAACTTCTGATGGCTTTTTCACACGCAACGCGCCTTTGTCTGTCTGGCAGGGCGGATGCGGGAGAGAAATTTTATTGTCTACGGTCTCCTCTTAGCTCAACACAACACCTTTGGGTGACTGGGCTTTTGAAACGCTTTGAATACGGCGGCGGGGACGCGCCCACGATACAGACAGTGACGCGTGCTCTGACACGGGTCTTTATAAAACGGTGCTTTATTATGAAAGGGCCGTTTAGAAACGCAGCGGAGGATGCAATGAGCGGTCGGTGTAACTTTGAGTGGGGTATACTTAGAGTTGAGAAGACGCGCTCCAGCCAGTCGAGTAGTGTCACTTCGCCGGGTGAACTCGCTTTGTGGTCAGTGTAGGCGGACCGCGGGTGTTTAATGCAAGCGAATAAGGGTGACATTGACATGTCCATACCACCCTCACGTGGACTCCGCCAGTCCATGTTCTGCATGGCCATGGGCCTGATGCCTTGTCGTCGGGGGTGCCTCCATTGCTGTGGCAACTCTGTGCATGAAAACTCTGGTGGTGCCTCTTTGAAGCCCTTCTGCTTCAGCAGAAGAAGGACGCGCCAAGCCGCAAGAATGTGGCTGCATGCACCACCACTCCCAGCGGGGCGCTCACAAGTAGAATCAGCCACTGCTCCACTGTCAGTTTTCAAAGCCAAGCAGACTTTGTACGGCCGGCCACTCTTCTTCTGGCTTCGGTAGCACGTGCCACGTGCATAGAAAATTCCGAGACTGTAAGAACAACAACAACAACAAAAAAAGAACTTTGTAAGCTGCACACAGTCAAGCTTGCCATCTTTTTACCGAGTGCCATATCACAAGTACGAATAAAGCTGTCGTGGCACTTGCCAAGACAGCTTTCTGCAAAGCAACAAGATTATGCAACTTACTCTCCACAAAGCACTGACAATGTCATTCGGGAATATCCCTGCGCAGCTGACGTTACAGTACAAAAGTACAAAACCTGCATGAAGTGCTTCGATGTGAACAACCTCGTGTGTAACATCAAAAACACTGGTTTTTATTCACGAGTTGGAAAACCACATGCCAATAAAAATCTCCGAACTAACGTGCACCCAATGAATCAAGTTTTTAAGAAGTCTCGCTGTTAACTTACGTTGGCGCTTGTGGTGGATCAGTTCCGTTCTTTCTAGCTGTCCTTGTAGACCCGTTTAGTCTAAATGTTTAGTGAACAAACTAGCGTACGTTGTTTTTCATACAAAGCAGCATGCGCACTCGTAAAGGCAGCACATTAATATTAGACCAGTATTGCATATGTGCGGACGTGAAATTTGTTTGCGCAAAAAACTGTTTTCATAGTACGAGCCATGTCTTTCGAGGCATGCACGCTGAACCACCGGAACAGCTGCGAAGTTCCTATGCGACCACGCCGGCTGATTGGACATGCTAAAAATAAACGCTAAAACATAGCCTCCTCTTGCAAAACCATAATGACAAGTTATCCATGCACGCGAGTACGTGCAGTGAAAGAAACACGCAGTGACATGACCGACCTCGCTGAGAACGCGCGCACGACATTAACATCGGCGGCACTATTTGTAGGTTGCTCCAAAAGGAAAAGCACTGCATGCTTTCAGAAACGTCGCTTACGTACCTTGTGTCACAGGCGTTGGTCACAACCGACAACGGCAAGGTGTACGCTTCCACGGCGAAGGCACAAGATTTGGTTTGCTGCTTGGATGACGTCGGAGCCTGGTTTATAAAGTCCGCTACAGTGTCATTCGATATATGTGGCGAAATTCCTAAACAGCTTTTCACATCACATGTTCGGGCACTGGGAAACGTCTTGCTGAGGCTACCGCAGTAGCTCAGCGCAGTGAAGTAAATGTTCAGGCGTCGTACGGCCGTACTAGCGAACGCGTTGCCGTCGATCGCTCGCCCACATTAAAATGGCAGCGGGGTCAAAATGCACAGTGTTGCCAGAGCACAAAGCAATTTTGCATATGGTCCATTAGTTGCTTTGTATGCAGAAACCAAACAATATTAATTATAATCATGTGAGTAATATATTCATTTATTATTATTATTATTATTATTATTATTAATATTATTATTATTATTATTATTATTATTATTATTATTATACCGTTGCATTGATAACATTGCACTTGCTTTGCGGTTTACTCATTAAATCTGTGTTCCACTGCTACACTGTTCAAGTCAGTATTTATAATCTCCTTACAGGGACCTGCATACTTTAACTGCATTTTAATAGACTCAAATATATCAGCCAGTCTTGTGGCACACCCTACAGGACAAGAATATTTTCATCATTTTAGGACATCCTCAGGATGTTTTGGATTTATGAAGGAGGTATGTATTAGGTAATGACTGATGCACGGCTACCTGTTTTTTATGCAACCTTACGTTTTATCTCCAAAAGATCAGGTGATGGCAGTATGAGACAAAGCAGTTAGACCCTTTCAGAGTAGCTTTATGCCTTTTTATAAATTGCAGTGCCACGTCCTTCTCTGACAGAGGTGCAAGGCAATATGAGGGAAGGGAGGGCCAGCCCCTTTAAGCATCGATGCAGCACAGAGCAATATTTGGTTGTGCATATGTCCTGTGCTTTACGCAAACTGTTTTTTAGTTGTTTGCACTGCTTGAAATGCCCCTTGCCTTTTTGAAATGAAACTTGTACTGACATACAATGAACTGTAAATGTTGTCAGCATTAGATGTACAAAAAAAAACCATCATGAAGGCAGTGAGCCCTTATCACTTATTTGCCTTGCACTACAGGTATGCTGGGATGAAGAGAATGGCCATAAGGAAAATAATAATAATAATAATAATAATAATAATAATAATAATAATAATAATAATAATAATAATAATAATAATAATAATAATAATAATAATAATAATAATAATAATAATAATAGTAATAATAATAATAATAATAATAATAATTCACACCAACTGGTTTCATTTTCAGTCTCAAGTGGTTCATGCTGGGACCAACTGAAATATGTTGCTAACCGGTTGGCTTCCACTTAGTCCCAGCTGTATACAGCCATAGTTTCAGTTAAAGTGAACTGAAACCGTAGAGTATTTTCACCTGGAAAGGAAAGAATGCTGAAAGTGATGCATCGAAAGGCAGAAAAGAAAACAAAGAGGAAAGATAAAACAGAGAAAAGAGAAAAAAAAGGCGAGCTCTCAAAGAAAAAGAGAAAAGAAAAGAGAGAAAGAAGGAAGCACAGGCACACCGAATTTCTCTCGCTCCCATTTTTGAGGGCTTCTCTTTTTTCCCTATGCGTCACTTTTTTTGCCATTACCTGGGTAAATTTTCGCTCCTATACAAATATCGACTGAATTGATGGCGCACTCAGATTTAGCGTACTTGCTCGTTGTCACATCCTGTCCCAAAGTTCTCATGCCTGTCGTGCCAGAAAACAGCTTTGCGATGCAAATCACTATCGTGCGGCTGAGGAGCTGGATCATGCACAGATCATAATGTCAGCCTGATCGCACATAGTAACGGTAAAAACTTAGTAGTACACCATGCATAACACAAGCGTTCAGTGGGCCCTTAAGTTGTGTCATGTTAACTGCAGAAGTGCAAGTTGTGCTTTGCCAGCATTTTCTTCAACTATGAGCCATACACTCAGCAGTTTTGTATGAATATAAAAGAGAGTACTGCTTGAAATGTTAAGTACACTGACTACACAATTAAAAATATTTCTAAACATTTCTTAACTCTTAGAAAACACTTCTAAGAGTTACTCTTAGAAGTGTCTTGTAACTCTTAGAAAACATTTCTAAGTGTTACATTTTCTTGTAAAAACTGACACATACCTATGTCAAGATTCGTGACAAAAGTACGTCTTGCCCAAGGTTATTTCTGACAAATTCAGCATACTCCACGTAGCTTCGGAATTGACGTTATGCTTAGCGTGAACTTGTTGTACTTTTTATAGCGTCACGTCATGAAATTACGTCAAATATACGCCCAAATGTTCCACGCACAGGCATAAATTGAAGAGTTCCAAGTGTTTGTATAACCAGTTGTTTGCATTTGTGCAATGATGCAAACATGAACTTGAGCATTAGGAACACCTGAAGCAACAAGCTGGTATGAAGTGCTGGTGCTAGTGAGGATGGTAGCCCTGGACGCTGCTGTATAAATCAACTTCAGCGCATGGCATCTAGCAACGATTGAGGTTAACCCGACGTCACAGCTGCATCGTAAGAGTACATATGTAATGTTTATAAAGCTGGATTGCCACCACTGCAACCACTATTAACGTTTCATGACCATATTAAGGTATTGACATAAGCGGGTTTTACTGTGTGTTCATTACCACAGTATTTTTGAGAGGCACCAACGAGTAAGCTCACTGGTGCACAGCCCTTATGCAACTGCAGCTCCTTTACTCAGAAGTGCAGAATAAGCAAGCTGACAAGGACTACTAAGGAGGCCAGTGAGGTTAGCTCCCTTATGTGCATTATCTCTGCCATGATTTGACAAGCATCTGGTGTAAATGTGAATTCCCTACAGTGCATCACAGGAAAGATTAATACTACTGTTACTCTTATTGTCATAAACACAGATCATACTTCATCAAACCCATTTTAACCCATTTTATTCTCTTAATTGAAATACTGAAAATTAGATGTCTGATATGCCTTAGTTGTTTCCAAAACAGGACAGTAATGTCTGATATATAAAGTAAAGATTCTGCATGTCATCTATGTAATTAGTTCATTATACATCGAACGTCCCAGCCATTTTGGTGACCATCTTAAATGTATTCGAAAACAAAATCTTGCTGGAGCACTGTGTTTAAAACAGTGAACAGGTAGAATTTTTCTGATAGAAAAAAAATTTTTGGTCACGTGGCTGCCTTCTAAGTTACCTGAAAATGTCATTTGGGTGTTGTTTGTGGAAAATTTTTTTTAAAAAGTACCGCTCTTTCTTTCTATACCAAATTTCGTCTACATGTTAAGCAAAGGTGCTTGTGCATGGTGTTTGAAGCTCAGTAATAGTAGTGCAATTGTACTAACGCATACGCCTCCAAGAATTTAGCCGAAATGTCTTATGTTTGCAGTTTTTTATTGCAATACAGCAGTTTGTATGAATTCCTGTGTAGTGAATACTTACTCCACAAAAGGTGTATTTTGAGTAAAAAATATTGGTCGATATCTCATGCAGGTAAAATAAAAAAAAAACATAAATTTCACAAAATTGTGATTTTTGTCTATATCCAGATGCAATTTGGACCCTGTGGTGGTCAGATTGAAAGTCACCTTAATATTCAAATCAAAAGCAAATCAGCAATTCTTTTCAAATGGCATAGCTCATGATTAGGTTTTTTGTTTTAAGGAAGATTAAAATTATGAAACTTTCCTATAGACGGCAATGTGGAATTTCAAAGCGGCAGCTGTTGTATGACCAGATTGGAAGATGGGCTCCAATGGGAAAGTTCAAAAATTACTTTCTTCCCTGAAACAAAAAATGTAATGATGAAATTTGCGTATGAAAATAACTGCTTATTTGCTTTTAATTTATGTATAAATGTGAGTTATTTATGGCACCAGAAGGTGCGAATTGAGTTTCAATATAGATGAAAAAGACGACTTGCAAAGTTTGCGATTTTTTCTCTTAAAGTTTAGCTGCTTGAGAGGTATGAAAATATTTTTTCCTAAAAATAAACCTTTTGTAGAGAAAGTAATCACTACTCAGGTATTCATACAAACTGCAGTTTTTGGAAGACGACGAAGCTGTTGCTGCTTGGCTAAGTAGCTCTCTCTGCATTTATCGTTTATTTTTGTTTATATTACGGATCAGCACTGCTCAAGACGTCGGACGACTCGAAAAGGTACCTGCCGTATCGGCGACCGACGGGTGCTGCGCAGCCCGCCGCATCAAAATGTGCTAGAAGAAACGAAACAAGCATCGGGGAGAGTGCCGCCATGACCTCCCAAGGTATGACACCAGGTCAGAAGCACCAGCTGGTCTGCGCAAGCATACCTGACTGGAAGCGACAACACAGCGTTGAATCAGAGGACGAATCAACTGCCGTCGGGGACCACAACGGGGCGAACCTCACAGATCAAGACATGGACGAGGGTGGTTTCCGCCTTGTGCGACATCGCAAAGACAGGACGGTGGGCATTCCTGTTTTAATTGCTCCAACATCCAAAGGAGCTAACTTGAGGCAAGTGAATCCTATTGACCTATACTCGGAAATTGAAACGATTCTCGGTGGAGCCCCAGTTAAGAGCCATTTCACAGCACAGGGAGCCCTGCTCTTGGATATAGAGACAGAACATCAAGCTAATATGCTTCTAGAGACCAATACCATCTGCGGCCTTGCCATATCTGCCCGTGTACCACACAGCTACATGAAAAATACATGCATTATAAAAGGGGTCCCAAGATGGTACTCGGACGAAGAGCTGTTAACCTACCTGAAGCCTCAGGGAGTATACCACGCAAGAAGAATCCTACGACGAGTCCAAACCTCATCCACCGAATGGGAATCAAGGCGCACTGACTCTGTAGTTCTCACATTCGCTCCCAATTCGGAACGTCCAGAGAAGATCAACCTTGGCTTCACCAGACACGAGTTGGTAGACTACGTGGAGACGCCACCACGCTGTTTTAAATGTCAGCGTTTTGGACATGTTGCTAAGCACTGTCGTGGGGAACAAAGGTGTAAGCGCTGTGAGGGGCCTCATGACTTTAAGACGTGTACAAGTAAAGAAAAACTTGTGTGTGCAAACTGTGGCGGCGACCACCCAGCTAGCTACGGCCGATGTCCAGCACGAACAGCTGCGCAGCGAAGAAATAAGACGTTTGTCCTCGGCCCGAAGAATGTGAACGAACCATCGCTCACAAAGAAGACGTCCGGTGCGCCACAGCATGGCGGTTCGGATAACGAGTACGCAGGAAATTTTCCGCGCCTAAATTCGACAAGAGCTGGTACTGAGTCAACGCAAGTGCTCAACGCTGGTGAGAAATGTATTACGAAAGAGTCCGCCAAGCACACCTACGCTGATGCACTGAGCCCACCTCAAGTACCATCTGCAAGCCAACAGCAAGAAAACCTCGAGCACGTTATTCGCGCTCTGTTCACCGCGCTACGTTCACACGTCGCTAAGATGCCTGCGAGTTCAACGAAGGATATGTTGGAAGCAGTCCTGGCTCTAGAGTCAGTGTTACTTTGCTCTGCTTCCACAAGCACACAGTAGAATAATGGCAATGTCTCGCCCACCTGGTCTGTTTCGTCCTTCAAAAGTGCCCTTAATAATGCAATGGAACTGCGCCGGTCTTCTAAAACGCCTGTGCGAACTCAACCTTTTCCTGCGCGACATTCCAATACCAATTCTAGCCCTCTCCGAAGCCGGTCTACCGAATGCAAGGACGCTCCCAGGGTACACCCGACACGGAAATCCGAGCATAACGTCGTTTGCAAACGGAAGCGCAATGATATACATAAGGCGGGAAATCCCTCACGTCGCCTTATCAATGCAAGACCTCTGTTCCAACTCACTGGAAGTCGCTGCTGTGCAAGTGTGCCTGGGAAACCGAAAACTGAGTGTGGTATCGGTGTACATAAGCCCACGGAAAAAGGTCTCCATGGAGACTTTCCTAAAGGACCTTTGCACTCGATGTCCCGCTCCTCGAATAATCTGTGGTGATTTTAACGCGCACCATCCACTCTGGGGAGACAAGAGTGTAAATTTTCGAGGCAAGGAACTTCTAGCAGCTGCGGATGCTGCCGACTTATGTGTGGCGAACGATGGTAAACCTACATTTTTCAGGCCACCAGATTCATGGAGTGCAATAGACCTTGTACTTCACTCCACGGACCTTCTGGTATCATCGACCACGGCTCCAGACAAGATGGGCAGCGACCATTTCCCCATCTTCACCAATATCCTGGGATTTCGGACTGCTGGTCGACAATTCTGCAATGTAACACGCTGGGACACCTACAGAGAGGTGTTGGACAAATCCACTGGTGAGCTGTTCGCAGATATGTTGCAAAGCAAGCGATCAGCAACTTCATTGCTGAAACTGCCCGACCATTTTCCTGCTCCTGACTTGAAATTGAAGAACCTCTGCGCAGCACGTAGACGGGCGGAGCGGAAATTAATGAGAACAAAAGGAAATTCGTTTGCGAAAACTGAATATAACAGGATAAACGCTGCGATTCGTCGCCATACAAAAAATTAAGACGAAATCAATGGGCCGCTTTCTGTGAGAGTTTATCAACGTTTACGCCCTTGACAAAGATATGGGCAGTAATAAATAGTCTTTCTGGGAAGATCCGAACACACAGGCCATTCGAAGCACTCGCTTTGAAACAAGGGATAGATTTGCAAACCCTTGCAGAGGATTTCGCAGACGTGTACATATCTGGTAGATCAGCAGGAGCGGCGATTCCTCTGTCACCCCAGTTTTTTCACACGATGGATACGCCATTCACCTTCCGAGAGCTGGACATGGCACTTAGCAAATTAAGAAGACGCTGTGCCGTGGGTCCCGATTTGATCAGCAATAAAATGCTGACAAATCTACCATACGAGCGAAAAAAGGCCCTTTTGGACATATTTAATCATGTCTGGAGCACGGGAGAGATCCCATTTGTTTGGAAGACAGCTTGGGTGGTGCCAGTCCTAAAGTCCGGAAAGGATCCTGCGAGCCTCGCGTCATATCGACTGGTATCTCTTACATCATGCGTATCTAAGCTGATGGAAAGATTAATATGTACAAGATTAACTTGGTACCTTGAACAAGGAAGACGATGGCCATCGTGTATGACCGGATTTCGCCCACGACTGAGTGCCCAGGACAGTGTTTTGGACCTATTAAGCCACATCGAGCACCACCGTGTCAGCGGACTCTCGACACTCGCCGTCTTCATGGACGTTGCCAAGGCATATAATTGTGTGCTTCAGCCAGGCATCGTGAACGGGCTTCAAGCCATGGGTGTGTCGGGAAATGCTCTTCGGTTCGTACATGAATTTCTCAGAGACTGTTGTGTCCGTGTTAAGCTTGGAAATGTAATGAGCGAAGAGAGACGCGTTTCACTCGGCGTCCCACAAGGAAGTGTTCTATCTCCCTTGCTTTTTAACGCTGCCATGGCCAGCCTTCCCGACACTCTGCACTTAGCTCTGAAAGCAGTTAAAATATCCATCTACGCCGATGACATCTGCATTTGAATCTCAGGGTACCAGCACAAACGTTTGGCCCGGATAGCACAGAGCGCTATTTCAATGATTGAGCGTCACTTGTTGACACTTGGCCTATCTTTATCAGCGGAAAAATCGGCCTTCATGCTCTTCCCGGGAACGCGACGGAAGTCAACACGTCTGTCGCTGAATATTAGAGGCCACTCAATTCGTTGTGCAACAAGTGTCCGTTTCCTGGGCATTACCATCGACAACAAGCTACTATGGCGACGCGCGGTTGATGGTATAGTCACTGCATCAGTGCAAAGGATCAACACTCTTCGTTGCATGGCAGGGGTCCGTTGGGGCAACAATCCTATGTCCATGCTTAAATTGAATGATGCGCTTATAACAAGCCGCATTCTTTATCAGCTGCCCCTGATATCACCATCACCAAGCCAGTTCGAACGCCTAGAGGCAGTGCACAGAAAGGGTCTTCGCTTGGCGATGGGAGTCCCTCAGGCGGCTTCAAACACGAAGGTCACCAATGAAGCCGAGTCTCTTCCGCTCCGCCTTTTGGCGTCTCAGGCCTTATTGACGCAGCTGTCAAGACTGGGCGAGTCCTTCGCAGGCACGGCGCTTCTCCGGCGGCTAAGAGCAAGAACTGGCTCACATTTCAACGCGGCACTAAACACATTTCATTATTTAGGCTTGAAACTGCCTAAACGGCGCCCTATGGACCCGCCATGGTCTTTTGTGGATGTTGCGTGCAACTTCAGCGTACCCAATCTACCAGCGAAACGCACCATTCCAGCCGCGGAAGCAAAATTTCTTGCGCTGGACCACTTGAACACCATGTACCGCGGCCACCTACAAGTGTACACCGACGGATCAGTGTGCACACGGACGGATAGCTGCGCAGCGGCTTTCTGCATACCCTGCCTGGGCGTGTCATGGTCGGGCCGCCTGGGTCGCGTGGTTTCGTCCACAACGGTAGAAAGCGCTGCAATTACGGCGGCTTTGCGAAAACTGTGATCCTTTTCTGCACGAGATGTTGTAGTGCTGACGGACTCTAAATCGGCGCTACAAAGACTGCATCGTGGCCTACCCCAAGAAAAGTTCACCAGGCAATCTGTGGCACTAATCAAACACCTAAATGGCAAGAGTTTTAATATAAAGTTCCAGTGGATCCCATCCCACGTTGGCATTGAGGGCAATGAAAAGGCTGATGCCCTTGCATGCGAAGCACGTACATTGTTTCCAAAAGTAAGAATTCCCAAGACTTACCAGAACAACAAAGATGCGATACGCAATCATTTCAAGGCAGTCTACAAGTTTGCACACCAAGCATGTGTAATTCATGGACTTTCTCGTGAAGAAGCGACGCTGTTGTACCGCATTAAAACCAGCTCCGCATACACCCCGGCCTGGTCATTCAAGACTGGGAGATACGCTTCCCCGTTCTGTGCCTTCTGTGGTGACATCGGGGATATTGAACATTTAATTTGGCTTTGCCCACAGTTTGATGCGCAAAGAGCAGTGATGATCCGCACCTTGCGAAAAGGCTGTCATAGGCCCCGGACAGTTGACGACATCATCTTTCCTGAAGGACCCGCGGCAACTAGGAGGAACGTGCAACGAACTTTGTTAGTCTTCCTGCGAGACACTGGGCTGTCTGACACGTGGTGACATTTTCCAAATTCAGGAGATGCTCAGGCGGAACAATTGCCGGCCATGCAGGCCAGGCTAAGCCCGCCTGCTACAACAACACCACCACCACCACCACCACCATCATACAAACTGCAGTATTGCAATAAACAAAAACTGCAAACATAAGACATTTCGGCTAAATTCTTGTAGGCAAATGCGCCGCCAGTAAAATTGCACTAATATTGTCACGACGTCAAAACAGAGGTCTTGCTGCAGAGATTGATACACCAGAAGCAGGTCAATCTTTTTTAATTTCAACGCCCAAGCGAGTTCTTCTTTTTCGTCCATTTTGTAGTCCTTCGTGGCACATGCACAACTGCCATCGTCTTTTTTGAGCAAGCACGTGACAATATTACTGAGCTTCAAACACCTTACACAAGCACCTTTGCTTAACGTGTAGACCAGTGTTGGTATAGAAAAAATTAGCGGTACTTTTAAAATAAACTTTTCCACAAACAACAACCAAACGACATTTTTAGGAAACTCAGAAGGCAGCCACATGACCAAAAACTTTTTTCTCTCGGAAAATTTTAGCAGTTCACTGTTTTCAATGCAGTGAATCAGCACGATTGTTTTTTTCGAATACATTTCAGATGGTCGCCAAAATGGCTGGGACGTTTGGCATAGAATGACCCAATTGCAATTCTTTGATTGTTTTGGCACTAGATATACTATCTGGTAGAGGCAAAAGGTGTATTAATGCCGATGTGCTGAAGAGAAAGTCAAGCTAGCCCAAGAACAGGGAAGGAACTGCTATTTATTTGGAGAAAGCGTGTAAGAATGGGTTACAAGAAATTTCTGTTGTGGGATACTGTGTGACCCTTTACAAGAAACTAAAACTGGGGAGTCCACAAGCCCCAAAATTAGATGATGAGAGTCAGAGAAGTGAATCAACTTTCATTAAGCCCAACTATGTTGGTGGTGCACACGGGCACCAGACGAGGTGGTTCACTGGTTACAGGACCCATATGTTCTCAGCAGATCCTGGCCCTTGTTCGTCAGTGCACAAGCCGAGCTGGTAGGGGGAGGCTGGATATCGAGGTCTCCCACGCCAAAGAGGTTGGGTATTGAGGGTGTTAGGGGAAAGGGAAAGAAGGGGGTCTTGAGTTCTGAGCAATCTGCCAAGATATGTGGCAGGAAGTTTTTTCTCTTTTGCAAAACGGACTGACCGTGGCATGTTTGCAGGGCACATGCGTTTTATTTCATTGATTTAACCTCAGGCACATAAAGGCCTCACAGAGGGGGTAGGGCTATACAAAAACAAAAAGGGCAACAAACACAACATAGCAATACAATACAATAATGAAAATACATGCTCAAACAAAGCTACAATAGGCTGAAGACGTAGTCCGTTAGTGCAGCCTTAACTGATGACGCATCCTCCATTCAGGCGATAAAATGCGGAAGGTGCACGGTTCCACTCAGAGCTCGTTTTCGCTAAGAAGGTGTCTGAAAAAAATTAGTGCAGTAAAAAAGAATGAAAACCTTGAATGAAAAAGGAATGAAGATGCAATGATACGTATGAAGATGCCGAGATGATTTTGGTAGTTGAACATTTATGGTAGCTGATCTTTTGAAAAATAAATACAGGAGGCATTTTTCTTCGAAGTTTCAAATTTGTTAGTCCAAAGTCTGATTTCATCAGTGAAATGCTAGCTGAGTGGGAATGATTTGAGTGTGTGAAACGCGCTGAATGTTTCTGAACTGATTCAATTATAGTTGTTAATACCTTTTGACCAGATCCAAAAGATGAGCAGCATATTCCAGCTAGGGTCTAATTATTGTTTTATAGAGTTGTAATTTTAAATAACATGAAGCGTTAAAAAACTTCTGCAAATGTACCAGAGGTACGTAGGCATACCAGCCGGGGGGGAGCAAAGGGGACGCGAGCCCCCCCCCCTCCTTTTCATTAAGAAAATTCGGGGGGCTGAGCCACCCCACTTTCGACAGTGGTCACTCTTGGCTGCACGCTGGGAAAACTAACAAGTAAGGTGTATATATTTATCACAACAGCTCTTACTCAATTGTGTTTCTATAGGAAAATGGAATTGTTACGAGGATACGTTACAACATAGTGTAACTTTGCTAACATTTCCGCTTTGATGATTTTCCTTATAGGTGCATTATTATATTGACGCGTGTCTACATGTGGACGATAACGATGATGGTGCATTTAGTGGGCTCGAGGTAGTTGGCCTCTAGCTTCTCTTGTGGCCAAAAAAGACGATCTTGTGGCTTAGCTGTTGCGGACACGCTGCTTTCGTCGTCCCAAGGTGTACCTGTGTTTTATTCGCGTTGTACCGCGACAATATATATATATATACCGGGTGACGAGTGAGGTAGGCTTGCCCGCCCTCTCATTCACGAAAGAATTGGTATGCCACTGCAAAAAGATGTGTTAGCATTGTTAGTGATGTATTCAATGTGTGCATGCATGCTAAGAAAGGTTATTGGCAATCTGAATTCAGAGGTATTAATATCATGTTACCCATTTGAGGTTGATGTTATTCATGGCATAGCCGAAAAATTTTGTCGAGTCAGGGCGATGCGATAAATGCATGATTTAGCATTTATAGTGGGATTTAGAGCATAAGCCGTTGTGAGCAGTTGTTTTATATGTTATCCAAGTCAGATTGAAGAATAGAGTTATCATGCTGATTAGTGATTTCATGGCATAAAACACAGTCATCAGCAAATAGTTTAGTGTGTTTATTTTTACTGTAGGTAAGTCAACAATGTAAATTGACCCCGACTTTACATCACAACAAGGGGATGCAGCATCAAGTTGCAAATTGAGTACGGTTATCCAGGTCAAGATGCTAGGGTCAATGTTAAGACTACTAAGTTGGAGAAGTAGTAAGCGATGAGACACCTCGTCAGAAGCTTTAGCAAAATTTTAAAAAATACAGTGATTAATATGGCCTTTGTCAAAAGTAGAGGAAATGTTAATAATAAACAATATTAGTGTTGTTTTGCATGAGTAGTTCTTGCAAAACACATGCCGAAATGAAGTAAAATAAAGAGTTTGGTGTGAGGAAGGAAACGAAATAAGTAAATAGGACGCGATGCTTAAGCGATCTAGCCTGCACTCAATGTGGGATCGTCTGCTGTTGCCTGGCCAGTTTGGGCTGCGGTTCTGGCAGTTTGCACCATTCTTCTCGGTGTACCCGGGTAATGTCCCAAAGGCTGGTACCCGGGGTGCAGTAGATCTTGCCGTGCTTGCTCGGCCCAGGTTAACATTTATCAGACATGGTAGTCAGCGATGATGTTCCCTGCTACCTGTGAGTGAGCCGGAACCCACACAAGCTCTACAAAAACATGAATTTAGTAACATGATACGTGAGACACCACACATGTCTGTGTACAGAAATTTCTGAGCTTTTTTTTAACTATTGCAACTGGTGTACAGTCGAACCCCTTTATCTCTGTTCGTTGTCACAATTTCTTTGCAGCGAAAGCTGAAAAAACATGCAAATCTTGCAGGTACACAGCGCAACCAAAATTTATTTAAGGTTGTTGGTGACCTTGTTCTGTTTCATATAGTGACATTGCTTTGAAGGAGTTTGATGGCTGACCGCTTAGTACTGTTATGCCTGCGAGTCCGCAGCGAACGTCCATGCTTCGGAAAAAGGAAATCTGTGTCGAGGCCAGCCCGCGAGCCCGCCTGACGCGAACAACTCAAAGGCGTAAACACGCGATGGAGCCTTTCTGCTGCGCGCGTGCAGTGAGTCACCTAAGCCAGCGAGCCCGACGAGCAAGAAACCGGCGCCTTCCTGTCTGGCGGGTCTGACGCAATGCCTGGCGACGTCACTCGTCCTTGGGTGCAGCCACCTGCAGCGCAGCTTCTCCAGATTCGATGAGAAAGAATGACGCGGCCCAGCGGCGACCCGATTGGAGGACTCTGACCTCACGTCCAGCGGCGCTTCTGGTTGGACATTTGTTTACTCAAAGAATCTACCCGGTGCTTATAAAAGAAGCCCTGCGGCACGTCGCGAGCAGCAGTCCTATGTGAGAGCAGACATGTGTGTCAGAGAAGAGAGCTATGTGATAGCGAGTAGGGGTGTGTGTCAGAGAAGAGAGGTATGTGATAGAGAGTTGAGCTGTGTGTCAGAGAAGAGAGCTATGTGATAGAGAGTTGAGCTATGTGTTAGCAGACCCATTTGAGAGCAGACCTATGTGTTAGAGAGGAGAGCTCGGCTCTTCGGGTCTCTAAGCTGTCGGCCCCAGTGCCGAATTCGTAACGCCTCTGTATATATATGCTGTACATAAACCTTGTTTAAATCACCGTCGTCTCGTCCGCTCGTCTATCAGCTCTGCGCAGAAGCAATCGCGAGCTGAGAAACCTACGCTACCAAACAGCTGGTGACCGTGTCGGCGGAGATCGGAGCAGTGGCGCCTTCTGGACCGTGTTGGCGTCACCGTCTTTCGAAACAGTGGTTGCAGCGGTGAGATTCGTAGCGCCCTTCGTAACGTCGCCGGAGGCGCGCTTCGCAACAGTGGTTGGCAGCTGCGGGATCGGCCTGCGTCAGCGAGATCAATGCGGTGAGTGCCTGATGCTTTCCCCTCAGTTCACCAGACTACTCTAGCTCAGGTTATAGTAGTTTAGAGAAGGGCTGTGTGAAGCATTACAGTGAGCTTTGATCGTTTCAAGCAAAGTCGAAGTGCTTTGAAAGCAAAGTTAATGTGGAGGGGGTAAACACGGGAGTGTTAAAAATTGCATGCGCGCCTTGCTAGTTGAGTTATGGTGGGTACGGCAAGTAAATTCTTAACAGGGGCAAATAGCAAGAGGCTAGTGTGAACGATGGAGAACCTTAAAGCGAAGGAACTCATCGAAATTTGTGAGGAACTCGGCATTACTTTGGGCCGTGCGAAACGAAAGCAAGCGATCCTTGAGATCATGAAGGATGAGGGAGTGTCGGCTGAGGAAGTCGATGAGGCCTGGGTGGATATTAAAGCACGCCGCGAGGAGGCTGAAAGGCGAGAAGTTCGTGAAAAAGCTGAAAGGCGAGAAGCTCGCGAACGTGAAGAAGCCGAAAGGCGAGAAGTTCGCGAACGTGAAGAAGCTGAAAGGCGCGAACGTCGCGAGCGCGAGGAGGCCGAGAGACAGGTACGCCTCGAGTTGAAACGAATAGAATTGGCGATCCTACAGTGTTCGCAGGCGCCTAGCGTAGCTTCTCCGACGATTCAGGTCAGCGGTTATAGAATTCGGGACCAGCTGCCACCATTCGTAGTAGGCGAGGACATGACGAAGTATCTCGTCAAGCTTGAACACGTCTGTGAGCGAAATGCTTTGGAGCGGTCTTTTTGGGCGCAGAACCTGTTAGTTTTTTTTCCCGGCGAAGTGTACGACGCGATAACTTGCTTGTCGAGGGAAGCGTTTGAGAGCTATGCTGAGGTTAAAAAGTGCTCTTGAGACGTTATAAGTTGTCACCCGAGGCTTTCAGGCAAAGGTTCCGGTATGCTAAAAAGGGGAATGAGTCACACGTTGACTTCGCGTTTCGTCTTAAAGCCGATTTAATTGAATGGCTCAAGGGCGAGGGTGTTTATGACGACCGCGATAAAGTTGTGGAATGCGTTGCATTGGAGCAATTCTACCGCTGCATCGAGGAGGATGTCAAACTTTAGCTTCAGGGCAAACTTGGTGAAGTACAGCTAAATAAGGCAGCAGAGTTAGCTGAGGAGTAATATACTCGCCGAAAGTTGCATAGCAGGGCAGCACGCGTAGAAAAGTATGAAAGCAAAAAGGAAGGGCACATCGCGATAAACTGTGAGCAACAGTTTGCAACTATCCGAGAATCGGAAAACAAACAGAATGCGCGAATCTGCTACAACTGCAGAAAGGAAGGGCACATCGCGATAAACTGTAAGCAAAAGTTTGCTTTTGCAACAATCCGAGAATCGAAAAAGAACATGCGGTTGTTGGAGCCGTATCTCCAAGAAATTAGGGTGAATGGGAAAACGTGCCGAGCACTTATAGACTCAGCGGCAACCATGGACGTTGTCCATCCTTCATTGGTGTCTCCGGATGACTTTACAGGAGAACGCGCGTGGATCAGGCAAGTCGCCGAGAAGCAGAGTGCTTGCTTACCAATAGCTACGGTTGTGATTGAAGGCCTGTTCGGTAAGCTTCGCACCGAAGCGGCTGTGTCTGCCGCGCTTCCCGATCGTTTTCCTTATCTTTTCTCTAACAACTCAGAGTAGCTTCTCAAAGAGCAGGGTAAATCGTTCTTCCCCAACTTAGCGTACATGGCCCTCATGCGATCGCAAGCGCGGAAGCTTTCGCAGAAGCTTGATCTTGTTCAATGCGGTGAACTCTCAACTGACCTTGTCGGTGGGTCGACGGAACCTCAGAGAGGAAATTTTGCGCGTGAGTCATGTGAGCAGTCACACGAGTGGCCCGTCGCCGGAGCGACCGGCGCGGTATGCGTAGCAGGGGGAGCCGACATGGCACCATTCAATGAGAGCGAGAAAGGTGCAACACTCTCGCCTGTAGCGGAAAGTTGGAGTGAGTTGTCGAGGGTTGATCGAGAGACGCTCATTCGAGAGTAGCGTGAGGACCTCTCGATAAAAGTGCGAATGGAAAGCGTAAACTTGGGAAGAAGGAAAAGGAATGTTTCTTTTTTTGAGAAAGCAGGGCTTTTGCATCGGAGCTACACAAATGCGCAAGGTGGCATGTATGAGCAGCTCTTGGTGCCACAAAAGTATCGTCGCCAACTATTGGAACGGGCGCATGAAAACGCATGGGCAGGGCATCTCGGCATAAAAAAGAGCAAGGCTCGAGTTTCCCTCGAGTTTTATTGGCCGAAAGGCTGGAAAGATATCGGAGACTTTGTACGCTCATGCGACACTTGTCAGAAAGCGGGGAAATCCGTTGAAAAGTGGAAGGCACCCATGAAGCTTTCTGATATCAATTATGAAGTGAAATTAGGAAGGCGGCCGAACAAAATTCACAACTTGATGAAACCATACGTTCAACGTCAAGTGGTCGTAAATCTGCTGTTGAATGCTTCAGAGGAAGTAGGAGCTGAAATTTTTAGTTCTAGTTATGTAATCGAAAGGGGATCGGAGGTAATCTTTGAACAGTTGAACCTAGAGCCTAGGTTATGTGAAGACCAGAAGAAGGAGCTGAGAAGGAATGTTCCTTTTTATGAGAAATCTGGACTTCCCTATTGTAGAGACACACCTGTGCAACGTCGCAAGTATAAGCAGCTGTTGGTACCGCATAGGTATCGTCGCCTAAAAGTGGCCGGTTACTGAGGTGGAGCATGATACTCCAACAGCACAACTTTGACGTTCACTAAAAAAAGGGAAAGCTAAACCCTGATGCAGACGCAAGAAGTGGTGCGTTTTGGTTAGTACTTTCTCCACCTTTTGGTTTCTCGCTGGCTAATCGGGGCAAAATTGTGACCTCATCACGACCTTAGCTGAGTGCTCTCGTGCAGAATGAGCTCAAGGAGCCAACCTTATGTTCTATTCTAATTCGTTATGTTGCTGTAGGTGTAAAAAATTTGAGTTCTCATTTTAAGAGTCTTGTGTCCCACATGTGCCTCTTGATGTAGAGGGAACGAAATTCCGATAGACACGTAGCTAGGTTTAAGTTCTATTATACTTTGGTGTTCTGTCGGGTGACCGAGGGCACTTGCTTGTGTCGTGTGTTGTCTGTTGTCGATCTGTTCTTGACAAGTCGCAGAACCATCGATAAGTGCGGAAACCAAGGATCGTCAGAGACGAGCGAAGCTGGCCGGCAAGTTGTGACGACAAGCCAGTGGAGCTGGGATCCGTCCTCAAGAATGGGATGTGTTCCCGGAACAGAGTCTGGAGCTGCATTCTCCCCATGGCCCTGAAGGCAAACCTGGAGGGACCTGTCGAACGAGCGCGCCTGACATCCGAGCCACGTGGAAGCAGCTCGTCTTTCCGGCGCCTTGTCTGGCGGCGGGGGTGCTGTTATGCCTGCGAGTCCGCAGCGAACGTCCATGCCTCGGAAAAAGGAAATCTGTGTCGAGGCCAGCCCGCGAGCCCGCCTGACGCGAACAACTCAACGGCGTAAACACGCGATGGCGCCTTTCTGCTGCGCGCGTGCAGTGAGTCACCTAAGCCAGCGAGCCCGACGAGCAAGAAACCGGCGCCTTCCTGTCTGGCGGGTCTGACGCAATGCCTGGCGACGTCACTCGTCCTTGGGTGCAGCCACCTGCAGCGCAGCCTCTCCAGATTCGATGAGAAAGAATGACTCGGCCCAGCGGCGACCCCATTGGAGGACTCTGACCTCACGTCCCGTGGCGCTTCTGGTTGGACATTTGTTTACTCAAAGAATCTACCCGGTGCATATAAAAGAAGCCCTGCGGCGCGTCGCGAGCAGCAGTCCTATGTGAGAACAGACATGTGTGTCAGAGAAGAGAGCTATGTGATAGCGAGTTGAGCTGTGTGTCAGTGAAGAGAGCTATGTGATAGAGAGTTGAGCTATGTGTTAGCAGACCCATTTGAGAGCAGACCTATGTCTTAGAGAGGAGAGCTCGACTCTTCGGGTCTCTAAGCTGTCGGCCTCAGTGACGAATTTGTAACGCCTCTGTATATATATGCTGTACATAAACCTTGTTTAAATCACCGTCGTCTCGTCCGCTCGTCTATCAGCTCTGCGCAGAAGCAGTCGCGAGCTGAGAAACCTACGCTACGAAACAGCTGGTGACCGTGTCGGTGGAGATCGGAGCAGTGGCGCCTTCGGGACCGTGTTGGCGTCGCCGTCTTTCGAAACAGTGGTTGCAGTGGTGAGATTCGTAGCGCCCTTCGTAACGCCGTCGGAGGCACGCTTCGCAACAGTACGCTTAGCATAGCTTCGTCATAGTCGTGGGTGCTTAAGAAAGTGCGAACGATGTTAAAAGCATCAACAACCTCTCCCAAACTTGCTTTGTAGCTTTCCTCACTCTTGTTGTCATCCTCATTTTTCTTTGCGCCCAGTAGGAGAGGTGTGTGAACACCCCTGTAATTTCGTTAAGTCACAATATATGTGGTTACAAGCACACTTCCTCTCTATCTCTCTCCTCGAACATCTCTGACGCTGGCGCCGAGTTGGTTTTGGCTAGATGCTGTCACGTGGGACCGCTCGCAGCATCGTTTGTTTACAGCCGCTCTCTATTACCAAATTTGCTTTAGAAGCACGTATTTGATGGTGCACAACACATCTGTTTTTTGGATATGCACTTGTTTTTTAGTGCGCGTTGAGCTGTGAAATACCTTTCACCCTAGAATAACATTGCTTTTGGATGCCATCGTTGCCTCTTGCACCTTCTGATGCCAGAATAAGTCGTGTCGACCAAAAGCATTTCGTGATGCCATCTGTTAAGTGTAATGAGTTGCGACAAAAGACGGGTTTGCATAGATTCAGCATTAGGAATTTCAGGCAGCCCCACCACGGTGGTCTAGCGGCTAAGGTACTCGGTTGCTGACCCGCAGGTCGTGGGATCGAATCCTGGCTGCAGCGGCTGCATTTACGATGGAGGCGGAAATGTTGTAGGCCCGTGTGCTTGGATTTGGGTGCACTTTAAAGAACACCAGGTGGTAGAAATTTCCGGAGCCCTCCACTACGGTGTCTCTCATAATCATATGGTGGTTTTGGGACGTTAAACCTCACATATCAATCAAATTAACCAAATCAGAATTTCAGGCAAACATTTTCCACTCGACTTTGCGATGTAAGTTGCAAGTCTGTCACTATGAGTATACGTTATGTCAAGGCTTGCTTAATTTAAAGCCTGCTTTAACACTATAGACATGACCTACTGAGTCGTTGAGTGCGTTCATCGTTTAGAAACCTCATGTAGACGTGCAGTTTCACGTGGCGGTCTTCGTGCTTTTAAATGTGAAGATTTATATCCACAACCGGAGCTCTTGTGAAGGAATCGCTTATGGTGGCATGCTAGTTCATTAATTTGCTAGCTAGTTATTTCAGCGGTATAGCTTGTACGTCAGACAACTCCACAAGGCGTTCCTGCAAAATATGGCTGGTGCATCTAACCACTTAACGAAATGACTACTGTCGTTTGAATGTGTCAGCTATAAATTATGTGCACTAAAAACTATCAAGTATGCCGCCTGGTGCATTATTATTGTGAAAACCTTCGATGCCTCCCCCAAACACTAATATTGGCCGTCGGCAACATCGCCGTCGTACGTCGGCGGCATCAATGTGAGCTGTTGCTTCTAGTGACAGTCATTGTGCATGCTCTCTGCACATGTTATATACCTTATACGGCACTTCATAGTGCTCTCATTGGCCCACGTGACACTCGTTTAGATAATTGTATGGTGAGTTTGACAGCTGGTGTGCGAGCTCTCATAGCACTGCCTGGCAAGCAAGCGCTCTTTCCACGAAAGGGCATCTGCTATGCAAGAACAAGGCAGGCGGCACCATATTCAAAAAGATAATGTAAAGAAGAATGTGCGGGAGCACTGTGAAGAGAGTGTGACACGCTCGCGCTGCAATTGTTGGTTTTCAATGATAAGTTGGTTTTCAATTCTGTGGAACGAAGGCGTTCGACAGAATTGATCACCAAACCTTGTTAGAAAAATTGTTTTATTACGGGATTAGAGGCATCGCGCTCGATTTAATAGAAAGCTACCTTAGTGATCGGTACCAGTGTGTGTCTATAAATAGGCAAACATCTATGCCCAAAAAAATCAAACGCGGTGTACCACAGGGAAGCATATTAGGACCTCTTCGATTTAACCTTTATATCAATGACATTGTAAATGTGGATCACTCAATGACTTACATTATTTATGCAGATGATACAAGCTTATTCTTTACGGGAACAAATATAGACTATTTGATAAAAGCAGCTAATAAAACGTTAGTCAATTTTTCGAAATGGTCCTGCCAAAATTCGTTACAGATCAACAGCTCTAAAACCAAGTTTAAAGTTGAAATTTGAAAGTTGAAATTTTATTTCACCACAACGATACACCATGATTTACGCAAACAAGAAACAATTGTGGCATGGAAAGTAGGAAAAAAGCTGCTCTATAGCAGCTTGACTAGCCCCACCTCCCATTTGTACAAGGCAACAGAAACAACGGCACACCAAACTCCATACGGTGCTCACGTATGATTGAAAGAAAAGAAAATAACATTCTAGTGGTTGTTTATGAAGTACAGAATAGATGCACACTTGGGTGTTTACAAACAAACAATTATTAGGAAAAAGGCAACCAAAATAAGACGCTATAACAGAAAAGGGTACACTTAAAATTTCATGCATTTACAAGTACTGGGTGCAATTTTTCTGGGTTTATAGCTCCTTATACAAACAGGTTTAATATATCACTACTTGAAAGGAGACGCAATTGCTGTTCTGTGAGCTTGAACTTATTTAGTATATGGGGAACAGAGTGCCTTAGCATTTGGAGTCCGTAATTTGTTCGCGGTCGGGGGATGTGCCAGTGTTCAGAACTCCGCATCGGACGCAACAAAATTTTCGGCTGTAAATGTGCTAAGCCTCTCAGGTTTGTGCAATTCTTTCGAATTTCAGACCTCAAAGACAACAACAAGTTATGTTCATATGCAACACAAAATTTTAAAACTTTAAACTTGACAAATAAATGGGATGTGTGTTCTCTGTAACCTATATTTGCAACAGCCCGTAAAGCGCTTTTTTGAAGTGTATACAACTTTTGTTTTGATGTTTCAGTTCCAGAAGCCCATACCAACTGACAATAGCGTAGATGAGAACAAAAAAGCGTATTGAAGATAAGAAGTTTCTGGGGGAGCGGTAGAAACGACTGACACCTTCTCAGCACGCCAAGGGCTTTTCTTAGCTTAATACAGAATTGTTCAGTGTGAGAATTCCAGAACATATGTTGATGAAAGATGACGCCCAAAGTTTTGACAGTCTCTGAAAGTTCGATATTGAAATTATTTAGCATCAGTTTTTGTGTGTACGTACATGTCATTCCTTTCGCACGGAAAAGAACGGCCTTGGTTTTAGAGCTGTTGATCTGTAACGAATTTTGGCAATACCATTTCGAAAAATTCACTAACGTTTTATTAGCTGCTTTTATCAAATCGTCTATATTTGTTCCCGTAAAGAATAAGCTTGTATCATCTGCATAAATATTGTAAGTTATTAAGTGATCCACATTTACAATATCATTGATATAAAGGTTAAATAGAAGAGGTCCTAATATGCTTCCCTGTGGTACACCGCGTTTGATTTTTTGGGGCATAGATGTTTGCCTATTTATAGACACACACTGGTACCGATCACTAAGGTAGCTTTCTATTAAATCGAGCGCGATGCCTCTAATCCCGTAATAAAACAATTTTTCTAACAAGGTTTGGTGATCAATTCTGTCGAACGCCTTCGAAAAGTCTATGAATACGCCTAATGTTAGCTTTCTTGCTTCAATGTTGCCCAGTATCAACTCTTTTTGATGCAACAGCGCTGTCTCCGTCGATACGCCAGACCTGAACCCATATTGTGCTGTTGTAATCACAGAATGCGAGTCCAAAAATTTATACATTCTAGTGAAAATGATTTTTTCTAGAGCCTTTGAAAATATTGGTAATACCGATATTGGCCGATAACTACTCATTTCATTTTTGTCACCACCTTTATAAATCACTGCAACTTTGGCATTTTTCATCCGCTTAGGGAACATACCTGTTCTTAAAACAATATTATAAATATGCGTCAGGCAGGGTGATAATAAATCAATAAAAAGATAAGCGGTTCCATTTTTATGCCGTCAATGTCCTCACTTTTGCTTTTTTTAAGTTTCATGAAAACGTTGTTTACCTCAGTTTGCTCCGTAGGGTCAATAAATATTGAGGGGGCCATAGGTGTTGGCATGTAACTTAATGCATTTCTGTCGTAAGTACTTTCTGACAAAGAAGTAAAGTACCCATTGAATTTATTGGCTAATGCTTTTCCTTTAAATATATGATTATCAATTGTAATTTCGTCGACACCGGGCGTCCTATTACTTGAAAATATAATTGTGTTTAGTTTTTTCCACATTTGCTTGACATCTACAATACCGTTAAAAATAGTATGGTAATAGTCGCGTTTGGCTTGCCTTAAAGTTTTTGAAAGACTGTTTCTGTAGGCCCTAAACGCTTTCAGCGCATTCAAATCGCGATATTTCAAGAACACCTGGTACAGTCTGTTTTTCGTACGTATCATTTTCAATATACTTAACGTTACCCAAGGCTTACGTGCGCGGTTTCGCTTAGTTATTTCTTTGTACGGAAAGTGTTTTTTATATACCGAAGAAAAAAATTTCTATGAAATGGTCATATGCAGTATCAGCCGTAGAGCACGCAAAAACTGCGTTCCAGCTTGTTCTGGCGAGTTCATCTCGGAACTGCGACAGTGTAACCGCGTTGATGTCTTGATATATTATATTTACAGTGATTTTTTTGCCGTATTATACGTATCAGTTACTAAATAGATAGGCAGGTGGTCGCTAAGTGTCACATTAATGGTACCAGAAAATAGGTCATTAATTGCTAGGTTAGTAATAAAAAGGTCGATAAGAGTTTCACTAGTTGCAGTGATACGTGTGGGGGTGGTTATTACATTAAACAAAAAATGGGAATCGAGAATCGCAGATAATTCGCCCTGTTTAGGAGTTTTTGTCAGCATATCAATGTTTTTGTCAGCATATCAAGGCCGTTCTTTTCCGTGCGAAAGGAATGACATGTACGTACACACAAAAACTGATGCTAAATAATTTCAATATCGAACTTTCAGAGACTGTCAAAACTTTGGGCGTCATCTTTTATCAACATATGTTCTGGAATTCTCATACTGAACAATTGTGTATTAAGCTAAGAAAAGCCCTTGGCGCGCTGAGAAGGTGTCAGTCGTTTCTACCGCTCCCCCAGAAACTTCTTATCTTCAATACGCTTTTTTTTGTTCTCATCTACGCTATTGTCAGTTGGTATGGGCTTCTGGAACTGAAACATCAAAACAAAAGTTGTATACACTTCAAAAAAGCGCTTTACGGGCTGTTGCAAATATAGGTTACAGAGAACACACATCCCATTTATTTGTCAAGTTTAAAGTTTTAAAATTTTGTGTTGCATATGAACATAACTTGTTGTTGTCTTTGAGGTCTGAAATTCGAAAGAATTGCACAAACCTGAGAGGCTTAGCACATTTACAGCTGAAAATTTTGTTGCGTCCGATGCGGAGTTCTGAACACTGGCACATCCCCCGACCGCGAACAAATTACGGACTCCAAATGCTAAGGCACTCTGTTCCCTATATACTAAATAAGTTCAAGCTCACAGAACAGCAATGGCGTCTCCTTTCAAGTAGTGATATATTAAACCTGTTTGTATAAGGAGCTATAAACCCAGAAAAATTGCACCCAGTACTTGTAAATGCATGAAATTTTAAGTGTACCCTTTTCTGTTATAGCGTCTTATTTTGGTTGCCTTTTTCCCAATAATTGTTTGTTTGTAAACACCCATGTGTGCATCTATTATGTACTTCATAAACAACCACTAGAATGTTATTTTATTTTCTTTTTTCTTTCAATCAAACGTGAGCACCGTATGGAGTTTGTTGTGCCATTGTTTCTGTTGCCTTGTACAAATGGGAGGTGGGGCTAGTCAAGCTGCTATAGCGCAGCTTTTTTCCTACTTTCCATGCCACAATTGTTTCTTGTTTGCGTAAATCACCGTGTATCGTTGTGGTGAAATAAATTTCAACTTCAACTTCTTCTTCAACTTCAGTAGCATCAGTTGCTGCCCAGTTATTTAACGCATGGTTTCGTAAGAATGCGTCACAGTCTGCAGTTCATAATTGGGAGAAAGCGTTTTGTACCCTGCTGCGATACACCCTGGGGTATAAGATGTGAGAAAAATGTTTTTCTTGTTTTGTGCAAGAAGAGATGGTGATCTTCTGGACAAGTGGAGGAGAGCAGTCCTCATGAACAATCAGGTCCTTCATTCAACTGATTTTGCCTGCAAAAAACATTTCGAGCTCAAACGCGTGTGCAAAGAATGAACAACACACTACAATGAACACGTCCTGAGGAACATGCCGCAAAGGGGGACATTGTCAAGGGACACTGTGCTAGTAAAGTTCCCTACCTGACATACCTGACCAATAGGAGAAAACATTGCATTAAATGCCAAGCTGCTAAGCACAGTGAAGGAATTGGTTCTGCTGAGGTTTTTAATAGAGTGTCGCTACCGCTCCTCTCTAGGTATTGTATGTATTTTACTGTCTTAGTTAACCATAGTTTTTTTCACTGCAGTCTGTGTTGCTTATGTGATGTGACGTACTCTGCTGTGGTGCCTCATGCATGCTCACATAAGCAATGAAACAATTGGCAAAGTTAAAAAATATAGTTGTAACAGAAATCGCTTAGGTGTGTCAGCAATGTGAGTCCAGCTAAACCGCTGGTCCTGCAAGGATGTACAGGCACTAGTTTACAACTCAAGGTGACACGAACCACTGAATCACAGGCCCTTCCTTACAGAAGTAAGTGTGGGTACCGCAGCCTGCAGCTGTCGACGTACGTAAATAACATTTTAAGTGTTGACAGAGTACACGTCTAGATTACGGAAAATAAATTTCAATATTCCATTAAAAATAAATAAAACCAGCTTTGACTCTCCCTATAGCTTCATTATGCTACAGAGCAAAACCATCCTTCTAGTGGGGCATACATGTTGCAGGTGTCTATTATACAAATGTGTATGTTGATTTTTTAGGCATTTTGATGTGACTAGTGTGCGCGCATAGGTATCTGTGCATGACAGCCAAGCCTGTGGCGACAGCCTACATTCGTTTCTACTTTCACAGCATGAGCAAATGATCGCAAGAACTTTGACAAAGGGAAAAAAATGTCAACAAACCCCTTTTATTGCCCTCAATGGTTAAGGGGCGCTTCCCTTATATACACATATGGCAAGCCGGCGAGACCCTGGCACACAGAGCTCACTACGTATTGTGCCATCTATTGCAGAAAGAGCACATCCTTATTGATTTGCCCACGAAATCTGGAGGCCAGTTCATACACTTCTTACGTTTCCACTGTGGCATGTCCTTCTGATGTTGGCAACATTGCAGAACTCCTCGCATGCAATCAGGCCGCCATCAATTCACACAAAGTCATGTAGGTCAATAACGCCTGGTCTCTTTACATTGAAGCTGAAATGCCAAACAACACTGCACGTAAGCAAACTGTGAGGTCTTGGCATGCGTTTGGACAGAACCACATCAGCAAGAAGTTAGGCAGTCTACAGAACATCTATCAGAATTATGGCACTTTATATGTCATGTGCGACGTAGTTGCCAAGAGAAGCATTAGCAAAAGTATTCTCTCGAAGAAAAAGAAGTTATTTTGCTATCATAATTGTTCAACGACGTAAACAGCAACGGTTGCACCAATGCCTTTTGGCAAATACCCAAGTGCCGAACTTGTGAAATGAGCGGTGCTGCAATATTTTTACATCTACCCTCTTACCTTGTTTACGAGTAAAAAAAGTCCCATATCACTAACATTTATTGTGGGAGTGCTTTTAAAATTTTTTCGCTATTGAGAGAGAGTAAACACCCTGTACTCAATGAATGTTCATCGTGGATGTTATATTTCTTCATTGCCATTCTTCAGGGCTTCCGTTATGGAGGGGTCAACTGTGAATGTGCTCCTCTGTGTTCCAGCTGCTGGGGTGCCTGCTACGTGCAGCCATCAAGCAAGCAAGGACCTTGAGGCAAGCCACAATGGAGCATTACCGCAACAGTACCAGAAAGAAAAGGACAACAAGAAGCTTCGATTCCAGCTTGGGGATCAGTCAGAAGGGCTGGCACAATATTAGAATACTGAAACTAATTTCCCAGCTCTTTCCACAGACCCTATGCTTGTTGCAGCCCCAGCCCCTGCATCTCCATGCACGGAAATGTGGTCGGACATTGCACGGAAGTCTGATTCTGCTACCATACAATGTCACAGTGCGATGTCAGTGACTGACTGTTTTCGCTCAAGTTATATGGTGCCCTGTGCGTGCTCCTGCACTAGTCGGTGGTGTGTGGATGCAGCACAAAGTGAAGGAGACTGGGCGTACTGCCGTGCCACTGTGCTCTGCTGCTTTTGAACAGAGCCCACCTTCTGACTGTTGGCCACCCAACGCCTGCGGTGTGACATCCACGGTGAGCCCCCAGTCAGAAGGTGAAATTCTGCGCAAGGGCGGCAGTGTGGCTGACACCAGCGCTTCCACACCTCGTGGCGATCCCCGTGCAGAAAAGGAGGTTAGAGTCGAAAATAAGAAATGCCATTGTAACAAGAAACCGGTTTCTCCTGTTCTTGTCAGTGGTGCAAAGGTGCACCACAATGTGAAGTAGACAGGTCGTACTGCCGTGCCACTGTGCTCTGCTGCTTTTGAGCAGAGCCCACCTTCTGACTGTGGGCCACCCGACGCCTGCGTCGTAACATCCATTGTGAGCTCCCAGTCAGAAGGTGTGGTTCTGGTGGTGAAAACATATTTATTTATTTATTTACAGGAAATTTTCTGCGGAGAAGCTCCAAGTAGCCGGAGATGCTTGGCTTGTGGGGGGGGGGGGCCCTTAGTCGAAGGCTCCGCTTGCAGCAGCCGCTCTGCGGGCCCGGTTGATCAGACTCAACTGATCTTCCAGGTTCTCGCTGGCCAGCAGCTCCTCCCATCGCACCGCTGTTGGATTTTGTACTGGTTGTAAGGCTGTAATGGCCTGACACTCCCACGTGACGTGGTACAGAGAGGCTTTAGCTGAACACCATGGGCAGAGAGGAGAGTATGCCAAGGGGTGCATTTTACTCAGGATGTGCAAATTTGGAAACGTGCCAGTTTGAATTTGCCTCCAGCTGACCGATTCCTCTTTATTTAGTGTTCGGTGTGGTAGCGAATAAGCTTTCTTAAGTCCTCAGTAATGGTTTAGGATGGCCGAATAGTCGCAAGGGACCGGAACGAGTTCCTCAGGGGCAAAGTTGGAAGGTGCTCGGCTCGCATACCCTCGAGCTACCCTATCTGCGGACTGATTCCCCTCCAGTCCCATGTGGCCCGGAGTCCATATAATCCAATGCCGAATTCTGATTGGCTGTGTAATGAAATGCTCGCCAGTGTCTGCAGCGCTCAGGATGACGATGAGAGCGGGTTTGATGATGAGCCCCTGTAGGTAGTTGCGGCAAGCTGCTTGAGAGTCCGTGAGAACTGTCAGTGACCTTCGTTGTCTGTAGCCGAGGGCGAGAGTGAGCGCGATGGCAGTTTCTTCAGCCTCGGTGATGTTATGGCACCGCACGGAAGCGCTGGTACGTTCTGTGAGTGTGTGGTCCACGACTGTGGCTACAGCCTTATTGTTTGCATGGTCGTAGTTGGCGGCGTCAAGATAGTACGTAGCGTTCTTGTGTGCATAAGTTCGCTCGAGGGCTTCCTCTCTGGCTTCCCGCCGGCCCTGATTTAGTCGGGGATCCATATTGCAGGGGATGAGAGTGACCTTTTAAGTGGCACGAAGTTGGTTCGGAATGGGCTTGCGATGAGCTGCTTCGTGAAACTGGCTGATGTAGCCAAGGCGTAGGAGCAGGTCACGGCCTGTAGGTGTCTGCGTGAGCCGCTGCAGTTGTGTGCCGAGTCGCGCTTCACAAAGTTCTTCAAAGGTGTTGTGTAGACCCAATGCGAGGAGCTTGCTAGAGGGAGTGCCCAGTGGTAGCTTGAGTGCCGCTTTGTAGGCCTTGCGGAGCATTGCGTCTACTTGGCCCTGTTCACTTTTGGTGAGGCCTTGGTAGGGCACACTTTTGGTGAGGCCTTGGTAGGGACCACGAGGCTACATATGAGTTTCAGGGTGTCCTCCTCGCGCATGTCATGGTGACGAGTGGCTACCCGAGATATCATTCGGGCCACTTGCAGTGTAGTGGTGCGGAGAAGGGAAAGTGTGTGATTCACATGGTGGTTCGACTGTACCCACATGCCTAATATTTGAATGGAGGATTTCTTTAGGATTTGTTTGCCAACAAGGACGACATGGAGGCGGGAGCCTTGGTTGTTGTGCGCCGATGGTGGGAGCTTGCGTCAATAAATTCGTAGAAGCTCAAATTTTTCTGTTGCACAGGCCAGGCCTCGTGCCTGCGCATATTGTTCGACGCATGTGGGTGCCTGCTGCAGGTTGAATTCTTTTTCTCCAAGGGACCCCCGCGTTGTCCAGACGGTGGTATTGTCCACATACATTGCGTGATAGATGCCATCAATGCGGTGGAGTTCATGTGGCAGGCCAACCATAGCTACATTAAAGAGTAGCGGGGATATCACTGAGCCCTGCGGGGTGTCCTTGTTCGGAATCCTGATAACATGTGATCGAATGCAGCCGAGACCGACTGTGGCAGTGCGGTCCGACAAGAAGGCCTGAACATAACTGTAGACGCGCTGCCCATAATGAAGAACCTCGAGGCCCTCAAATATGGCCTGGTGGCTAACGTTATCAAATGCGCCCTTAATGTCTAATGTCAAAATAATGTTTTATCCTTGCTGGGGGGCGTTATCAATGACTTCTTTTAATTGTAGCAGTACATCCTGCGTTGAAAGATGTGCTCGGAACCCGTACATTGAGTGCGGGAAAAGGTCATTGTCCTCGAGATAATCTTGCACGCGATTAGTGATGACGCGCTCGAAGAGTTTACCAAGGCAGGAAGTGAAAGATATTGGTCGGAGGTTTTCGATCTGAAGTTTTTTGCCCGGCTTCAGTATTATTATGACCTCCGCGTGCTTCCATTCAGGAGGAAGCGTGCCATGTTGCCAATGATCATTGAAAAACACCGTGATTTCTTGTACGGCACTGTCGTTGAGGTTCCTGATAAGGGAGTACGTGATTCCGTCTGCCCCAGCAGCTGTCTTGCGGTTGCTGCTGTGAATGGCTGCGTAAACTTCGTCCACCGTTATTGGTTGGTCGTTATTAGTTGTCATTGTCACGTCCACGATACGCAGCCTGACATGCGGGTGGGTCGAAATCAGCAAAGCATTTTCGCCGGACTTGATCCAGCAGCTCATCGTCTGTGCCTTCAAAGGCGTGTATGAGGCGCATACTGACTTATTCGTCTCATTTTTGTTCGGGTGTGGTCCATCAAAGCGCGCAAAATGTGCCACATGCGGGCCGTGCCCAATGAGCTTCGAAGAGAGTCGCTAAACTGGGCCCAATGGAGTCGCGCCAGTTCTGTAGCATACTGCTCTGCCTGAGTTGTGAGTGCGGCAATCCTTAGCTTGAGGCGTCGGTTATGTTTTTGCGTCCTCCATCTGCGGATGAGGCTCCTTCGGGCTTCCCACAGATGTAGCAGGTGGCCGTCCACTTCCGGCAGTGCAGGTATTATGTTAATGGTGGTGGTACAACGCTCTCGAATTTCTTTATGTTGGATGCACCAGTCAGTGAGGCTTGTGAGGCTGTCGAGTGAATGTTCGCTCTCATGGCGAAAGGCGTCCCAGTTTGTGATGCGTGCTTCTCTAATAGACCGACGCACTGCGCTCTCTGTAACATTTGTGCGGAGAATGAAGTGGTCGCTGCCCAAGGATTCCTGCAGGTTGTCCTAGTTTAGTTTGCACGGCCACGGTGAGATCGGGGCAAGTGTCCCTGCACACACTGTTGCCGATCCGGGTAGGGAACGCGGGATCCATAAGCAGTTCAAACTGAAATTTTTCAGTGGCAGCCGCAAGATGTTTGCCTTTGACATCCGACTGGTTGTAACCCCAGCGTTCGTCGAGAACGTTGAAGTCACCGAGCAGTAAGAGTTCTTTTCCCTGGGCCAATTTGCAGGCACCTTGGACGAAGGCATGGAAATCAGTGGCTTTTTTTGCTTCGGGGCGCTATATACGTTTACAATGATGACACTCCGCTTTTCTCCTTTCTTTTTTTGCCTGAGAACTAGCTCCACAATCACATGTTCTATGTTGGTGTCTGGTATGTTGTCCAAGCCAACTGCGGTTAGCGCTTTGTCAATCAGGATGGCCGCTTTGCCTTCTGTTTGACTATTATAGGACTCATAAACAGAAAATATGGGTGGCGTTCCGGGCTCCTGAAGCGCTATGGCATCTGGCCGAGCAAGGTGTGTGTTAATGTACTGCTGGAAGAGGCTGCGCTTTCTGCGGAAGCTGAGGCTCTTCCATTGCCAGACTTCTAAAGGTTCGCCAATGAGTGGGGCTGTGCTGCCTATGGTTAATTCGTTGAGTGGAAAAGCGTGGGAATCGGAATCTCGGCTTGCGACGCCGATGTTGGAGTGAGGGTGAGGTCGCTGGGTGTCGATGCTGGGGTAGCGAGGATTTCGGATGCATGTGATTCCAATCCTAGACTATGGTAACCTTGATCTGCCGTGGTGTGGGAGCTATGAGTGGCCCTTTTTCTGCGTATATTTTCGCCTGTTTCAGCATTTTGCGCCTCAAAGCGTGTCTCAAAAAAGAGTCGAGGCGTTCTCCGAACTGTGTCAATACGGCAATGAGTTGTTGCGATAACTCCTGTGCGAGCGTTGAGAGCATTTCGCGTAACTCTTCGCGTGTGACTGTGGTGCCCGACACAGCAGGAATCGATAGCGCCCTTTTAGGGATTTTGTCTCTCGGGCAAGGTTGGGGCTTTTTTTTTCAGGATAGTCGGGCAGCAATCCAAGACGCGCCATTAGGGCGTGAAGCTGAGAACTGTTCTTGGCTTGACGTGCCCTGATGGCCGCCAGCTCCTGTTTGAGTTTTATGTTTTCCGCGAGAAGGTGTTCGTATGCGTGGGTATTGAGTGGAGCGATGGGAGGATCTACATTTGCTGACCAGCTCACCTTATATTCGGCACCGGCTGATGGAGTGGTATTAGGCTTCTCAGTATGTTTGCTGGAGGCGTGCTAGGACTGGTGACGGGCAGGTTGCTGCTGCTGCCCCTTGGTCATCTGGTTCTTCGGATGCTGCCGCTGCTGCTGTCACTGCTGTGGCTGCTGCTGTTGGCCAGGTTCCACAGAAGGGAGGAGCGGGAAGGACTGTGACCTCGAGCGTGAGCGGGAGCAGCTGCATGAGGTCTCGTTTTCCTTGCTGAACCACCTGCGTTTTGGAGTGGGTGGGTTACGATGGGGGTTGCGGCACCTGGCTGGTACTGCTGGTTGAGGAGGTGGCCGTGGGCGCGGGGCCTTCAGTCTCTGAGAGCACTCTTTGGCGCCCATTAAGTGGGCATCTCCACACAAATAACATTTGGGAGCACAGGGGGACCGTCGACGAGGTCGAGGATACCACACTGCCGACAAACAGGAGCGTTTGGCGTGGGGCATACGTCTGAGCGGGGCCCCGGTTGTAAACAGACTTGGCAGGCTTGTCGCGTCGGCTTGTACGGGTGGCAGGCCACCTCCTCACCATAATACAGTACCTATCGGGGCAGAAGGGGGGCCCTCAAAAGTGATCACGGCAGATTTGGTAGCACCAAGCATTCGTGCACTGTGCACTGTCACTTCTGCGTGCGCACGCGGAGGTTGGCGGTAAGTTCTTCCGGAGCTGTGCCGGGGTCTATCCCATAAATAACTCCCCGGAAGGTGCCCTCGGGGGCCGCCACATAGGTATTGAATTCGTAAGTCTTTCTCTCAAGCGTGAGGGTGGTGATCCGACGGAAAATTTCGGCCGTCTTAACATGTGGCTTGCTGGCAATAATAATGTTCGACCCGGGGCGAGTACCTATAATGAAATGATCACCAGTACAATGTTGTTGAGAATTGCCCGCCACTGCTACGGCTCGGGAGATTTGATGCGTAGTGAAGTTCCAAACGGCCAGCCCCTTTTTCGGGCGCACGATGATCGTTATGTCCGTGCCTGGAAGCGGCGGCTGCTTCCGTCGTAGCTGGCGCGGCTTCGTTACGGGTGGTGGTGTTCGCGCCAGTGCGACGCCGGCCGCGTCTGCCTGCGCAGCAGGAGCGCTCGCAGCCGCAGCAGCCCCGGCGTTGACGTGGCTGGGCGGAGTGCTTGCAGGAACGGCCGGCTGCATCAATTCCGCTCGAGCTTTGTCGAATTTTTTCAGGCGTTGACGCTGGCGACAGGAAATCGCCACTTTCCAGTTGGCGTCAGTGTCGCTCGCCGGTTCCAGCGATGCAGACGATGTGGGATGGTGCACGGCAACTTCATCTTCGCTTGCCGAAGTGAGCTTGACGAGGTCGAGAAAGTCCGTGTTAACATGGGTGTCGTTGGGGCTGAATGCAAGTCGAACGCATCCGGAAGTAGTCACGTCGGTAGTTGGCGTAGTGCTAGCGTCCATATTGTTGTGTAAGGGGTCGCGTCGTTAGGCCAAGTGACCCGTACTCGCACAGGCGAGCTGGGTCGACGCTTAGGCCCAGCGGCCCAGCGCTCACATGGGTTCTTCTGAAGGCGATAGACAAAAGTGGAGATGCTCTACAGCCTCGGGAAGGGTGTACGGTTTCCCGGACAGTTAAAACTTGATGATCCGACACAGTGCTGGTGACGATATTGGAGTAATTCGGTCAACGAGAGCACACATTCGGCGGAGCGCATGCGACGCGCGTCCACTCGCTCCGGCGTCTGGTCTGGTTCTCAGCAAGGGCAGCAGTGCGGCTGACACCAGCGCTTCCACAACTCGTGGTGATACCCGTGTAGAAAAGGAAGTTAGAGTCAAAAATAAGAAAGGGCACAGTAACAAGAAACCAGTTTCTCCTGCTCTTGTCAGTGGTGCAAGTGTGAACCACAAAGTGAAATAGACTAGGCGTACTGCCGTGCCACTGTGCTCTGCTGGTTTTGAGCGGACCCCACCTTCTGACTGTGGGCCACCCGACGCCTGCAGTGTAACAGCTACGGTGAGCCCTCAGTCTGAAGGTGTGGTTTTGCGCAAGAGCAGCAGTGCGGCTGCCACCAGTACTTCCTCACCTCGTGGAAAAGACCCTGAACAGGAGCAGAAAGCAACATCAGCAAAATTGTGACACAGCCATATTTGCACAGGTGGAGGAAATCATTTTGTAGGGAGCAAATTCAGCACTTATAAGGAGTTTAAAGCTAGCTTTGAAGGATGGAAAAGTGAAGAGTTCCATTCGATGTGTATTGAAAGGTCAGATAAAAACCCATTGTGTACTGAGAAAGATTTAAACAAAGCAGACTTTCCGTATGTTCGAGTTAAGTTTGTATGTTGCCACGCAGAGTATGCAAATTCGAGCGGACAAAATATTCGGCCCAATCAACGCTTCAACGGTACAGGTTGCAACGTTGAACTTAAGCTTGCGCTGCGGGTTTCTCTACAGCTTTATTATGAAGCTGTAAATTTAGCGGATGTGCACAACCATAAAATAGGTCCCGAGATTTTCATACGGTACAATAATAATCGTGCATTAAGTGCTTCTGAAAAAGAGCAACTTCAGGACTTGATTTCTTGTAATGCGAAACCTAAAGACCTAAAGGATGCCATTCTGAGGAAAACTGGAAAACATGTTACTTCTCGTGATATTTCAAACTTAAAGCATAGAACAGTTCAAAAACTTCAGGACAATGCTCATCATAGAGCCCTTCTCTTAGAAAAAATCAACGAATTGTTTTTTGATCACTCTGGGTGAAAGGTTCATAGTGAAATAATACAGAAAATGGTCTCTTGTATGTATTGTTTCAATCAGAGCATATGGTGCAGTTACTAGAAAAATACCCTGAAGTGTTGTTCTTTGATGGTACGTATAAAGTTAATAAAGAAGGGTATATCTTGCATTTGATTTTGTGTGAAGATGGAACAAGCCATGGGAGGCCTGTATGTTATGCATTTGTTCAGCGGGAGACATCAGAAATATTAGAGTCTTTCCTAGGGACATTCCTTTGTTTTAATCTTGTCGTAGAGGGGAAGAGCAAAATTGTGGTAATGGACAAAGATATAAATGAAATGATTATACTGAAGGAGCTTCTGCCGAAACGTAGAATTGATTGATGTGTGGGGTTTAACGTCCCAAAACCACCATATGATTATGAGAGACGCCGTAGTGGAGGGCTTCGGAAATTTAGACCACCTGGGGTTCTTTAATGTGCGCCCAAATCTGAGCACACGGGCCTACAACATTTCCGCCTCCATCGGAAATGCAGCCGCCGCAGCCGGGATTTGAACCTGCGACCTGCGGGTCAGCAGCCGAGTACCTTAGCCACTAGACCACCGCGGCGGGGCGCCGAAACGTAGAATATTGTGTTCAAAAACACGTGTTAAAGTAATGACACACCAAAGTGATGCAGCACAAGTCAAACAGTCTAGATAAGAAGTATGTTAGAAATATAATTACGAAACTGGTTTTTGCACATACTGTATATATATATATCAAGAGCACTTGCAGGACTTGGAAGAAGCACTTGATGACAAAGCCCTCCTGCAGTACTTCTATAATAATTGCCACAGCTGCAAGAACATGTGGGTTCATGCTTATCGTGAAAATGCATGTAGTTTAGGAAATAACACTAACAATCGAATAGAAAGCTATAATCAAAAGGTAAAATATTATCTAACACGCGACATGCACTTAGTCGGAGCAGTAAAAGCTTTGATGAGGTATGTGACCCATGATGCTCTCACACTCGCACAGGTAGGTAATTTGAGAGAACTTTCACCCCCACCCCCCTGTTTTGGGGGAATTATTGAAGCTAGCAATGAGTCTTGTCGGTGGCTCTTAGTTCAAAGAATGGAACAGAAAGAACCAAGCAGCATTTCATACCAAATTCGGGCGCACGTTAAAGAACACCAGATGGTAAAAATTTCCGGAGCCCTCCACTACAGCGTCTCTCACAGTCATATTCCTCGACTAGGGGGCATGGGTTGCTTGAGCGGTTCCACAACAGCTCAGCCTTCGGACCTCAAATCCCCGTCAAAACTGCACTTTCGTGGATTGTGGGAGTGGAAACTACGAGTGGCACATTCTGGCTACCTTCCCACGAGTCTCATCAGATAACTGTGAGCAACAAGTGAGTGGATCAGCCATCATCGGTGTCAACTGGTGGCAAAAATTGGCTGCCTTTCGACGGAACTTATGAGGACTCTGAAAGCAGCACCTGGACCGCTCGTCTATCATCAGTGACGTCATCAACACCTTGGCTTGAAAAGGAGCAGCCCAACCAAGGAACCCTCAGAGGGCACGGCACATGGCCTGCAGACAACATGTATAAGTCAGCATTGCTGTTTATGCAGGTGGCCGCAGTTACCAGCAGATGCAGTTCTTCGTCGTCCGATGTGCGCTTGCTCTCATCACAGTTTCCCAATTCCTGGGCCGCGTACGCCTCGACCGATCCTGCTTTTCAAGCTCTCAATTTATCATCGGCGTTTATCATGGGCACCCGTTACGGACTTGAATGGGGCTGTTTCTACGGCGCATGGCTCGGCGCGGCGGTGACGTCTACGGTATCAGCGGTGGATATAAGAACGACATCCCGACAGCTCTTCTTCAGTGGGTCTGGCGGCGGCATGGCGTCCGATCGCTACAAGCTAGTTTGCTTGATTTTACAGGTGGCCGCAGTTACCAGCAGATGCAGTTCTTCGTCGTCCGATGTGCGCGTGCTCTCATCACAGTTTCCCGATTCCTGGGCCGTGCACGCCTTGACCGATCCTGCTTTTCAAGCTCTCAATTTATCATCGGCGTTTATCACGGGCACCCGTTACGGAATTGAATGGGGCTGTTTCTAAGGCGCATGGCTCGGCGCGGCGGTGACGTCTACGGTATCAGTGGTGCATATAAGAACGACATCCTGACAGCTTTTCTTCAGTGGGTCCGGCGGCGGCATGGCGTCCGATCGCTACAAGCTAGTTTGCTTGATTTTACAGATACGCTACCGTTTCAAGTGTTACAGAAGCGATGACCGTTTCTTGTTGCTGCTGCCGGACCCCCTGCCTTGCGCATGCACTGTGCATTCATTTTTGTGTTGGCTAAGAATGCTACCCTTGATTTCTGGAGACGTCGAGTCTAATCCTGGTTCCCAAATTGAAGATATGCTGAAGGAGTTGCTTGCCGGTCAGGAAAAAATTAGCCAGGACATAGCCAGCCTCACTACTACAGTAGCGGCTCTCGATAGTAGGTTAACAACCGTAGAGGCAAGGACAGCTGAGGTTGCGGACCTGTTTCCTTGATTGAACGAGCTCAGCAGTGTGAGGGACCTAAAAAACACGGTTGAAATTCTTGACCACCGTAACGACGACTTGAAAAACCGCCTTCGCAGGAACAACCTGATCATTTACGGATTAACGGAAACGGAGAAAAAGACTCCGGATCAGCTACTGGAAACTGTGCACGAACTCATAAACGTCAAACTAGGCGTCAAGTGTGAAAACATTGAGCGGTGGCACAGACAAGGAACCCAAAGAAAGAATAGTAGTCCACGACCTGTTATTATTAAGCTCATTGATTTTCGTACCGAGACACAAATTTTAGGCAACGCAAGAAAACTTAAAGGATCAAAAATATACATAAATGAAGACTTCTCGGCACGTGTTCGACAAATACGCAAGTCTTTGTGGCAGCACTCGGTTGACATCAGAAAAAATGCAGATAAAGTTCGACTTCGCCACGATGCTCTTATCGTGGACAGCGTCCGTTATAGCTGGGACGAAGCCAGCGGCACCCTTGTCAAACATTCTCAACACGCACCTGAGCAGCCGCCCGCGCATGCGCCTTTACATCCACGTCAACCACGACTTCCAGAGTGACTGCGTATTGATCGAAATTTGGTCATTTTGAATATTAATGCACGTAGTTTAGCAAACAAGATTGATAGATTCAATTGGCTTATTGAGTGTCACCAGCCCTAAATTATTTGCGTCACCGAAAGCTGGTTAAATGATTCGGTTTTAGATGTTGAAATCTTGCCCCCGGGTTATGTAATTTTACGCAAAGACAGACTATGTGGTCGTGGTGGGGGTGTAACGCTTTTTATCAAAAATCACATTGACTTTTCTTTGCTTCCTGATCTGCCAAACACAGAATCTATCTGGTGCATGTTAAAAATTTCTGGCCAGGCTATTGCTGTAGGAGCTATTTATCGCCCTTCAAACGAAACTTCTGACGTTTTTTTTTCTGATATTACCAACTATATTTTAGATCGCAAGCTTCACCTAGGCAAATTAATTTTGACTGGCGATTTCAATGCCCCGTGCATTGACTGGAACAATTTTGCATCCTACGGTCGTGACAAAAAGCTTTGTGACTCGCTCGTAAATATGGCACTGTCATTTGACCTCACTCAAATTGTCACTTTCCCTACCCATGAAAATTCAATACTTGACCTTGTCTTCATAAGCGACGAATTTTGCAAAAAGGGATACCACAGTGAGGTTGTCACAGGTTTGTCTGATCACAATGCTGTAGTTGCGTACCTCAACATAGTGTGCCCGCCAAAACGACCTGAATTTAAGCGTGTGCTTGATTTTAGTCGTGCCGATGACAACTCTATTGTCGATACGCTGGCATCTAGTTTTGAAGATTTTTTTCCTAGCAGTGAACACAGTAATGTAAATGTACTCCTTGGACATTTTCATGGTATATTGCAGGAGTGCATATCAAAGTTTGTGCCTCAAAAGTGCATTAAACGCAATACAATACATCCGTGGTACACACGGGAAATCATTCAACTAACTCGCCGCATAAAGGGACTTCGCAAAGGTCGTCCTGTTTTGTCAGCTGCGCGATCACCACTGCTTAATTCTTTGAAGTGTACTTTGAAGGCGAAAATGCAGGGAGAGAAAAATTTCTATTTCAACAATACATTGTCACGATTTATGGTAGAAAACCCGGCCAAATTCTGGAAGTCTATTAACCCGAAGTCATGTGTTCAGTCCTGCTTCCTTATAAATGACCAATCATGCTCCGATTCTAACACTATTGCAGAAAGCTTCAACAAATATTTCAAGTCCGTTTTCTCTCGTGATGATGGCACTATCTCAGAATATGCTTGCAACTTTGTTCACTCTACAAAAATCCAGACATCACAATCTCTTGTTCAGGTGTTCACAATTTGATACTAAAATTAGATGTGACTAAAAGTTCCGGTCCTGATGGCATTCCTAATACGTTCTTGAGGCAGTACTCCGAAGGGTGCGCTCGTTACTTGACTGTCATTTTAATAAATCGTTTGCGTCGGCCACTGTTCCTATACTTTGGAAGACAGCTAGTGATGTCCCATTATTTAAATATGGCAATAAGCAGCTCATTCCAAATTATAGGCCAATTTCCCTAATTTCAACAAGCTGTAAACTACTAGAACATATCATGACCCGCAGGGCGCGGGTACAAATCCCGGCTGCGGCGGCTGCATTTCCGATGGAGGCGGAAATGTTGTAGGCCCGTGTGCTCAGATTTGGGTGCACGTTAAAGAACCCCAGGTGGTCTAAATTTCCGGAGCCCTCCACTACGGCGTCTCTCATAATCATATAGTGGTTTTGGGACGTTAAACCCCACATATCAATCAATAAATCAACTAGAACATATCATTTATAAACATAATGTTGAGTATTTGGACGCAAACAACCTTCCGTCCCGGTGTCAGCATGGCTTCCGAGCTAGATTTTCTACAACGCCGCTCCTAGAATTCACCCATGACATTGCCACATCACTTAACAAAAGGGGTCAGACAGACGCAATTTTCATAGACTACTCGAAAGCTTTCGACAACGTATGCCATAAAAACTTCTTTTAAAACTTAGTTCCTTTCTTAAAGATTCTAAATTACTCGGTTGGATTGCGGATTACTTGCGTTCTCGATCTCAGTTCGTTACTTTCAACCAGGTGCAGTCATCCCCTGTTGAAATCACAATCGGTGTGCCGCAAGGCTCTGTGCTAGGGCCTCTCTTGTTTATTATATTTATTAATGATGTTGTTAATGTCATCTCTGGAACCCCTGTAAACATACGTCTGTATGCTGATGATTGCGTACTGTATACCTGCATTACTACCTTTCACGACCAGTCAGTCCTCAACAACGTATTTTCGTTATTCTGCGATTCCAGCTCAACGTGGCAAATGCCCATAAATTACACGAAAACTGTAGCTATGACTTTCTCAAATAAAAAACAGCCTCTCAGTTTCAGTTATAACTACAATGGGTCCACCCTAGCACATGAGAGTGAATTCAAATACCTAGGCATCACCTTTACACATGACCTTAAATGGGGCAAACATGTTGATCAGATAACTTGTCAAGCTCTAAGGAAACTTGGTTACTTAAAGCGAAGATTGAAAAACTCGACAAAAGATTGTAAGTTAACTGCCTACAAGACACTAGTGAGACCGATACTCGAGTACGCCTCTGTGGTTTGGTCGCCTCATCTTGAGCAAGATAAAAACAGGTTAGAGTCTGTGCAGAATAAGGCTATACGGTTCGTTTTTAACCGTTATGATCGGGACTTCTCCCTGTCTTCACATGCTCATTTGTTGTCACTTCATTCACTGGAACACCGCCGTCCACGTGAGAGTATTATCTTGTTGCACAAGATTGTACACAACATGACCCGCGTTCACGCGCCCTTATCTTTCGCTGATATACCAGCGCGTATAACACGTAGTACAGACGCTTTGAACCTTGTACCCTTCAGGTCTCGTTTGGATTGTTTCAAATTCTCTTTTTTTCCGTGTGTGATGGAAGTTTAGAACAAGCTTGATGGTGCATTGCGTAGACTTAACACTGTAGAGTTCAGGAAAAATTTTATGTGTTAGTCACATAAATTTGTGCGCACTATTGTTTGTTTCTGTGCTTTTGTTGATTTCTCTGTACCCGCTCCTGCAATGTCCCAGGCATGGGACAGCAGTATTTGTAAATAAATAATAAATGCTGGTTTTGAGACGTTAAACCTTACATATAAAAAATAAGCATTTCATACCAGATTTTACTGCCCTGAAATCACTTTTTCTACAGTGGACCGTTTCAGTAATTACTTTTTCTGGGACTCGACTATGTCATTTCATAGAGTTACAGAGTTGGCAGAATAGTGCATGGGTGCCTCGAGCCTTGTCATATATTTACTTCTTTCTTAGTGAACTAAGCCCTGTAGATAATACTGACGTTTAGGCATGCTTTACATTTCACTTATCATTCGAAAGAGATAAATTTTTTGTTTTTAGCGTCCCTTTCAGCTAAAAAAGATTTGTTAATTTGTGATTGAATGCCTGACTTTATTTTCTAAGCTGTGCTATGTGGAAACACATACTTCGGCAAAATGAAAGCTAAAGTGGGCAGCTGGTGAAAATTTACTATTCCAACTGTAAATAAATTTTATATGATTGTATTACAATGTAAGATGATCTCAATGCATTAACAAATAGTTCATATTCTGAACATTCTCTAGAAAACAGCATCATTTCTAGTGAAAGTCTAAATGTTTGCTATGGCAAAGTTTGATTCCATTAGGCTGGCTGGAGTTTGAGGCAGCAGTCCGGCATGGCCTGTATTAGTTTCATACTGTCTAAGTCTCTGGGCGGAGACTGACCGCTACAGAGCGTGTTCTCGGGTGGCAGATAGAGACACGTTCCATGATGTGAAGTTGCACAAAGCTGCTTTATATAATGGTACAGGCAGTTATGCCCGCGAACCAACAAGCATATAGTCATGGTTCATATTAGTAACAACCGTATGCTTGCTGCTGTTAGCTGCCAGTGGTTTTCACACATCGCCTGAACTTAGGTCAGTGCTTATACTTTGACATTGGGATGTGCGGGTAACATCAGTGCAGTGCTCATGTTGGTTACCAGTCACGACACCATAACAAGGACCTGTTGCCAGCCATCATGTCCTGGTCCTGACCTGCCTTTGGGAAGCTGACTCAACCGTCTAGGTTGGCGAGCGAGTTTCTGCTTCTGGTCACCAGCCACAATGATGCAGTGACCAGCCACCATGGTACATGCATAGATAGATCTGTCTGATATAAAGTGTTAATGCAGGCTTGTTAATACATCATGAGCTTGCTATAAACAGCACTACAACTAGACAGAGAAAGAAGAAATAGAAGCTGCAAGGAACATACTGTCTCTTGCAGCTCTATCTATCAGATGTTCTGATCTCTCTGCTCACATTTGGAGGTTTTTTTCACACTATTACTGAAGCGCTTCTGTCCATGACTTATGGGTGACCTGGGCTTCTCATCTGCTTCAGCCAACAAATACACCTGCAACAAACACACCTGAATGACACCAGCATTGGAACTACTAGCGACTGTTTTTGTTTCAAATGTTCAGCAGAACTTAATTTCTTATGAAGCTTTGCTTGTCTTAGTAGTTTGGTAGTGGGTGCAGTTTCAGTGTGGTTGTCTTGCTTTTATTCAAAATTACTTTCGTTTTATATGTTTGACATTTGTGTGTGAAAACTGGCTCATCCTTTCCTGAAACGAGACGCTGCCTCAGTAAAACGATCCGGCATCGCAGGCATGATGGCTGAATGGCTGCAGCTGCTTCAATGCTGCCCAAGGATGTAGTGTTGATGTTTGAGAGTAGCAGCCATAGGGCGGTAGAAAAAGTGGAACTTATTTACACTCACTCAAGAAATATGTTTCCCCATGAAAACTCACTCGGACTCAAATTTACTGAAATTTAGCCCAACAGAACTAATTGGGACTCACTAAACTGTTTGTAAACCACTCTCACTCAGGCTCAAACTTTCCAACATATTACTCAGTTTGGCACGCTCAGACTTGAGATTTGACCTGTGTCTGAGTGAGCAAATACCTGTCACTGGTCGCAATCCAATAAGAATATTTTTATGAAATATGCGGCTCACATCTGAAATTTTTGCCATGAATGTCCCGTTAGCGAGTTTGTAAAGGGAGGTCATGGCGACCCCCTTATCTCCTAACTTGCGCCTCTGTTCAATACCCGCATGAACGGTTGTGTGTTGACGTATGCTTGGACAGATTTGATTACCAATGTAAGCAAATATGATGCCGATAGTAATGCTGATAGGCGGGTATATAGGAACATAGGTTAGAAATATTAGGTGGTGCTCACTAAGGCTCACGCAAGAAATACACGTTGAGCTTAGAGCTCACCACCTCAGACTCGCAAATATTTTAATCACTTGGATTCAAGCTCATTGAAATTTTCCATAGCCAGACTCACTCTAACTCAAACTCATGTAATATTACTCAGCTGTACTCACTCAAACTCACGGCTCGATTATAGTCCAAGTGAGCCTGGCCCCAGTAACGTCCAACGCGCCATGCTCGAATCTGCCAATCGCTGATACAATAGCTGTGATGTGCAATTTTTGAGCTTGTAGCGCAATTTGTCGAGTGAAAGGAAAGCAACTTTCAGCTGAATTTGAACATTTATTGATAAATTCCGGCCTCGTGCTGCGCAACATTATTTGGTTCACGTGTTCTCGGGAGTCTTTACTACCAATTGGCCGCGTTTTCCGACCATATATATTCAATAAGTTGCTGGGCCCTTTAAATTTTGAAGTGGTTTTGCCGCAGTGCGCATTCCCTTGGATAGGTGCTTTCATGGCATAGCATTCACGTTAGAGTGAAATTACCTTTACAGGAGGTTATGTGCAGATGAATGTTAACTATTTGTTAATTGCAAATACTTTCTATAATTTATATCAATTTTCAATAATTCAATTATTATTTCATACATTTTTAATAATTTAAAATTGAGTGGAAGGGATTTTAAATACAGTGCTGTTCGTTCAAATATTTAAAGCATTCGAATATTTGCACAAGCCTGCTTTTTTAGTTAATATATTTGTCTGTTTTGCTCTCTCTATGCAATTGGTTTCTCTCTTCTTTTTTTCTCTTCCTCCTCTTTCTAACAGTTCTCCCATCTTATCTTTCACTCTCTCCTTTGCATCCTACCTTGCCTTTTTCACCCCCTATACTATTTAAGGCTACGCTTTCTTCTGTCACCGTGCGTAAATAGCTGAAGAGTCATTATGGTCACCTTTCAATTGTACGTTCGCTGATTCGAATACTGCCTCGAGTAAGCAAAAAAAAACAAGAAGTAATCTTGTTTTCTTTCCTTCTGCTGCTTAAAAGTGGTTCATTGCAGATGGGGCCTGTCTTCTAAAGCAGAACAGGCTCGGAGGTGCCAGTTAGCTTGCCAGTATCCATTCAAATGTTATGACTGGCAGTGCTAGGACCCAGTCAGCAATAGACGCTCATTGGCGTACCTGCCGAATGTGCTACACGTCCAGCAAAACACAAGAGGTGTCTGGGTGTGCTACAGGGAACATGCATCAGTGTTGCTGGGACAGACAGTTCGCGTTTGAGGAGAGGCGCATACACGGACCGACGATAAGAAAAGCGCGTCGCGTGTGCGCTCCGGGCTCTCTCTGTGACCTTAGCTACGGCCAGTCCTGTCTCCTGTAAAAGAGCATCTCGACGCCTTGTGTTTTTTACACCTGTATATATGTAAATAAATCGTGTGTTTCTACCATCGTGTGTTTCTATCAAATCGAGTGTTTCTATCATCATCAGGGGTACAGCAATTAACTGGCCAGAAAGTGTAAGTAGATCTTTCTTTATTTGGAAACATGCACAATTATGATAAAATCAAGTTTCCTTTCCCTTGAGTAATTTGAGTTGTATATGTATTTTGAAAAGGTGTTTGAAAATCACAGCAGCTGTGCCATTGTAGCGCTTCGTGGCAAAATATTAGTATCGAGTTCTGGAGAATTTCTGCACGTTGCCTGCTGCAGCTCAGACAATTGATAATCTGGCTTGAAATTATATATTATATATTATATATTATAAATATATTAAAATTATATAAAAATTTTATATTAAAATTATGCAGTATATATAGCAATATATTGCATTCTCATTTTCAATTTTGCTTATTATGCAGTTTAATTTACCCTTCGTGGTTTTATTGATTTTTCACATATTAACAGAAATTTGCAGAACTTCATGCCTAAAGTAGTGTGACACAATCTTCACTAAAATATGGCCATCAATTTATGAGAAAAAAGTGGGACGCATGTCGCTCATCGACCCACGAAGCATCTTTGAATAAGTGGGACAACACCTGTGACATTGTCTTATAAGGGCACTAAGCTGTGATTCTGCTGCCAAATTTCTTGACCAAAAAGGCCCAATGGAAGCAATACAAAGGAACACTTTTAGAACTGTGGGAAAAATTGCAGTGAACCTAATGTCAGATGTTCTACACAATTCTGCGCCTCTGCCTGTGGCATTGAGCCTAGCGGCTCTGTCTTAAGGTCTTAACCTACACAAACCCTTTCAGCTTGTGTCTGTCTTGTCGTTAGGTGTAGATAATATTGAAACTCGACGAAAAGAGAAAACAGCAAGCATAGAAGAGTGCACGCATTCATAAGAAAACAAAGAAAAAGGAGAGTATTGCTTTTCATTCACATTCAACGAATGCATGTCTATGCATGTCTTGTCTTGTTTCTGCAACGGATAAGGGTGAACAGCTCAGTTAAGCCTGCATTTTCGCACATAAATAAAATTGTGGTAATGAATCATGCCAGGCTACTTCGACGTGGTGTATATGCACTGAATGCTGCAAGTGCATTTACAAATGCTGCATCATATTGTCACGGGGTCGTGACGTGGCCGATGACACGAAACCTTATGTTGAGATTTAACTGTTTATTTGGGCGAATCTGTGCCCGGTAAACGGAAAGGTCGATTACAGTAGCAGTCTTGCACAGATAGCAGTGAACGGAGCGTCGGCCGTCGATCAACTACTGACAAGTGGCGAAGTGCGTCAGCATTTACACTCTTGCCATCGAATGTTCTAGCGTTATCGCGGGCGGTGGCGTAGGTTCCAGAATAATTTGTACAGTTCGCAGAGTGGGCGTGATCTTATCGAAGTGATCTACTAAAGTCCGGAAGCTTCTCGAAAACTGCACGCGTACTTTGCTCTGCGAATGGCGTAGTGTTTTGGGGCGATAACAAAACTTGAGAAATGGAACGTGGCATTGCCGCCCTCTGAAAAAGGCATCGTCCCGATGCTTTAACTAAACATGAAGGTACAACAATAATGCAAGAAAGTACAATTATTAAATTACGGTACAACAATAATACAAAAGAACACTGTTGCAGTTTGTTAACGCGCATGAAACGGCTTGTGGTGCGCGACATGGACGACTTCAGGTCGCGATTAGCGTCGTTAAGAGTTCGTGATGCCGTCGGGGACAACCTCGTAGTTAAGTGGGCCGAGACGTCGAACCAACCTGTACGGTCCGAGGTACCGTCGCAGAAGCTTTTCAGTTAGTCCACGTCGGCGTATCGGCGTCCATACCCAAACTCGTTCACAGGGCTGGTATTCCACGATGCGTGGTCGAAGATTGTAACGGCGGCTGTCGGTCGTCTGTTGATTCTTGATACGGAGACGCGCGAGTTGTCGGGCTTCTTCGGCACGTTGAAGGTACTCACTCACATCGAGGTTTTCTTCGTCGATGACGTTGGGTAACATGGCATCGAGTGTCGTTGCCGGGCTCCTTCCATAGAGCAATTTGTATGGTGATATCTGCGTCGTCTCTTGCATCGTCGTGTTGTATGCGAAAGTCACGTACGGAAGAATGGCGTCCCACGTCTTGTGTTCGACATCGACGTACATTGCCAGCATGTCGGCGATCGTCTTGTTAAGCCGCTCGGTGAGGCCGTTGGTCTGTGGGTGGTACGCTGTCGTCCGGCGGTGGTTTGTCTGGCTGTATGCCAAGCTCGCTTGAGTTAAGTCGGTAGTAAATGCAGTTCCTCTGTCGGTGATAAAGACCTCCGGGGCGCCGTGACGTAGGACGATATTCTCGACGAAGAACTTAGGTACCTCGGATGCACTGCCTTTGGGAAGGGATTTTGTCTCGGCGTAGCGGTAGAGGTAGTCGGTAGCTACCACGATCCATTTGTTTGCGAAAGCCGACGTCGAGAACGGCCCCAGTAGGTCCATACCAATCTGCTGGACAGGTTGGCGAGGTGGTTATATTGGCTGCAGAAGTCCCACCAGCCTTGTCAATGGTGTCTTGCGTTGTTGACAGTACCAGCATATCCTCACATAACAAGTGACGTCGGTGGTAAGACGTGGCCAGTAGGACCTTTCTTGTATCCTCGTGAGCGTGCGAGAAACACCGAGGTGCCCTGCCGTAGGATCGTCGTGTAGGGCCTGCAGGAGTTCTGGTCGCAAAGCTGAAGGAACCACAAAGAGGTACTTGGCTCGGAGAGGTGAAAAGTTTTTCTTTTGGAGAAGACCGTTTCACAGGAAGAACGACGGAAGTGCGCGCTTGAATACCTTCGGGACTTCGGTGGTTTTGCCTTCGAGGTATTCTATTAGGGCCTTAAGTTCCAGGTCGGCCCGCTGTCGTTCAGCGAATTCGTCGGTACTTATCGTTCCCAAGAAGTAGTCGTCATCCGGTTGCGTTGGGTAATGGTCGGTCGACAGGCGCACGAGAGAGACAGTCGGCGTCGGAGTGTTTCTTGCCGGACTTGTAAATGACAGTATTGTCATATTCTTGAAGTGTCAGGCTCCATCGTGCGAGGCGATCTGAAGGGTCCTTCAAGGTGGCTAGCCAACACAAGGTGTGGTGGTCGCTCACAACTTTGAAGGGCCTGCCGTAGAAGTAGGGGCGAAATTTCGACGTAGCCCAGATGATGGCAAGGCACTCTTTTTCTATTGTGGAATAATTGGCTTCTGTTTTGGATAGCGATCGGCTGGCGTAACTAATAACCCTTTCAAGTCCGTGAGCCCTCTGCACAAGAACGGCGCCAAGACCTACGCTGCTTGCGTCAGTGTGTAGTTCTGTCTCGGCGAATTTGTCGAAATGGGCAAGTAACGGAGGCGTCTGTAGGCGATGTTTAAGCTCCTGGAAAGCGTGTTCCTGCGGCGTTTCTCACTTGAACTTCACGTCGGCCTTGGTAAGGTTCGTGAGAGGATCGGCGATGCGGGCGAATTTTTTCACGAACCACCTATAATAGGCGCACAGGCCCAAAAATCGGCTTTCCGCCTTTTTGTCAGTGGGTGGCGAGAAGTCGGTGATGGCGGCTGTTTTCCGTGGATCGGGACGAACTCCAGACTTGCTAATAACGTGCTCCAGAAACAAGAGCTCCTCGTACGCAAATCTGCACTTTTCTGGCTTCAGTGTGAGTCCGGACGTCTTGATGGCTTGGAGTACAGTTTCAAGGCGCCGAATATGCTCGCCAAAACTCGAGGAAAACACGACGACGTCGTCCAACTACACAAGACAAGTCTGCCACTTCAATCCTGCCAGTACTGTATCCATAACGCGTTGAAAAGTTGCAGGCGCTGAGCAAAGACCTGAGGGCATCACCTTAAACACGAAGAGGCCGTCCGGTGTTATTAACGCCGTCTTCTCTCGGTCTCTTTCGTCGACTTCGATTTGCCAATAGCCAGTCTTGAGGTCCATTGACAAAAAGTACTTGGCATTATGGAGCTGATCCAGTGCATTGTCTATTCGTGGGAGAGGATACACGTCCTTTCTTGTGGTTTTGTTCAGGCGGTAATAATCGACGCAGAAACGTAGGGTCCCAGTCATTTTCTTCACTAACACCACGGGGGACGCCCATGGACTTTTGGACGGCTGGATGATGTCGTCCCGTAACATTTTATCAATTTGTGTCTTTACGGCCTCCCATTCTCGCCTCGAAACAATGTATAGAGCCTGACGGAGTGGTCTGGCACTTTCTTCGGTTATGATGCGATGTTTCGTGATTGGGGTCTGCCGAATTTTTGATGACGACGAAAAGCAATCTTCGTATTGCAGGAGCAGGGCCTTGAGCTGTCCTTGCTTATGGTTCAGAAGTCTGGGATTGGCATCAAAAGCTATGGGAGGGGCTTGGTTCCTCTGAGCAGGTTCCTCAAAATTGGCGAGGGCGAAAGCACTGGTGGCTTCGTCAAATTCTTCGATGTATTCGACCGTTGTTTCTTTGTTCACATGTTTGTACTCATTGCTGAAATTCGTGAGCATAACCGTTGCTTTGCCTTCCCGGAGCTCCACAATTTCTCTTGCGACGCAAATATTTCGGGTGACCAACAGATGCTGACTGCCTTCAACGACGCCTTCCAAGTCAGGTGATTTAGGAGCGCCGACTGAAATAATGACTTAAACTTGTATAGCGCATTACGGGGAAGAAGAAACGGCCGACACAAGAGGACATGCCAACGGTCGAATTGTCCTCTTGTGTCGGTCTGCTCGGCCGTTTCTTCTTCCCCGTAATGCGCTATACAAGTTTAAGTACGACGAACCAACTCGCCCAATCTTCAACACTCGTGGAAATAATGACGCTTGAGCGAGGTGGAATGGTGACTTGTTCTTCCAGCACATTCAAAGCTTGGTTTTCTGACTGCGTGCGCGGCGGTAGTGCTTCTTCTGTGGATAACGTTATCGACTTTGTTTTAGGTTGATGACAGCACCATGGAGGCATAAGAAGTCCATGCCAAAGATGACATCTCTCGAGCAACGCTGTAGGACTTCGAAGTCTGTAAGATAAATACGGCCGTGAATGGTGACTCTCGCTGTGCAGATTCCTGCAGGCGTTACGAGATGACCTCCGGCTGTGCGGATTTCAGGTGCACGCGAAACGTCCGTTTTCCTCGGCGCACTGCGCTGGCCCGCTGGCGAACGGTAGGACGTCGGTGGGGGTTGTGGCGGCGGTGGCGTCTGGCGATAGAAGTGCGACGAGGTGGTGTTTTGGCGTGGACAGGGAGGGGCGTTGTGGCGCACTGTAGTGGCGTAGCTCATAGTTTCTGGCTCGGGCAATGGTGTTTGGGGAATTCGAAGCGATTGCCGAACTTCTCGCACAATGTCGGCGATCGAATCCACTTGAGGCTGCGCCGAAGGCAACAGCTTGCACAGCTCTTCCCGCACGATCGCTGGGATCGTTTTACGCAGGTCTTCGGAGTCACTGGCTTGAGGAGCAGCGCATTCACGGGTCAGGCGACGATTATACTGTTTGATGTGCATGTCCAGGGTTTTTTCGATAGTGGTCGCCTCGGATACAAATTTTTGGACGGTGTTCGCTGGATTCCTCATTAGTCCCGCGAAGAGCTCCTGTTTAACACCTCATATAAGAACACGAACTTTCTTCTCCTCAGGCATATCTGGGTCAGCGTGACGGAATAGGCGGGTGATCTCTTCTGTGAAAATTGCAACCTTTTCATTCGGTATCTGAACCCGGGTTTCTAATAAAGCAGCGGCCCTCTCTCTTTGCGAGCGACGCTCGCGAACGTTTGCAGGAATGCGCCGCAGAAAACATCCCACGTTCGAAGCGTGGACTCCCAATTTTCGAGCCAGGTCCTTGCGGTGTCTTCTATATAGAAGAACACACGACGGAGTTTTTCGTCATGGTCCCAGTGGTTGAGGGGTGCCACACGGTCGTATGTTTCTAGCCAGGTGTCCGAGTCTTCGAACGATGACCCATAGAAAATTTGTGGTTCCCTGGGTTGATGCTCGACCATCATGGGCTGGGGCGCTGCGGTTGTCATTGTCGCTGCAGTCGCGATCATGGCCTTGGTCTTCCGCGCCTTGTCTTGTAGAAGCCCGTACTCCGGTGGGAGACCTTGCTGTCGGCGGCTTGTTCGCTGCTCTTGGTTGGCGTCGGTGTCTTCTTCGCGACGTGGGCTGGGTTCACGGCTTGATGGGGGCGTCCGATACATGAACGAAGCAGCACCACCACCAGATGTCACGGGGTCGTGACGTGGCCGAAGACAGGAGACTTTAGGTTGGGATTTAACTGTTTATTGTGGCGAACCTGTGCCCGGTAAACGGAAAGTTCGATTACAGTAGCAGTCTTGCACAGATAGCAGTGAACGGAGCGTCGGCCGTCGATCAACTACTGACAAGCGGCTAAGTGCGTCAGCATTTATACTCTTGCCATCGAATGTTCTAGCGTTATCGCTGGCGGTGGCGTAGGCTTCCAGAATAATCTGTAGAGTTCGCATAGTGGGCGTGATCTTATCGAAATGATCTACTAAAGTCCGGAAGCTTCTCCAAAACTGCACGCGCGTTTTGCGCTGAGAATCGCGTAGTGTTTTGGGGCGATCACAAAACTTGAGAAATGGAACGTGGCAATATTCGTGAACTCTATTCAGGTGTGACATATTTGTTTTTTTCATATATCTTGCATGATTAGATGATCTTGAATATTCGTGTTATCTTTGGCTTCCAGGCTGTATGAAGCAGCATTTTTGCCATATTTTTTCTTTGGCTCGAAATTTTAGCAACAGTGTCTTAGCTACAGCTTTTGGTCTCATCGCCTCGCCTCACAATGGTAAAAAGTATAAAAGAATGTGCTGTTTTGCGACATCTATCAAACATGAAAAAAAAAACAGTTATGCATATATGCTATGTTGATAGGCTATGCAAGGAACTGTGCACCACCGTGGTGGTCTGGTGGCTAAGGTACTCGGCTGCTGACCCGCAGGTCGCGGGTTCAAACCCGGCTGCGGTGGCTGCATTTCAGATGGAGGCGGAAATGTTGTAGGCCCGTGTGCTCAGATTTGGGTGCACGTTAAAGAACCACAGGTGGTCTAAATTTCTGTAGCCCTCCACTACGGCGTCTCGCATAATCATATGGTGGTTTTGGGACGTTAAACCCCACAAATCAATCAATTATGCAAGGAACTGAGTCGTTTTTCATTTAAGTACACTTGCACAATGATTTTAGGCAGATGTAATTTTGCAATTTAGAAAAAAAAATCTTAAGTTGCATGCTAAAGTTCTCTCAAAATTCAGAACAGACGCACACCACGAATTTGGAACTTTAGCTACCGTGTACGCAATATGACACCGGCTGAAAAAATATTAAGAAAACAAAATAATGTAAGCTCAATTTATCACTCATACTATGCATTGTAAACATGCAATACATAGTTTCTCAGTTTCCTTAACGTTTCTGGTACACCACAGCTGGAAGGCACTGTGCTGATGGCAACCTAAAGTGGCAGAGAGAGTTTTACTGAGGAAAAAGTGGAATGCATTCATCCTATTAACCCTCAAAAGGTTAAGAAATTGATGCTAAGCAGTGGAGCTTCCTCCACAGCAACGAAAAACCTGCGTTGAACCACAGTGCATGCACACACCATCTCTCTAGCATTTCGCTCATGCATTGTGTCATGGCAGAATTCACTACCAATGCAGTGAACAGCTATAGGCCACTGTTTGCAACATGTGTTGCATATAAGACTCCATCAGCAACAAGGTTTGGTGAAAACTGTTTTATATCCTTTTTTGAGTTGCCAATGCGTGATTAGACACTGCGAATTACGAGCTTTCCAGTGACATAAAAGAAATGTACATTATAAAATCGGTTGGCTGAAGGAAATAATCAGGCCCTCGAAATCCACAGAACCGTTAAGAAAGGGTAAATATTCATTGGTACAAGCACATTCCTGGAGCTAAGTAGCCAACTGCGCTACACAACTTCTCAAGTCTTTTCTTATAATGTGCCAGCGCGGACGCTGTGTATCATACTGTTGCACAAGTTTTCCTTTTATTTTTGTGTACTTAACATTTTAACACATTAGTAAACTGTTAAAACATATACAGTTTTACAAAGAATGACTATTGAATTGAACACAACAAAATAAATTTGGAGCATTAAATCACTGAATATTTCTACAGATTGAATCACACTTGTCTAGAACACCCAGCCGACCACTCTAGTTGCCCTTTTCTGCAGAAATATGTTAATGCTGACGCCATATGAATATTTAACATGGCTTACGGTGTGCTAGGCCTTTGTGCGACAAAAATAAGCGTGAAAAGAAGCATGTAGCTAAGGTGACATTGAAGCCGTCGCTAACAAGAGCCATGCGCTTCGCTGCTCTGGACAAGTGTGAATCCACCTGTACAGCTGCAGTGTTGGCATTTTTTTGGTGCATGAAATTCTCCATTTTTACTTTACATCTGGTCCATAATATAAAAACATGGAAGATGGAAATAAAAAGAATAACAAATAAAACCTTCTAGGTCTGAGTGAGGATAGAAGCCAAGCTGCTTGTGTGGCAAGCAGACGTTCTACCACAAAGCCAAGTGCCTGCTCAAAAATAATTTTCATGCTTTACAAATACACACGTCTTGTATACACGCTTCACAATACAACATGTAATATCGCAGTTTTTCATGGTACAAATGTGTATTGGCACTGGCCATCAAAACGTGTGATTATCATAATGACTTCATTGTTTTAAGCCAGCCACTAATAACAAAAGGCACAAATGCTACCGGAGTATTCTCTTAGGACCACGTATTGAGTGCATAACAAGTTTAAAAAATATTTCATGCACATATCTCGTCGTTTAAAGCATACTACCCAGTGCCTGTATTACGTGGTCTATCCTGTGTCCCATCTCTGCGCTCTTCGAAGTAACTATGTGTACGTATGAACAAGATCGCTTAGCCGCCATTTAAAAATCCATTACACAGACTGCAGCTATATGCGAAACCCTTTTTGCCACAAGCCACTTGAAACATTGGTTACGTAGTAATAATCAGCAGTATAAGCTTTTCAAGTAATGTTATCGCGTAAAAAGTATGCACTAGGTGGTTGGAGTATGTACTAGGGATAGGATATCACTGTCGTGTTATACTCGAACCTTAAGGGTCCCCTAATTTTTTTCACCAAACAATTGTAAGATTCATATATAGTAATGTTCCACAAGCATGGTTTTGTAAGTAAGCACCCTTTTGGCCTATACTAGAAGAGTGGAGGGGGTGCTGTTAGGAGTAGATTTACAGGCTGTTAAGAGTGGATGGACAAATCTGACAAATCGTTGTGCAAGTATGCAAATATTAGGGCATCTCAGTTCAGGTTAAATACCTGACGAAGATCACAGGCAGAGGTCCTGATAGATGTGGACTCTTGAAAGCATTTCATGCTAGGAAGAAGTGATGTGTCTTTGACAAATCTGTTGAACTTAGAAGGTCAGAAAAGTTTTTCAAGCATATTTTTGTGACGTTTCTCGACATTACGTTACGACATTACACTTCCACACTGCACATGTGTCTGTTTCCTAACATATTTGCTAGCAAAGCCACAACAGGGTGTTTATCGATGAGAATTTTTCCAAATTTCCTGGCTTTTCCAGTTTTTTCTCAGTGATTAAAAGCATACTCCATGACCTTAATATCTGCTTGGAAAACTGTGCGGTGGAAAGCACACTATAGCGGTAAAAAATAAATTATGAGGCACTCATATAAACAAATGAACGTATTTTGCACACACACTCATACTGTTGTGAGTGTATGTGGTAAATATGAAAAAATGTGTGTATGTGGTCAAAATAAAACCCGCGACCCAGGCACTGAGGAAGTTGGCTGTTTGATGTTTGGAACAACCAGGACACAACCACACAAATAAAATCAGCTACAACTGCAAGTTTGAAGGAGCCTGTGATTGTCCTGTGTATGTATGGTATAACTGCCTGGCTCTTTTTCTTGCTAATTCCTGTGGCACTTGAATCAATGCTGCTAGGAAACGTAGAAATGGCACCATCTCGCGGCATTCATATAGAACAAGGATGCGGCAACCGGGCAAGTTGGCTTACTGGAGCACATTCTAGTTCATTATAATGGCTATAGCCTGCAGGCCATTTAGGATCCAATTAGATTGCCTTGACCTAGACTGCTGTATTTACTAATGATTTTCATCCCCGTCTGATTTGTACACGTCTAAAATACACTTTTCAGGAGAAAAGAGTGCTTACGCATTTTATGCAACCTTGTATTGACAACGACTAAAAACAACGTCGCGAGAACGAAACCATACAGCAAAATTTACTTTATCCTTTCTTTCACTATCTCGCTTTCTTTTACACAGTGCACACATGCTTGTTGTTGTTTTATTTCTCTGGGTTCTGACACGTGGAGCACAATGAAAGTTCTCAGACTTCTGCAATAAAAACTGGGGTAGCGTTTGAAGCGCTCTTGCTTCAATATGGGGAGGAAAAAAGGAATCTGTTAGGCCGCAAGAGCTTCGCGGATTCTAGAGGTAAATAAAATATGCAGAATCGGGAGGTAGGCAAATCGGTGAATGTTCACTGTCGAAAATTTTAAAAGAAATGGGTTAGAAGCAGTCGGAGAGGGTCACAGCTGATTTCACAACTGAAATCTATTTGGAAAAGGAAAGAACATATATAGAAAATATTGACTCATCAAAACTGTGCACATGTAAACATGTGTTACAACACAGAATGAGTCATGTCTTCTCTAAGAGCTTATGTTCTTCATCTAGAAGAGTGTTACATGAAATACTTATGCCCTTGTCGTTAGATCTAATGAAAAATGCTTCGGCTATTTCACACATGCGCTAATCAACATGTCAATAATTGATATTTGTTTTCTACAAGTGGGGCACACGCAGGGCTGGGTAGTATCGCAATAGTATTTAAGAGATACTTTTGAGTGTCTGTATTGCTTTATCGAGGCACTTTTCAAAAATGTATCTGTATCTCTGTAGTGAAATACTTCTACGATGAATCACATGTATCGCGATTTTATCCAGGACACGGGTATCCTGTTGCTTTTGTTTCGTAAATGAGATGAGACGTGTTGACAATGGGGAAAAAATTTCTGCTGTGACCTTGGACGTCCACGGCAAGATATGCACCCACCATTTCTACTTTTCTGCTGAGGGCGAAACTGGCTCCTACCTGCTTGAAAGCGAGCTAGTTGCTTTGCTACCCGCATCCCATTGTGCTCCTTCAGGCAGAACTGGAATTAGTTTGAATGGTGGCCTGCTTCAGCGTGCCAACCATGTTATACTGCCATATTGAATTCCAGCGCAGATATTTTCATTGTGAGGAGCATTGTATATTGCACAATGGGCGCCGTTTTTAAAATGTATTTCCTCATGCCACGTGAACCAGTAGTGCTTTTTTTCTCTCGTTTTTTCCACTTTTCTTCTGCGGCACCAATTTGAAAAACTGGAGCTTATTGCGGAAGCCACAAACCACCCAAAGAATTTGATGCGTGGTGCCGTGTGCCATCTACGATACTTCTTTCTGCAGAGCATTTCAGAAAAACGCCAGCATGGCGTTTGTTCCTTGTTTGGTCAGTTCTTAATTCTTTCTACACTAAACCTTCAGAGGAAGTTCGTTTGTTTATGGTTCTAGTACTTCGCTTGAAATATGATACTTCTAGCATAGCTAATACTGCTGCTGTTGAGTTCCTTATTTCGGTGTACAATGCGCGTGACTGATGCTCTCATACGGCATTGTTTTTTATTGCAACTAATATCGGTAAATATGTGGTTACTAACAATTGTGTACAGTATAAGCATCTTTTGTGATGCCTCAATGGCACTCGGAGGACGGCGATAATATAATTAATTAACTTCATTTGCAAGTTTCAATGCGCTGCACATTTTAAATATTATGCTGCTCATAAGAAATGTTTGTATGGAGTATAACTATCTCCGACATAGAGAAAAGTACTTCAGTATCTGTATTTCGGAATATTTTTTTAGTATCTGTATTTCGAAATAATTTTTTGTTTTTTTTGCAAAAGTACCTCTGAAATGTCTTGCGACATCAATTACAAATTTATCTCAGTATCTGTATTTTATGCTTCCAAACCACGCATTTCGATATCTGTATTCCAGAATACTTTTTCGGGCATCTCTGACCAGTCCTGAGGACACATCCACATGGCCTACAAGGAGCTGCCAAATGAGACGAGATTGCAGCATCTGATAGCATTATTTCATGCTCTCTTAAGCGCACGTTTATATAACGCTCCATTTCACGTGCAGCCGCAAGATAGTGGAGTCCCATAAACCACGCCAGCAGTGCAAGGAGCATATCTAAGGACATGACTGGAGACACATTTGTTCCGTTTCCCTGGCTGCTGACATAACGCTCTATCCACCAAAGTACACACAACATGCAATTTATTACATGCTGAGGATGACATGTTTATGCCATAACGAGCACCAACATTTTTCAAACCATGTGCTATCCTGTGTATGTATGGTATAACTGCCTGGCTCTTTTTCTTGCTAATTCCTGTGGCACTTTAATCAAAATGATGAAACTTCTTGAGCTTTGAAATAACTTTTTTTTTACAAGGAGCAAATCACGTCACTCGGAAAGCCATAATTTGCGAGGCGAGCAACTTGTGTATCAAATGCATACGCCATAATGTGCTCGTGTAACTTCTGAAGAGCGGCACCCAGCACAGTTGATGCAATGGCTTCTTGTATGGTTTTGAGAGGCCAGATTTGAAATTCAAAATTGGCTTTATGAATCAAGGTTGGCATTGTTATATATGTGATCTTTGACGAAAGCTTGTCCTAAATCGAGAAACTGTAGCTCACCAATTTTTGCCAACTCCAAAGTGAAATGCCGACATCCCATTTTCCTTAACATCTTTCTTTATATTAGCAACCAGTACAGAGCAATTGTTAATGTCCAGTAGAACTAAGAAGTCAATGACATATCAAACAGCGTGTGATGATAACTAATTCAAATGCTTTTGCAGCTGCCCGTCTACATACCCAAGAAAATTAGGAACGAATTACAGGTATATTTATGATTGAATGCAGATGCTAGGTTTTTGGACAAAATTATTTCTCTTCCAAGACACAACAGTAGAATTTAGGTGGCCTGCATGAGCTCTAAAAACCACGCAATAGAGATGCCCCACTTTCACTGAAACAACAACTCATCGTTATCTTCTCTTATGCACTGCTTTATACACTTCAAATTTTCACATTGGGACAAACAATAATATAAATCTTTTTTGTCTATACCGAATGCGTTGCGGCACAAAGAAAGTTGTTCACTTAGTAATAAGAAGACAGATTCTGTGCTGGAAATTCTTAGCGGATCACAAGTCTTCAAACACTCCAAATTTCTTTGAAGATATTTGAAACATTTTTTTACCAAGTGTATTTTTCTTAAACAACAGCTTTTAGTGGCAACATGAACCTTCACTGAAATAAAAACTGATAGTTCTTGCCTTTTTGTTTTTTTTCACACTTGCCGCTACGCGTTCTCAATTAAGCCTTAGTAACAGGACATAAACTTATTCATTCAGTCGCTCGCTTTTTGCATCAGCACTTTTTTTTATTTATATATACCCTAAAAGCCCATTCGCGCAATACATAGGGGTTTAGTTATACAATAAATTTGCAAATCGTAACATAGCCATTCTAAAATAAAATGTTAAACAAAGTAAAATACAGTTCCATAGACAAAGATGCAGAAGGTAAAAAAATTGTGGTGGGAATGAAAACTCAATAAGAGAGACACAGCTGTAGTGTGAAAAAATATATATACTGTAGGCATTCAGTAAGCACATCTACTATCTTTACACATATTCATCACCATGAGTGGTTGTCATCTTCATCTGCTGTGGGGACTTGGCTTGTCTGAGTTCTGTGCCATGGGCGTGGTCGCTTCATCGTGTCTTCTTGGCCTAATAAAGGTTGCCTTCACCGTTACACCACAAGTGGTGGAGGTGCTGGGTACGATGCCTAATATTGGACGTCTGTCCCAGAGATGAGGAATGGCATCAAACAATCTCCTATGCTTTTGTAGCAAGGCAAGCAACTCATCTGTCTGTGAAGAGGTCAGTTCTGGACTAAAAGTCGCAGCAAGAACAGAAACGCTTGATGAACGTCCAATAGGAGGAAGTCCAGCACACGCTAGCATAAGCGGGACAACAGAGACAGGTTGAGATTCAGAAACGCGAGCCATATGGTGCTTTTAGGAATGAAAATTTTCTCAGAAGTCTGGTTTGTAGCGTAGAGAAGTCCGGAGCCACTGTGTAACCGCGCTAGACCTGAAGCAAGGGCTATACCTCTTGCGAGACAGCGTGCAGATAATTGGACAACACGTCACCAGAGTCGATCACATTAGAAGTGATGGCAACTATCCGCTGATGACCAGGTGGTAGCTCGGTATCTTCAGCAGCGAGCAAGCGAACGGGCTTGTCTTCCGCATACAGGGCATAGTCAGTTTTCATCATATGAGCAACATTTTCTCGACAGCAGATGGAAGCGTTCACCGTAGACAGAAAATCCCAGCCTAATATAAGCTGGTGGGCACACGAACTCGGCACATCAAATTGCACAAAATGAAGAATACCAGCTATGAAAACACGAGCGGTGCACATAGCGGCAGGTCTAATGGCGTCCCCTTGAGCAGCGTGCAGTGGAGGTCCATCATAAGAGGTGGTGACTTTTCGCAGACGTGAGCACTAAGAACGATCAATCACAGATAAACAAGCACCAGTGTCTGTTAAAGCGTCCACGTACACACCTTCTATTAAAACATATATTGTATTATATGAACGCACTGGAGGAATTTCTGTCTTTTCGTTCGATGCAGCTTTTCCTCCAAAAGCTGCAGAGGTTAGTTTTCCGGGCGTTGGTTGGTGAATTGCGAGGCAGGTCGCAATGGAGACGTGGAGCGGCGGAGGGGTGAGGTTGAGCGGCGTCTTGTAGAGCGGTTAGAACTGGTTGGCTCAGATGTCGCAGTTGGAGACGGTGAGCGACGTAGCGGCGGATCATAAGGACGACGTTGGAAAGTGTACCAGCTTGTCCCATCATCCCGTCCGTAGGTGTCGAATCCACGACGATCGTCCTGCTGACGCTTCCGACGGACGCGTGCAATGTGGCCCCGATAGCCGCAGTAATAGCAGATTGGACGAGGCGGCCGCCATGGTGGGTGAATGGTGAAAGGGTTGGCTAGGCGCATTCGGAGTCAACGAAGCCAGTGGAGCAGGCGTCGAGTGTGCGGGCATCGGTTGTACGACGGGTGGTGATCCAGCGAGGATTTGTGCGTACGTCGGCTGGAGTCGAGGTACTGGAGAGTCTACATGCGCTGGCCCAGTCATGGACGCCAACTCTTCTTCCATAATGTCGCGCAAAACAATGCTGGAGGGGGGTGGTGGACTCGGTGTCATTGAGAGGCCGAAAGATTGCAGCTCTTCTCGTATAATCGCCCGGATGATGAGGCATCAGTCGTGGTGGTGTTTTCAGCGCTGTCCGGTGGTAACCGTTGAGATTCAAGTTCCTCTAGGCGTTGGCACGTGGCAACAACGTCAGCGACTGTAGTCGGGTTTTGAATGACCAAGGCATTGAACGCGACCGTGACGATTCCTTTCAATAGATGACGAACTCTTTCGGATTCAGACATGGACGTGTTGAAACGGTGACAGAGAGCAAGCACATACTTTACGTAGAATGTGTAAGACTCACCGCATTGTTGCTTGCGTGCATCCAGTGTCTTCTTCGCGAAAGCTGAACGAACCCCCGGTGTGCCTAAAATTTGGCGAAGCTGTTGCTTGAAACGTGTCCAGTCCATAATGTCCGTTTCATGATTGAAAAACCATGTTTTCGCTACGCCTGTCAGATAGAAAGAAACACGGCGAAGCTTGGCAGGATCATCCCAGTTGTTAGTGGAACTCGCTCGGTTGAACTGGTCCAACCAATCCTCCACATCTTCACCTCGAAGTACGGCGAACGTGGGCAGCTCACGCTGGTGCGCGGTGATAATCCACGATGGATAGGCCGCAGTATCCGGGGCCGTGGAGGTAGACGCAGAAGCACCGGTTGGCTCGTCCTGAGGCATGTTACCGGACACCTGGTACAACCGACGACCTGAGCGGAGCTCCAGGAGGCAGATCGGGCTGGGAGAGAACGGAAGATTGTAGAGCACTCTCCACCACTTGTCATCATGGATCATCATGGACCGTCTTGACGGGATTTGCCGGCCCCCTAACGCCCGTCTTCGCCGACAGCTGACGCAATTCAAGCTCAACAACCACATCCTGTACCGTCATATCTACCATCCTGATGGTCAACGCTGGGTGCCCGTTCTACCTCACTCTCTTCGGGCTCAAGTCCTCAAGACATATCACGACGACATGTCTGCTGGACACATGGGCTTCCAGAAAACGTATGACCGCATAAAATGTCACTACTACTGGCCGGGCTTGTCCACCTGTGTCGCGAAGTACGTTGCCTCATGCGCCCTTTGTCAGCGTCGCAAGCTACCTACATCAACTCGAAGTGGACAATTACAACCGCTCCCGTGTCCTCTGCAATCATTCGAGGTAGTTGGCATTGACCTGTATCGTCCGCTTCCTATGACTGTCACGGGCAATCGATGGATAGTTACAGCTGTCGACCACCTGACCCGCTACGCCGAAACAGCTCCCGTGCCTTCTGCATCAGCTTCGGAAGTGGCCGACTTCATCCTTCTAGCAATAATCCTTCGACACGGAGCTCTTCGTGTAATCCTGAGCGACCGTGGAAGAGTATTTCTTTCAGAACTCGTCGAAGAAGTGCTCAAGGCATCCGGCAGTACACACAAAACAAGCTCCAGTTACCCTCCTCAGACGAACGGCCTGACTGAGCGCTTTCTCATCGTACATTGTCAGATATGATAGTGATGTATATCGAACCCGACCACAGAAACTGGGGCACCATTTGGCCATTTGTCACTTTTGCGTACAATACCTCTGTACAGCGCACAACCGGTTACTCGCCGTTCTACCTCGTCCACGGTCGCTTCCCTTCTTCTTTCCTCAATGTCTCGTTCTTCTCTGCGCCTGTCAAACCATGCTCATCTTCAAGTGAAGAATACGTGTCTCGTCTACTTTATTGCCGCCAGCTGGCTCGTGCCAACACTGAAGCCAAGCAACAGGATCGCAAGCTTGAATATGATGCCTCTCATCGCGCCGTGTTCAGCCCTGGCGACGAAGTCCTCCTTCTTACACCCATTCGCACTCCTGGACTGTGCGAGAAGTTTCAATTACGTTTTATTGGCCCCTACACTGTCTTGGAGCAAACGTCTAATGTGAATTATCGCGTGGCACCCGTTCTTCTTCCTACGGACCGCCGCTACAGGGCAAAAGAAATAGTCCACGTATCCCGCATGAAGCCTTTCATGCAGCGTTCATCTTCGCTTTAAACTGCGGCCAAGAACTGCGGTCAGGATGACCGCTTTAACGTGGGGGGGGGGGGTAGTTAGTGTAGGCATTCATTAAGCACATCTACTATCTTTACACATATTCATCATCATGAGTGGTCGCCATCTTCATCTACTGTGGGGACTTGGCTTGTCTGAGTTCTGTGCCTTGGGCGTGGTCGTTTCATCGTGTCTTCTGGGCCCAATAAAGGTTGTCTTTACCGTTACATCACAGTACAGAAAATTGCCATAAAAGAAATTGGCTCCGTATCTGCATATTTGACTAAACATGTCGTCAAAAGACGATTGTCTTTCGCCTGAAAAGAGTGAATAAATTGAAATATTTATTTGACGTTTTGCACGAGAAAATTGGTGAATGCGATACTGGAGGTGTTGCGTGAGACATGAACGCCATCTGGTGGTAATCTCAGAAAAAGAAAGGATGGCCTTCGTTATAGCGAGCACGCAGCGTGCGTGCAATCTTGGAGGCCATATTTTGTAGATTTCAAGATAGGTAGCAGCACAATATCGCCTTAGCAAAGCGTAGGAGACTCGCATTTTCGTGCGAAGCGTCGCATTGTCAGCTGCAGTGCTTAGAATGACCTATTTATGCCTTTTCTAGTATAAAGAAACACAGTGCAGAATATCGAAGTGTTGATATTGTGCCTAAAATATGCTCAATATTTACTTTTTATCGACAATCGTACAAGTACGAATGCAGAAACTTGAGCAATATTGGTGGATGCTGTGGATGTAGTCGTGCTTGGGCCCTTTTGCTGACAGACAGACCAAAATTTCTGCATTGAAGTATCCCAAGCAAGACTATCATCTCTAAGGAGGAAATATATTTACAATGAAAGAAGAGTAAAAATAAGCACATACATGCACTTACAAACTGAAACAGATAGGTAAGTCATATGTCCAAGAAAATATTGAATTGGTTTACAAAAACGGCATCATCAATGAATCAAGCGATGTCGCCCGGCAGTGTGTTCCAGCGATGTGTGCTTTGAAGTAATGGTGAGTTTTGATACATAATTGTGCGTGCCAAAAAAGGCACGCACAATTTTGAATTAGTGATCAATATGTTTCAAATTATTATGAGGTACGTTTATGCAAAGCTTCACAAAGGCAGATTTACTATGATAAAATGTATGAAAATGCAACAAAAGTAACGACAGTCTGTGTTTTTCAAGAAGGGTTAATGAAAGTGAGTGTGTAATATCTGTAGTGCTGCAGTTGCTAGAATACTACTTGGTGATAAATCCTGCTGCTTCATTTTGTATTGATTCTAGTTAATAGATGAGATATGATTGATGTGGGTTCTAGATGATGGATGCATATTCTATCTTTGAACGGACAAGTGTAGTGTACGCTAGCATTTTAGTGGTATGGTTCACCGAGTAAATGCTTTTTTTAATAAGTCCAAGTGCTTTTGACACCTCACTAGTTATGATATCGATGCGCTTATTCTAAGATAAGTCAGAAGATAAGTGAATTCCAAGATATTTAAACAGGGATACTTTTTCCAAAGGGGACAGCTTGAATTTCATATTGACTCATTTCTGTTTTATGTGCTTTTATAAATGTCATGGCCTTTGTTTTGGATCTGTTAATTTGAACTTGCCATGGCGACACCAAAATGCGAGTTTATTAGGGTCCAGCTATAATGACTCGTCAGCTTGGGTGCTGTCAATTTTTCATTAAGTGAGAAAGTTTTATGTGAATAATCTGATAGTAGATGACAAACCATGTCCCATGTCGTTGATGTAAATGAGAAACAAAACTAGTCCCAGGATTGATCACATGGGAACACCAGACTTTACACGTGAAAGTGAAGATGCGTGTCCATTCACATAAATTAATTGGCTGAAGTTGCTCAGAAAATGATTTATTCAGCTTTTTTCCAAACCAGTGTCTACCTTATCATTATACATAGAGCCAACTAGAGTTAAAAAGAAGCCTTCCTCGTCAGCAACCAAATCATGCAACTTAGCTTCCAGATGCGTCTCAGCCAGCATGAACACCGTTGTGAGGACTGACCATGCTATTTACAACAAAGGCAAGCTGAAAAAGCCAGTAGGCTTTTTTTTGTGAAGCCAAGTTGCGTGTTTTGGTTACCTTCGTGCTAGCTTCGTTAACGTACTCTTCTATGAACATAATGCTAAAAATACTCATGAATTTATTACCACAATTAAAAAAAATGAAATGAGAAGAGAGTGTGCTACTCTTGAAATATCTGCAATAAGTGCATAGCGGCGGACGTTTGCAGCTGCATCGCTAATAATAAAAATAATAATAGCAGTAATAATATAAAAGGCAAGACATAGCCCAGAAAACCTTTTGTGATGGCAGTTCTAACATAAGCACCGAATTAAAGGGCGTTCAAGCCAAGCCGAAATTGTGGCCACGACAAATATGCACAAATTTACCAATGTGAGAAATGCTGTGCTTGGAAAGTCAGATATGGTATGTGATATGTACAAGGAACATACATTAAAATAGTGCATGTACCAACATGAAAGCTAAGGGATGCTTTAGTCAATGGGAAGAACAAGCTGCTGAGCGGAAATTTCCGTAGTCTTGTTTACACTGTAGTCTGCCACGAGTGTGACGACATGTCAGTCTATGAGACTTCTCATTTCAATGAAAGAGTTAAACAACACGAATATGAAGTCACCAAATCATGGGTGGCCTTGAATGGCCTCGCTGAACATGTGGAATATACAGGCTTTCAAATTGACTGGTCAAGCATCCGTGTTGTGGTCGAAGAAAACAAGCTTGCATCATGCCGGCTCCTGGAATCCCTGCACATGCACACAGCTGCACATATCCTCAATAAGGTTTATGGAACACTGACCATATACTTTTGGTGCTTACATCACGCACCTAGTCATACTTAAATACGATGTACCTTTCTCATGGCTATTATTCAGAACAATATCGGGTGCCCAAGCGTCAATAAACTTTGTGTTGTTTTGGTCGGTGTAACCTTTTTTTCGTACACTAAGAAGAAACAGTTGTGCATTGCCTTTTTTAGGCCTCTTCTAGCTGTTCACTGTAGTTGCAGTTGAAGGAAGGACCATTTGAGTATTGATCAAGGATAATGCATATTTTTGTGATAGTATCACAGACATCCGTCAGTTTCCATGAATTGGCCAGGTTTTACTAAAGTTCCACCAATTTTCAAGGAAGGCCCCGATTTCGCGACTTTTCCAGGTAGGTAGACACCCTGCACAAATAAAGATAGATGGCAGTTAAATCATGTCCTGTGTTTGTTGTCTTAGGCGAGTGTCATTCTGCACTTTATTACTTTGGAAAGACTTGTTGCAGGGAGGTTGGTAGAACATTATTAGGGGAAATTCTAGACGATGCGAATGCGTGGTGCGGTGTAAATATTTTCTGTATTTCAGCTGCGAGTGATGCTCTTTCCCTGTGCTTTTTCATTTTTCCTCTGGTGCTTAGGCATCTAGAATTTTTCCCCTTAGCTTAATTACCTCCCTGAAGCAATGCACCCAATCGCCCATTAACAACTATTGAACTATTGTATGTGACATTGTTGATACAAAATGACCTTAGAGTATATGCTAGAGCTACTGCAGGATCACATGCTAAATATGACAACCAGTTCACCATTTATAGTACACGAAGTGCTGACATTTTCAATATATCTGTTCACACAGTTCTTCATTAGAGTGATGCAAGCTTAAAATATGGTGCTTCCACAAAAAAAAATTTTCTTCCTGTGCTGTGACCAATGGGAAAACTATGTATACAATAATGAAAAGAGATCACAGCTAGGCTTAGCGGTGCAATGTCTGCCTCAATAAATTAATGTAATAAATAATGCAAGCGTGCTTATATCACCACGGTGTTGCGAGTTCGTTACTAAGTTTGATATAAACCTCTGCTCGCTCCACCATGGTGTTCCTGTAGGTGTACACAGTCTTACCTCTGAGACAGCATTGCCAGAACTAATTTCTCTGTCACAATCTTGAACAGGTGAGTGACAAGCATTCACCAGTGCAGAGAACACAAGAGAAGTGGTCACTGCTTACATGTTCAAGGTCCCATACAGGCACACCAGACTATGATTTTACAGTGTCTTACATTTTCAGTGGAGTATACATTGTGATGGCGGGAGACATCTCTGTGGGCACCAGCTTGACTGTCACAATGTGCATATTGTTACTTGAAACAACTGTTTAGGACAAAAAAAGGGCACCATGGAAAATAATATTTTTACGCTAATGTAAGGGCTTGTGGTGACGAGACTCTCAAAAGGTATACGGTGCATCATCTTGCAATAGAAAAGCAACATTTATACCTGCTCAGCATTGGCCATACAAGCTTGTGGCTGGAGAAGGATGATGTCCAGAAGATACCCTCCTGAAATGTTAGCCTGCACCGTCCTCCCTTGCCCTTCTTGGTGCACTGGAAGTTTTGCCTTATAGGTACTAGTTCATTGAGTGGGTGCTCTGAAGGGCTTGTGATTAAGCTCACTCTTACCACCGGCTTTACCCAAGGGCCAATCCTGCTGTTGGAACTAGTTTGTTCGGCAGAACTTTTGAACAGAAAAAGAAGCTTCAATCGTTACACAAATAAAGCTACAGCATTGCAAGATTACTATGATGTTATGTACACAGACTTCCCACATTTAACTCACAGAAATGTAACCAATTAACTCTATGGTGAGCCTGCATGATTACGCCTTAAGACAGCATGTAAGTTTCTTGATGCTATACTTTTTAATAAGTACATGATTCTTGAAAAAAAAACAAGATCGTCACATGCAGTGCGTAAAATTAGTGCTTATAAATCGCAATGATGCCATCGGAAGCATCAGCAAAAGTAAATACACCCTGCTAGAAACCAAATTATGCATGAAGCCTGTAAATGTACTCTTAACAAAGTCTTCTCGACAACTTTATTACTTCTATTTCTGCAATTTGCATAATCCTATCTCATGTATACCTTGCGGTCCACCCAATAATTATTGACATCTGAGGTGTTACTTAAGTGACCATGCTCATTTAACATTCCTGCAAGCCTCTGCGCTAACCTAATAAAATGGGAGACTTTATTAAGTAATGCTCTCCACTGCTCACCCATTAAAAAAATTTTTAGCATTCTCTTCAAACCAGTTTTTTTAAAGACTAAACAACACAGTGACGTGACTCATGAAAGACATTTCCAGAGCTTTTGCAGCAACTAAAATCTCTTTGGAGCAGCATAAAAGCTGTCTGACGCTTTCAAGCTAGAGCTGTTGCACCACAGGTCACATGGAACTAGTACATGAACATATGCATGCATGTTCACTTGGACTTCTGCTCAACATAAACGTAGGCTTTTTGCTATTCTGCAGACAACCCCAATTTATGTCAAGCTACCTAGTACTTTCCGGGAATTCACATGGTATCTGTAATTGACTCTGGCTTTCAGTGATAGTTTAGCTTCAATATTGAAGCACGGACTGGTAAGAGTTTTTAAGCATTGTATTTACTTTCCAAAAAAAGAGGTCTGATTATGATAATGCTTTTATTAGTATGAACTAATCATTTACTGTGTGGAGAAGTGTTTGCTGTCATCGTTTATGTGCAGAATAGGTTCCTGATTAATAAGCACTTCATAAAAAAGGGTTTTGTATCTGGTCCTTACTGCCCATTAATTATTATGGCTAGAGAAAATTCAAAGTTATGGGGAGTAAATAGTTACACTTGCAAACTGTTTGACATGTACAGTCGTCAAGGTCGAGAAGCCCAGCTGAGACATACCGGAATAGTAGAACACCATGCCTTCTAGGAGAAGTAAGAGTGATTGTACAGCATGCGATACTGCTGATAAAATTTTCCCACTATATGAACTTGAAACTTAACCACCCTGTATGAAACATTTTGAAAGTAAACTGTAACAAATGGGACCACAAATAAAAAAATTAACTATATGGCCAGTTCTATATGCAGACACTGAATTACTGTAATTTAATACAGTCAGTCAAGCAAAACTGTTGTCCAAGCACAACTAGCTCATTATTACTTTTATCTGACAGTAACCACAACAGTTAGAAACTATTCGACTGAAGTCACGTGGTAGCTTTTGTAGTATAAGCGGGTTCAAATTGTTAAGAAAGTTTGTGCCCAGCAACGTTTTCAACTACATTGCACGCTCATGTCCACTGTGATGACATCTACAAATCGCAGGGGTAACATATGGATTCCAAGCGCAATTTAGGTGCGCACACTTGCTTCCCGAGAGAACACCACAACGAAGAGTGCATGCATGCTTGACACAAATAATGAAATTTTTGAAAAAAGATGTAGCAGGTTTTGCCTCTTGGTGCAGATCCCTGCAGGCACCCACTTAATTACCACCACATTTTGCCAACAAGCAGCCCACGTAAGACGTTCAAACATGCGCTAGTGTGTCGGGTCATAACCAGTTTCCTCGAACCACCTTGCTCTTAGTTCTGGCACGACATATGTTTTAAAGATTTATTTCTTGCAAACTGTGCGTGTAATCGTAGACCATTCTTTAACAGTTCTTTTTGTGTTACTCGATAGAAAAACATGAGCTACAAATTTTCTAAGTTTCTAAAATATGAATGGTAAGCGAATTGTGAATGGTAATCTACACCCATCCTTAGTATATTGTTTGTTTGTTTGTTTATTAATACTGTCAACCCCAAGCTGGGGTTTTTACAGGAGTGGAAAACAGAAAGAAGAAATGGTCATGAAATACGTTACAAAATAGAGACATACAGCGAACACAGGCATTTACACTAAAAGACAAAATTAAACACAGGCATGTGCACTTGCATTCTGCGCATTGAAAACAACAATTAACAAAGCGAGAGGCAATATACATTGACATCGTGAATTATAAAAAAAAAAAAAAACTACTATGACGCATCTATTTCGGAGAAAATAAGCGATTCTAAAGCTGCAGAAAACGCCGTGATAGAGGAAGACATCGCGACTCTGTTTGGTAGTTCATTCCATTCTTTAATTGCCCTCGGAAAGAAGCTGTATTTAAATGCGTCGTTTCGGGTGGCTGGTGGCTGTATATATAAGGTGTGTTTGTGTCTAGAGCGCGGATCTGGAGAAATTTCAAAGAAATCTAATGAGTTGATTTTAACCTGACTACGAATAATAAGGAATAGAAATTTCAAACGGTCATACTTGGTTCTAAGTTCTAAGGCTTGTAGGTTTGCACGGTTGCAAAGTTCGGAAGCAGAGTGCATGCGTTGATATTTATTGAATATAAACCTGGCAGCCATTCTTTGAACTTTCTCCAGTTTATATAGGTTAGTGGTGGTATGAGGGTCCCATACTATTTTACAATATTCAATTATTGGTCGTACTAGCATTTTGTACGCAAGACTTTTTACTTCGGGTGTTGCGTCATGTAACCTTCGCCTCAGACCCCATAGAGTTTTGTTTGCCTTTCTACAGGTGACGTCTACGTGAGTATTCCACCTCAAATCTGGAGTGAATATTAGCCCTAAATATTTATATTCTGTTACCCTTTTTAGATCGTGGGAACCAATATTGTAATTATATTTGAGAGGTACCTTTTTTCTTGTTATGCTCATGCAAACTGATTTTACGGGGTTTAGAACCATCTGCCATTCATTACACCATAGTAAAATTTTGTTTAAGTTGTTGTTCAGGTCTACCTGGTCTCTCAGGGATGTGATCTTGTTATATATAACGCAGTCATCTGCAAACAATCTCACGGGAACAGACAAATCTGAGGGCAGGTCATTTATAAAAATAAGAAATAAAAGAGGCCCCAGAACACTGCCTTGAGGCACACCGGATATAACGGGTCTGGACTTTGATCTAATTTTATTTATTTCTACGTACTGTGTACGAGAATGGAGGTAAGAAATGAACCACTGAGTAATATTTGAGTTTCTGAATATTTCATTTACTTTTAGTAAGAGTTTGGGATGCGAGACCTTATCGAAGGCTTTGGCGAAATCTAAGAATATTAGATCAATCTGTTCCCGTCGATTAATTGCCTGCGCAAAATCGTGAACTGTAACAACAAGCTGCGTTACTGTAGATAATCCCCTTCGAAAGCCGTGTTGCACTGGTGATAATAAATTGTGAGTGTCTAAATAATTAGAGAGATGCTTACACAGTATATGCTCAAGCAGTTTGGAGCAGGTACTCGTAAGAGAGATAGGCCTGTAGTTACCCACTTCTGAAGTGTTTCCACTTTTGTGAACTGGTATTATTTTAGCTTCTTTCCAGGCTACAGGAAATGAGGCTTGATTTATTGAAGTTTGAAAGATTATAGTAAGATACTTTGCGACCCATTGAGCATATCTATATAGAAACTCGTTCGGAATGCCGTCTGGACCAGCGGATTTCTTAATGTCAATGTGTAGAAGAAGGTTTAATACTCCTTCTTCGTTGATTAACGGGTCGGATACCGGAGGGCGATTGGAAGCGTCAGAAAGGGACGGAAGGGCACCATCATCTTCGGTGAAAACAGAAGAAAAAAAAGAATTGAAATTTTCCGCGCGTTCAAGGGCAATTTTTTCATCGACCGGTTTATTCTGTTTCTCGGACGGGTTTACATACCTCCAGAATTTGCTAGGTGCTTCGTACAGAAATTGTTTCAATGTTACATTAAAAAATCTTTCCTTAGATTCCTTGACAAGACGATTTAGATCAAGCCTCATGTTATGAAGTGCAGTCTTGTTCTGGGCACTTGGATCACGAGAACAAGCTTTTCTCTTCCTTTTAATCCTCCGTTTGACATGAATTATATCTCTCGTGATCCAAGGGTTATTTCTTTTACACTTTTTAAAACTCTTAGGAATAAACCGCCTAATGCATTCCATTGTTATATTATGAAAATATTCCCACAAGCAGTTAGAGCTACCATTTGATTCATAAATAGCAGTGAAGTTACAAAACGACCTTTCAAGAAAATCCAAAACACTAACATCATCGGCAGCTTGAAAGTTCGGATAAGTGATGCCCGATTTCTGCTGTGAGGTGCACGACGACATGCTCATGGACAGTATAATCATCTTGTGGTCTGATAAACCCTCTTCAACAAGGCAATCATTCACATATGAAGTCAAAGCGTTGGATAATAAAATTAAATCAAGTACAGAGGACCGTGTTGCACATACTCTAGTGAACTCATTTACAACCTGATGTAAATTGAAAGAGAATATTAAGTCGAGAAATAAGTCACAAGAAGCATCATGTGAGCCGACGGCCACATGCGAATGCCAATCAATAGCCGGAAGATTGAAATCACCTAGTAAGATGATATTGTCTTTTTCTCTAAAGTGGCTGTCCATGAATCTTCTTAGTTGCAAAATGTACTCAACAGGGGAGTTTGGAGGTCTGTAGACCCCACCTATAAACACTGTGCGATTATTTAGTTTTGTTTTAATCCATACGGCCTCAATACCATCTGCTGCATCCAGGGAACTATAAATAACGCCTTTCTTGACTAAGAGAGCAACTCCACCCCCTCTTCCATCACGATCCCTCCGAACCATTGAGTAACCGGGTGGAGCGATTTCAGTATCAGGTATAACTTCGTGCAACCATGTTTCCGTAATTAAAATAATATCAGGTTCGTGATCGATAACCAAGGCTTCAAGCATATGTGATTTATTTGATACACTTCGGGCATTTAAATTGATTATTTTAAAATTATCTTTCTGACCCTGTGCCTGTCACTTATCACGTGTTGCATCATCGTTTCCAAGCTTGCTTCTTTCGGCACGCGCTTCATTCCAGCAGTAAAGAGTATTGTTTACCTTCAGCTTATCAAAAACAAGTTTTACCTTCTTTCCTGCCTTTCTTTCTTCGATAGCAGAGTCCCAAAGTTTTTTTCTTATTCCCTGTACTCTTTTCGAGAAGTCCTCGCTGATACTATAATCCGTATCCTTCAATCTTGAGCACCTCTGCAAGACTTTCATTTTATCCCTATGGTCTGCCAGCCTAAGGATGACAGGGCGAGTTTTGCCAGAATTTTTTTTTCCTATCCTATGAATTCTCTCAATAGACGTTATGTTTACCTTTAGGGTAGAGCTAAAGATTTCATCGTTTACTTTTTTTAGTAGAGTTTCTTCTTTTTCATTCTCATCTTCTGCTACTCCCCTTATGATAAGGTTGTTTCTTCTCGAACGATTTTCCAAATCGTCCACCTGATCAAGCAGACTAGATGATTTGTCACGACATTCAGCCACAATTGTTTCAAGAGTTGCGAGCCTGCTGCGAGTCTCATCTAAGCTTTGCACCTTAGTCTCAATAACAAGAAGTCGATTTTGCATGTCTAGAATTCTAGTTTCAAACGAATTTTGCTTTTCTTGAACCGCTGTTAGTTTAGACAAGATTTCTTTTTGGTTCTGGAGCATTTCTTTGCATACTGCGTCCGTTATAGGCCCCGGATTCAGCTCGACATCGCCAGAAAGACTCAACAACAGACCCACAATAGAAAAACAGTCACATACACAGTCAGCCAAAACCTGTGGACACGGCAGCACTATAAGAGCTATGAAATCGCTACGGAAGCTATCCTTCCGGTCACCAACCTGCATGAACAGCGGTACGTCAGGCGACATTGTCACGGCGATGCCACCGTGTCCACTGAGGCAGGTAGGCGATGGTCCCAGATTTAAAGCATACAGGCGGACCCTTGTGGGCATGCGTGTTGACGTCATCGTGCTCCCAGGTGGCTGTCCGAAATGGTCGTCGATGTAACCAAGCTGCTGATTGCAGACGCCCTCATGAAACCGGAAGGGATCACCGCCCACACGGAAGGATGACGGCAGGCCGGCATCGTAGCGAAGCTCGTCGCATCCAGTTTGAAAAGATTCCGCGGCGCCTCCGGTTATGAAGCGTAGGCACGCGCAAAGGACCTGCATGAACAGCGGTACGTCAGGCGACATTGTCACGGCGATGCCACCGTGTCCACTGAGGCAGGTAGGCGATGGTCCCAGATTTAAAGCATACAGGCGGACCCTTGTGGGCATGCGTGTTGACGTCATCGTGCTCCCAGGTGGCTGTCCGAAATGGTCGTCGATGTAACCAAGCTGCTGATTGCAGACGCCCTCATGAAACCGGAAGGGATCACCGCCCACACGGAAGGATGACGGCAGGCCGGCATCGTAGCGAAGCTCGTCGCATCCAGTTTGAAAAGATTCCGCGGCGCCTCCGGTTATGAAGCGTAGGCACGCGCAAAGGACCTGCATGAACAGCGGTACGTCAGGCGACATTGTCACGGCGATGCCACCGTGTCCACTGAGGCAGGTAGGCGATGGTCCCAGATTTAAAGCATACAGGCGGACCCTTGTGGGCATGCGTGTTGACGTCATCGTGCTCCCAGGTGGCTGTCCGAAATGGTCGTCGATGTAACCAAGCTGCTGATTGCAGACGCCCTCATGAAACCGGAAGGGATCACCGCCCACACGGAAGGATGACGGCAGGCCGGCATCGTAGCGAAGCTCGTCGCATCCAGTTTGAAAAGATTCCGCGGCGCCTCCGGTTATGAAGCGTAGGCACGCGCAAAGGACCTGCATGAACAGCGGTACGTCAGGCGACATTGTCACGGCGATGCCACCGTGTCCACAAAATATATCCTTTACAATCATTTTCAATTTGAGGCATGGCACAAATTTGGAAGTACGAATGAAGCCTCTCATATGCATGTTTCGTTTATTTGAAGGTGCCATGCCACAATTTTGAATTTTTCCAGCAATGAACTAAAATATGAATGCCTTGCGAATTGCCTGCCACAAAATGTATTTTACTAGGTAAATGGTTCTGGGCTTGTTACACAAGCTAAAGATGAGGACGATACTGACTGCCACATCGTCGCTGATGAGAAAGAGGATAGCGCGTGTACAATTTAGGTGCACAGACGAGGCCCAATATCAGTGCCACATTTCCAATTTACACACGAGCGCGCGCAATACGTATGCTTTACCGCAATACATCGCGTGCACTTCACCGCAATGCACGACTACCTTGCGGCACTGTTCAATTTTAAGAAGATGCTTAAGGTGGTAATTTTAAGCAGAGATTTATTGTGCTCCCAGCATATAGTGACGTTACAACGTAACTGTAACCATTAGAGAATGGCACACAAGGACGCCAAACTGATTCGAAGAACGGCAATACAACTTTATCGTTTTTCTCTGCACGCGCATCTTCGTCCTCTTCAGAACAGCGGCACATACAAGCCTGCCAGCATCTATGGAAATAATACTTTCAGAACTTGTACTAGTGGCATTACCCCCCTTCCCAAAGAACATCGTCCCGATGTCACAGCATAATTTCCAGATTAAAAGAAAAGGCATACGATAAGCAGTACACAAGGGGGTGCTCGCAATAACTGTAAGTCTACTCAAGGGAGTTCGAGGAATAGTCAGCGTTGGTAAAATAGTTTCATCGTCGAAACATGGACGACCTGTGGCTGCTGTGAACGGCGGGATTTACGAGCCATGTCCTCGTCAAGAACCTCGTAGTTTACTTCGCTGAGACGACGGAGAACTCTGCAGGGACCAAAATAGCGGCGTAACAACTTTTCCGACCGGCCCCGTTGTCGAATGGGAGTCCACAACCATATTCGTTTTCCGGGTTGGTAAGAGACATCGCGACGACGAGCGTTGTAGCGCAGCGAGTCGATGCATTGTTGCTTATGGATTCGTTCGACTGCCAGCTTACGAGCCGCGTCTGCCAGTCTGATAAATTCGTTCGTCTTGACACCAATCTGGTGTCTGTCTGGTAGAAGCATGGCATCCAGCATTGTAGTGACCTCCCTGCCGTAAAGCAACCGGAATGGTGTGAATCGAGTTGTTTCTTGCACAGCGGTGTTGTAAGTGAACGTGACGTAAGGGAGGATGTCATCCCAGTTTTTGTGGTCTTGGTCAACGTACATGGATAGCATGTCGGCGATCGTCTTGTTTAGTGGCTCTGTAAGGCCGTTGCTTTGTGGGTAGTATGCAGTAGTTTTTCGATGTACTGTGCCGCTAAGCTGCATGACGTCTTGTATCATTCGGCGGTAAAAGCTGTGCCACGATCAGTTATGACAACTGCTGGTGCTCCATGTCGAATGACGATGTTTTTCATAAAAAAAGTGGGCAGTCTCAATGGCGGTGCCACGTTGTAATGCCTTCGTTTCGCAGTAGCGCGTCATGTAATCAGTAGCGACTACAATCCAGCGGTTGCCGTCACGAGACTTGGGAAAAGGTCCGAGTAGATCCATGCGAATTTGTTGGAACGGTTGTGTCGGAGGAGCGACGGGCTTCAAAAAGCCGGCCGGGCGCTGATGTGGTGCTTTACGGCGCTGGCACTTGTGACACGTCTTCACGTAATGCTTCATGTCTCGATTGAGCTTAGGTCAGTAATAGTGTTGGCGAATCCGGGCCAAGGTATGTGTGAATCCTAAGTGGCCTTAGGAAGGCTCATTGTGACAGGCGGACAAGACATCGGCTCGTAATGCTGGCGGGACGACGAGCAGGTACTCAGTCGCGTAAGGGTCGAAGTTTTTTTTATAGAGGATATTTCTGCGAACGCAGAACGATGATTGCGAGCGGGCGAAGGCTGGTGGTGGATGCGGCGTACGGCCTTAGAGATATTCCATGAATCGTCAAAGCTCTGAATAGTTCTTTTGCTGTTCAGCCAAGTCGGATACACTAATGGCGCAGAGAATACGGCCGTCGAGATCGTGATTACCTGACGCTGTGTTAAGAGGAGCTCGGAAAAGGCAGACCACGTCAGTTTGCTTCCGGCCAGGCTTGTACACGACTGTCAAATCGAACTCCTGAAGGCGTAAGCTGCACCTGGCCAGACGCCCGGAAGGGTCTTTCAGGTTCGCCAACCAGCAGAGCGCATGATGATCGGTAACAACTCTGAACAGGCGACCATACAGGTACGGTCTGAATTTAGCTATTGCCCAGACAACAGCTGGGCACTCCTTTTCAGTGGATGTGTAATTCGCTTCCGCAGATGATAAAATCCGGCTCGCATAAGCATTAGGGCGTTCGACGCCGCCTTGCCACTGGACGAGGATTGCACCAAGGCCGATGATACTGGCGTCTGTGTGTAGTTCAGTGTCGGCATATTCGTCATAGTGTCCGAGTAAGCGCTCAGACTGGAGACGCTGCTGGAGCTCGGAGAAAGCGCGTGTTTGCTCAGGGCCCCACACGAAGGGAACATCTTTTGTCAGGCGAGTGAGGGGTTCAGCAATGTTTGCGAAATTTTGCACAAAGCGTCTGTAGTATGCGCAGAGGCCTAAAACTCGACGCACATCACGTTTGTTGGCAGGTGGTGTAAAATCTTTGACAGCCAATGTTTTGTCTGGGTCCGGCCAAATACTATCAGGGCTAACAAGGTGGCCGAGGAACTTTATTCGTTCTAACCAAAATGAAATTTTTCTGGTTTCAGTGATAGGCCTGCCGTGAGAATTGCAGCAAACACAGACCTAAGTCGGTGCAAGTGCTGCTCAAATGTTTGGGAGAAGACGACGACGTCGTCTAAGTAAACAAGGCATGCTTCCCACTTGAGACAGGAGAGCACTGTATCCATCATCCTCTGGAATGTCGCAGGGGCAGAACACAGACCGAAAGGCAGTACCTTGAATGCGTACAGACCATCAGGCGTTATGAATGCTGTTTTCTCTCGATTGCGCTCATCAACGTCGATCTGCCAGTAGCCACTGCGTAAATCCATAGAGAAGAAGTATCGGGCGCGTCGGAGGCGGTCTAGTGAGTCGTCGATGCGTGGAAGCGGATAAACGTCTTTCTTTGTGACTTTGTTGAGTTTGCCGTAATCGACGCAAAATTGGAGAGTGCCGTCCTTCTTTTTTACTAGTACGACGGGGGATGACCATGGACTGTTCGAGGGTTGGATTACGCCATCTCCGAGTATCTGCCTCACTTGAGAACGTATTGCCTCTTGTTCCTTTTGTGATACTCGGTAGACGTGCTGACGTATGGGTCGCTCAGCATGGTCAGTGACAATGCGGTGCTGTACGGTTGGCGCTTGTTTTGTCTTAAATGTAGACGCGAAACAGTCGCTAAACCTGCGGAGGATACAGCGGATTTGCTCTTTCAGCGCACATGACAGCTTCGGATTGACATCGACTGTATCGGCTACCGCGGTGTCATTTTCAACGGCTGCGAAAATTGGGGCTATCGTCGTACACGCTTCGTCGTTAACGGATTCGAAATTCGCGATAGTTGTTCGCTTGACCAAATGTTCGTATGCTCCACTAAAATTGGGGACCAACAACTCAGTCGTCCCACGTGTAAATTGAATTATGCCGCGGGCAACGCAGATTTGCTGAGACGAGAGCACCGAAAGGTTGGCTTCAGTGATACCACTGCTGTCATGATCTATGTCATCCTGTACAGTAACGAACGTACTGGTGCGTGGCGGAAGTGTGACGGTGTCGTCGACAATGCGCAGCGCAGTCTTCTGCGGATGGGTATCTCTAGGCTTCGGACCATAGTCGTCAGCAAACGTTACGAGGCAGTCTCAAATATTTATAACAGCGCCGTGTTCGCGGAGGAAATTTATGCCAAGGACAACTTTCCGGGAGCATTCGGGAAGCATAACGAAAGAAGCAATGAGCGTCGACTCAGATTTGCAGCCTTGCAGTGAATCTGCCGATTGGTGTCAAGAGATGACCACCTGCTGTCCGAAAGTTTGGTCCACGCCCCCAAGGAGTTGTGACTTTCCTGAGTTCAGCCACAAGTTCAGCGCTGATAACTGAGTAGTCGGCGCCGGTGTCGACCAGAGCAGTCACTGGACGGTTGTCGACAAGGACGGCAATGTCAGCAGAAACGGGTTTGTCCGTGATATGAGGTGTCGGCTGAAAATAATCGTCAAAGGTCGGCGGATGGGTTGGAGGAGGCTGTTTTGACGATAGCTTAACAGCGGTCTCACCCCCGGAAGCCGCTGATTCTAGTTTTCCCGGCGTGGACATGGGAACCTGGCGGATCGTCCCGCAACAATATCGGCGAAAGTAGAGTATTGATTCGCGGACGTAGAGCGTCGAGGAGACGGAGAGCGTGATTGGCGTCGCTGAAGATTCGGAGACGGTAGACTTGCTAAGTATTCTGCGATGGCACGGTGTCGTTCCCCGTCCCTGGGCCGATGAGCGTCTGGCCGAAATCCAGGTAGGCCCATCTGTCTGTACGAGCACTCCCACTTTAAGTGACCTGGCTCACCACAGTGGTAGCATAGTGGCCGATTGTCGGAAGCGCGCCACACGCTAGATTTCCGCAAATCAGGTCGCGGATTCTCATAGTGTGGCGGGCCCGAGAAGTACTGCGGCATCTGCAGACAAGTCGGTCGTTGGTTTTTATAGTGTGGCAGGCCCGAAAAGTGCTGCGGCGTCTGCAGGCTAGTCGGTCGGGGGAATTAGCTGGGTGCCGGTGTGGAGTGCGTACAGCTTCCGCGAGCGTACGCACTCCATTTCACGTACGTCCTCCTCACGGACGACGTCTGTCAGAGCAGCCATTTGAGGCTGTGAAGGCACTGCACGAAGCTTTTGCAGCTCGTCGCGTACAATGCTACGGACTAGCTCAGCAAGGTCTCTCACGCTCGTGACATCGGGTGTTACCAAGGGGGCTGACAGACTTGCAAGGTTGTCGCACCGCTCCTACTGCGAAGACCGCTGTCTTAGCATTCGCTCCAATGTCGTCGCTTCACGGAGGAATGCTGCCACGGTAGTTGGTGGGTTTCGTAAAAGTCCTGCAAACAGCCGCTCCTTGACACCCCGCATCAGATTGCGTACATTTTTGTCTTCCGTCATTGCAGAATCCGCTTGATGGAACAGACTAGACATCTCCTCAATGAACATGGCCACGCTTTCATTGGGTATTTGATTGCGAGAATTGAGGAGACGTTCGGCTTGTTCTTTCCTGTAGGCACTACCATACGTGTTCCGCAGCTGAGTGCAAAACACCGGCCAGGTTGTCAGGGCGGCCTCGTGGTTCTCGAACCAAATACGTGCTGAATCCTCCAGGTAGAAATAGACATACCGCAGTTTACGGTGCTCGTCCTATTCGTTGGCGACGGCGACTCGTTCGTATTGGTCCAGCCAGTCTTCAACGTCTTCATAGGGCTCCCCATGGAAGGGCTTTGGGGTTCGAGGAGCTGGTGGCCATGGAGCTGGCGGAGTCACGGTCTGTTCAGTTTGGCTTGCAGTTGTCGCATATGCCATGGTTCTGGAGTGTTCCGGAAGAGGACTGAATTGGGGTGGTAGGCCTAGTTGCCGCCGACTGCGTCAAAGGTTGGGTGTTTCTACCAAGGCGTCGATGTTGGGGCCGAGATCTTCCTCGTGGTAACAGTGCATAGACTATTACCCAGCACCTCCACCAGTTGTCAGGTTATAACGTAACTCTAACCTGTAGATAATGGCACACAAGGATGTCAAACTGATTCGAGCAACGGCAATACGACTTTATCGTTTTTCTCTGCACGTGCATCTTCGTCCTCTTCAGAACAGCATCACATACAAGCCTGCGAGCATCTATGGAAATAATACTTTCAGAAATTGTACTAGTGGCAATATTTTCAATTTTATTTCCTTTTTTTCTTTGTATACACCCACAAGAACAGACATAGCATAGAAAACCGATTATCGTAATCGGCGACAGCATATTCAAGTGACTTGGAAAATAACTTCGTGTGAACGCCTGCTAGTATTCGATCGCTAGCAACTTCTGCATTTAGTATCTGTCTCACGGAGTTACGCAAGACGAAGCTTCAATAAAAGTTTTGGCACAAGCAAACGTTTTACCCAAGCGGCACATCGATTTTTACGCAACACACGCAATTACCAGGCATACACGTACGGCATACATCGACAAATAGCATAACACACGGTGTTCATGCTCGGACAAGTCGTTACCGCATTGCTTATAGACAGTATTGCAGAACGAGAACACGTATCCATGCGCAGAGGCGGTTCTTGCGAATTAATGCAGCTCCCGGCCAAGCAAAGACCATGGAGAAATAACCACCACACGGTAAAAATTCTCACAAGTTTGTGAGGAACCTTACGGTACACCTTTCGTTCTCGCTACCTAAACGTCCCCAAAAAAGTCCAACATAGCAATTTTGCCGCCGTCTATTCATATATTTTAGGCCAAGTCAAACCGGTTTTAAGCGGCTATTGGGTGAACCGAACGTTTTGGCCCTCAAAAGGTTCGTGCCACCCGATGGCAGCAGGCGCATTCGCCGAGCGCGCGTGATCCCCCTTTTCAAGCGCCGCCACGATGGCCACAACAGCGCTGCTGTCGGCATAGTTATGCGGGCGAAGGGCACGCTCCACGTCCTCTCGTCGGCTCGCCTCTGGGCTCGCCGGTTCGCTTCTGAAAGTGTCCCTCTGGGCATGTGCAGTTTCCCGCGTTGTTGTCTCGCTTTTGGCAAAATGTATGTAGTTGCTGACAGGAAAGTGTGAGTGCCGAGCTTGTGATGAACTCCAGCACAACGAAAGCGAGACAACGCCACTGCTTCGCTCCTGGCTGCACGAGCGGCTATGTGTCATCGAGGGAGCAAAGTCAGCGTGCTTCTATCTTCTCTGTTTCCAAAGACCCTGCCCTCTTCGAAGCCTGGCGACGAGCCGTACCCTGCACCGACAAGTCGTTGGACGCGAAGTCGGCGCTCTGTGAGCTTCATTTCGACGAGCATTTTATTGAGCGTTTTTACACGCACGTGATAAACGGCGAAACTGTTCAGATTCTCCGAGGGAAACCGGTGCTGAAATCTGACGCGGTGCCGACCATATTCCCAAAAGTTCTTGCGTATCTTTCAAAGAAAGTGCCGAAGAAAAGGACGTCAAGAACATCCACTTGCGTCCTGCCATCGAAAATTCGACGTCAGGAACCAAGCACGTCTGCTTGCGAGGAGACAGCTGGCTCGTACAGCACAGAAAGCGACAGTCACCAAGTACCTGTTCCGAATGTGCCTGCAATTCCTGGCGTCCGCAAGTGTGGTCTTCCCAGCGCTTACTGAGCTCGACATCTAATTGCTGGAGCCGACATTGCCACGGTGTTTACAGTATGCACACTAGATGGTGACAAGTTGACTTTTGACAAGTATGCGCTAACGACATCAAATGAAAACAAACTTCAAGCGACAATGAAACAAACTTCAATGAACTCGTGACCACTCTCGACAACACTTTTACCCACTGCTTCAGTGGGATAGAACTCAAACCTGACAGCATCATGGACTTGGTTTCCTTCTTGCAGCCAAGAAAGCTTACACTTGTTGGCTGTCCTGACCAAAGCATCTGCCTCACAAACAAAATTATCAAGTTCTATATACTTACTATAGGCTCCACTTTCATGTCAAAACTCAGAACAGCAAGCGGAACGCTAAGCAGGAAAGAATGAAATTGCTGAAGCTTACACGTGTGCTCTGAGTTTGATATTGTGACCTTAAGCTCCATTGGTTTTTTTTGACGAGTGAAAAATGATTGTATGCCTATCATTACTTAGTGCCAAATCTGTGTGCAATGTTTCAATGTTTTTAACTACTCCCGAACGTATGTAAATGTGGGTATTTTTTATTATTTTACCCTGTATTCTATGATGTACAATAGATATTACAATAATATGGTGTGCAATAAATATTTGTTTTATTTTTCTCCCACAGAACTCGGGTAATATTTTTTTTTAAGAAAGCCGCCACCTTACACTCCAAAACACTGCAGGGATATGCGAAGGAATGCTTTTAGTTACGCAGATTCAACGTCGCAGCAGTCTCGCAGTGGTAGCCCATTTCTTTTAACGCTCGAAATGGCGTTCCATCAGCCGTAGTCACAGTGAGTTATCTAAATAGCCAATTTATCTGAATCGTGCGTATTTAAAAGGTCCGCGCGCTCAAGGCGCAGCGCGCGTAACTAGCATCACCATTCCGTCAACAGCGCTATCGCCGCGTTGCTCGAAATGGAGAAGCGGCGCCGAGCTCCCGTTGGCGTCACCTTCCAATTCTAGCCGCCGTAGCTACGACCTGCTGAATAATAGCGCAAATGCTATTTTCAACGATCACCCAATTTGCCTTGGATCCGTACAAAGCTACGGCTTTTGGAGAATGGTGGGTCAGAACGGCTCGCTGTACGTCCGAATGCGTCTCGCACTGTTTAGTTTCGCTGCAAATATGTCGAGCCTCTGCCGACCAACACACTCTTTCTAGTTCTGTTTATTTTGATTAGTTGAAATGCTTTCGCGTAGGCACTTCAAGTGACTCCCGCGATACGAAGCGATCGTTCATGCTTTCATCGGATGAACACTCATGAAAGCTCATGCCGGCGAGTAGAAACCACTTCAGTTTTCAAAGGACGGTTGCTTGCTGGGCTAGTAGTTTTTTTTTTTGCCAACGACTGCTTAGACGTCATACGGTGGCAGCGCATTAAAATATTGCATTTGAAAATTGATTAACTTCTCAATCTGTCACCAGAAAAATGCGTTATTTGCGGCGTGGCTTGATGTGGGAACGAGTCGCTGACTCAATAGCTTATTCTGAAATTATATTGCCAGATAACACAGACCAGACAGTTGCGATTAAATAAGGCAACTGCATCACTGTCGCCTCGCATATGTCTTCGTAGCGAGCCCATATATTAGTTCAAAAAGCCTACGAGTTAATGGTTTACCGCGGTCGCATTTGAGAAACATCACATAATTATGGGTGTTGTTTTACTATAGTGTGGCAAAGAAATCGTAACATTAATCAGAAATACTTCTTTTTCTGCCACAGCCTCCTGGCCCACCTGAGATGGAAGCAGCTATGTACAATTGGCAAGAAACCTGCTACATGACTTGCCTTGTGAAGAAGCAGTCCTGAGTGATACACTTGTTATAAGATACGATCACATATTGAGTAAAGTACTGATGTTTACTAGTTAACTGAGTTTATTTGTTTACTTTAAAAAATTTTATGAAATAATTTGATGCATTAATATTTGGTGATGTATTTAGCTGTATCTTGCCGGTACTTAGCTACGGAGCAGAAACTTGGAGACTTACAAAGAGGGTTCAGCTTAAATTGAGGACGACGCAGCGAGCAATGGAAAGAAAAATGGTAGTCGTAACCTTAAGAGACAAGAAGAGAGCAGAGTGGATTAGGGGCCAAACGGGGGTTAAGGATATCATAGCTGAAATCAAGAAAAAAAATGGACATAGGCCGGGCATGTACCGCGTAGACAGGATAACCGCTGGTCGTTAAGGGTAACTAACTGGATTCCAAGAGAAGGCAAGCGGGTTAGGGGTAGACAGAAGGTTAGGTGGGCAGATGAGATTAAGAAGTTTGCGGGTATAAATTGGCAGCAGCAAGCACAGGACCGGGTTAACAAGCGAACATGAGAGAGGCTTTTGTCCTGCAGTGGTCGTAGTCAGGCTGATGGTGATGATGATGATGTTATATCTTTTTCCAGACTTTCATGCAACGACAGGAGGACTACCGCAGAATGTCCTCTCTGCAAGCACGCTGAAACAACTGAACATCCACTACAACGGTCATCTCGAACCTCAGACATGCAATGCTGTATTTGTGAATGTTTTGGCATGCATATTGAGGAGGGGTGCTGTAGATTGGCCACAAGCATGGAAACTACACTTCAACAACGTTGAAATGTAACACTATTTGTTAGATTGTTGAGCACTTCTGACCTCAACAACACACTGCAGGTTTGATCCCAGCCACACTGGCCATATTTCGATGGGGGTGAAATGCTAAGACGCTTGTGTGCTTAGGGTTTGTTCGATTCACCTGCACCCCATGATCCATTAAACAAAGTTCCGCACCTCGCTATTCGTTTCAGTGGTGCAGCAATGGCATCTTCTAAACCACGCCCTTCATTTCAAAAGGCGGAGGAGAGGTACAGCACTGAATCTAGTTCATGAGTTTCCTGTACCTCCTACTCTGACAAAGCTGGTTTGGTGCAGCCGCACGCACAGCTTAACAAACAATATAGCAGTAGACGGATGTGCACAGGGCCCTATTTTTCATCACTGCTGCATTCTTGTTACCTTTAGTCGTCACGTATATTTTGTGTTCCCTTAGGTACTCGGTCACAATGCTGATTCATACGCCCACCTATTTGTACTTATCTGTTATTTCTAGCGTGATTTCCTGAATCCTAAGCTCACAATCTTCATTATCAATAAAAATCGTGACTGCTGATTTTTCCTTACTGAATCTGACATCTAACCTATCTCCCTCATTACCGCAGATGTCCGTTGATCTCTGCGAATCTTCCTTGTCGTCGGCCATTAGCACTATATAATCTGCGTACGTTAATGCTGGTAGTGTCTGATCAATGAGTTTTCCTTGTTTGACGAAAGAGAGGTTGAAGCCAAGTTCACTTCCCTCTGATTTGGCATCTAATCCTCGTAGATACATCATGAATAACAAGAGTGACAGAGGACACCCCTGCCTAAGCCCCCGTTTCACCTCTGTGGGCTTGGATACCTGTTTTTTCCACTTTATAACTGCCTTGTTACTTTTATTGATTTACTTTTGAAGATTAGTGACTCCATCTTCCACACTTAGTGTGTCCAGTATTTCCCACAAGTCATCTTGAACCACGTTATCGTACGCGCCCTTGATATTAAAAAATGTTAGCCAAAGCGGGCCGAGTTTCTCTTCTGCAATTTAGATGCACTGCGTCAGTAAGAACAGATTGTCTTCCAACCTCCTGTGTTTTCAAAAATCATTCTGCAGTTCCCCCAGCACCACCTCATCCACTATCCATGCCTGCAGTCTTTCCTTTATAATCTGCATCGCCAGCCTGTAGACCACTGAGGTCACTGTTATACGACGGTAGTTGTTTATGTCTGCTTTGTCCCCTTTTCCTTTATAGATCATGCTCAACCTGCTAAGTTTCCATGCATCGGGGACTTCACCATCGATTATTGTTCTGGTCACTGCCTCTCTCAAAGTCTGTTTAGACTTCGGACCCAATGTCTTTATCAGCATAATTGGAATGCCATCTGGCCCTGTTGATGTACTACTTGGAAGCCTCTTTTGAGCCCTTTCCCACTCTCGTTGTGAAAATGGAGCCATTGCCCCACTTGATCCATCCTTGTCTATTCTGGTGCATAAAGCACTTCTATGTTTAAAATTTTCTGTCACCCTTGTTCTAATATATTCAATAGCTTCGTCTCCTTCTAGCCTAGCACCTTGAGCTGTAATTATAAACATCTGCTCTAGGCTTGTTTCATTTCTTAGTTAGTTTAGGTGGTTCCAAAATTTCGCAGCAGTCTTTATGTCCTCTTTATGTACTTCAGCCAGGCACTGAGAAACCTTTATTCTAATATTTTCATTGATCAGGAGGAATGCTTCTATGCTACAGTTAAAAAAATGTCCCATTTTCTTTCAACATCGTCTGTCGATTCACCCCGTTGCTTAACATGTCTGTGTTCCCTAGAAGCTGCCTGACGTTTTGCTATGGCTCTCCTAACTTCCACATCCCGCCAACTCTTGGGCTTGTGTTTTCTTTTCTCAGGTGACTGGTCACGTGTATTAGCAAGCTCTAGCTCAAACAGTCTATCTAGATTTATGTATATTCACACTGTTTTATTAAGATCAGTGATTACTTTCTGAATTTGTTTAGTAACGATTTCTATTTGCCTTTCTGAATGAAAATTTTCCTGTGCTTTCTCATCTTGTCTCCTTCCCACTTTCACTCCTGTTCCAAAACTTAGCTTGATACGTTTGTGATCACTACCAAGACTTCTGGAGCCACCTTCATCTATGGGCATTCCCGGAGCTTATCATAAATCCTATGTGACATCAGTGCGTAATCTATCGTGAACTGCAGCCTTCCTACCTCCCATGTTATTTCCCCTTCACACTTCTCAGTACTGTTGCAAATGATCAAATCTTGCCGTTCACACATATGCATGATCATTTTGCCTGTTGAGTCAGTATGCCCATCTATATTGCCACGTTCCATTTCTCAAGTTTTGTTATCGCCCCAAAACACTACACAATTCTCAGTGCAAAACGCGCGTGCAGTTTTCGAGAAGCTTCCGGACTTTAGTAGATCATTTCGATAAGATCACGCCCACTCTGTGAACTGTACAGATTATTCTGGAACCTACGCCACCACCAGTGATAACGCTAGCGCATTTGTTGGCAAGAGTATAAATACCGACGCACTTCGCCACTAGTCAGTAGTTGATCGACGGCCGATCAACTACTCCGAATACAAGGCACTTCAAAAGCGTGATTAAGCATACGCTGAGGCCAAATTAAAGAACAATAAATGCGTGTTTATGGTAATCAAGAAATACGTTTTTGAAGGTCACAAGTGTGATGCCTTCTGTTCTTTCATTCTCTTTACATATCAGTGCTGCGTTGCAGCTGGGCCTGATTCAGGTCACACCTCTGGAGCTCTTTAGATCCAGCCCCACCTACTTATTGGGGGAGAACAAGTACAGAGCTTGATTTGTGAGTACAATGCTAGAGAGAACACTCTGTAGACTGCATAATTGGCGCATACATTCTTGCTTATTTTTCTATGCATAGCTGCTTCTTTTCAGCTTCGCTGCTCTGAGTTGATTCCCTTCACCAAAAAATGCAGCCGTGTAGTAATATTGAAGCCGACGACCTTTCTTGTAAGTTCAGCGGTATGTTAAGGACAACCAATGGTGCTAGTGCACCTTGACCTCAGTAGGGCAGGTATATCCATTATACTGTCAGCATGCAGTTCTTGCCTGCTGAACCACTCTGTGAACAAGTTTTCGAGCATTTTCACAAAATTGGAGAATGTACTGGTAGGGTCAAGAAGCCCTCCCTTGTCTTTCTGTCGTGTATACGAGGCAACGTCAGGACTTTCTGCAGTGGACGACAATGTCAAGGCTTGCATGAAAAGGTTACCTTCTTTAGGCACTTACGAGCGGCATAGCCAGATACATGGTATATAAGTCGTGAATCACTCTTTTTCACATGCTGGTTGTGATCACGAGATGATAACAAGGCTGTCTCTGTTGCAGGCAAATCTTCTGCATCAATATCTACTCTATCCCAAAGGGTTCTCACTGTATCCTGAGTAATGCAACGTTTTTTTAGTTTCCAGTAGTGCACTTAAGGCACATGGGTCTGCATTCGTATGCCTTACAGTCTTCACTAAGCTGTAAAATGACAGACAATTCATGGTTATAAGAAACTGAGTTGGCGTAGGGTTGTCGTTGCACCTAGAAAATTGGCGTACTATGCTGCACAAGTTCTCGAGAGGGTCTTGACTAAGTCGCGACGTTATGATTTATTTACACCCTATCTTAGTCAGGTATGACAAAAGTTCAAGCGTGCTCGACAGCGTCAATAGTGTGGCTGTTGACTTGCTGATAAAACCTCCGGCTCCACCTGCATGCTGCTCCCAAGCGGTCAAATATTTCAAAAAGTCAGCAATAGTATCACTGGAAGATGAGTCTTGCCGCAAAGCTTTAGACGGGAACCACGAAGTCATGGCTGCTATCAAGTTGCTTATCCTCCTGGAAAAGAGAGAGAGAGAGAGAGAGAGACGTGCCAATGGCAACATTTACGTTGGGAGCATTTACTACAACAGATGTTTTGGCATAGTTTTAAACTGATGTGTGCATGTTATTAGACAAATTATATATATATATTTTCTAGAAATACTTTGTCGAATACTGGCTAGCTTGTGTCCAATAGATCTCTGCATACCCGAAAAGTTTTGTGTAGCTGCGATGCTTCCACTTCTTTCTTCAATTTCTGCCTTGTAGAGTTGAAGAGCTTGCAGCACATTTTGCCCAAAGAGTTGAAATGCCCATGCAACTTTCATTTTTTCGAAAGCATTCGGTTGCAGATGGCATTTTGTAATGCCTGGCATGGTCTTAAGTGTCACACTACTGCCGTCAAAACTAAAAGCCCGTCTGATGGGTTCAATTGAAACCTGAAAGGTAAAATGGGGACAAGCTAAGTAAACAAGCATATGTGACTACAGCATCATAAAAACTGATTGTAACTAAACTCACTGCCAGAATTTTTTCTGAAGGTGAACATAACACTCCCTCGTATGTCACCTTTAGGTAGCGCGAAGGAAAAATAGGGACAAAGACGAGATACACGCAGAATGGGCGCTTTCTAAAAACTATAGCGTAATTTATGAAAACTAAGACTTCTTATCCTAACAGAACTGAGCAATGTACGTGAATAAGTCACTTAGGGATACACGTGAAATGGCTAGACAGTGACAACATAGCAAATAATAGTGATATCTCTTTCTCGAATATGGAAATGGAAGAATGACTTACACAGACGTCAGTTTCCTTCGCACTTCATAAGGATGAATTGTTTCCAACTAGGCCAAGTAGCTGTGTTACTACTTACATGTTCATCTGGTGTATTTAATGGGCACTTCAGCAGACTGTTTCTCAAGCATTTGATCAGATGAGGAAAGTCGGATGTGAAGTGGAGGTTGCGGCTGTCATCCACAGGATGTTTCACTTTGCACTTCACAGCGTTTGCCGTTCCGTAAACACCTAACAGCCTCCACATGCGCCAATTCTATGCAGCACCGTCACAAGTATTGAAATCTACGTAAAGTCCACTGTTCTGTGCCAGGATAGCACCTTCTATCATAACCTGAGCCAACAAGTCACCCTTTATGTTTCCACGCGTAGCAAACGTGCGAACTACTTGAGTCCACTTTCCTACAAATGGCACGAACAAAATGACCATGCCGTGGTCCGATTTTCCTCCCTTGCCTGCAGGTGAAGAAAATTCTCCTAAATTGACGAAGCCTTCAATGTGGCCGAATGCTTTCACACCAACGGGCTATGATAGCTTAAGCTCGTCTACAAGCAGGCCGCCTTGCCCTATGAAAGCGTCCATATTCCGGGTCTTGTCCTTCAGCTGCTCCAACACCTTCTTGCTAAACCCGAATGCCGACCTGTAAGCAGCCATGTAGCGCTTTAACGTGGAATTGCTTAGAAGTGCCAGTATGTCATTATCCCGGATATGGTTGTACAGTCGGGAGCTTTTCATCTTTATAATGATACTCTCTAAAATTCACAACTTGCTGTATCAAACGCCTTTTTTTTTTTACTCTTGCAGCCGCAAAGCATTGCCTTATGGTTTCCTGCTGCTTTGGAGGTAGTTCTGTAATGCGATCATTAACAATTTCTTCACTCAGTGAAGCATTTGCTGCTTTCATCTTGTCAATGTCTTCTGTCATTACAGCAATGTGTGAGCGAAGACGTATGTTGTGTTGCGCCACGCGTTTCAGCCTTTGAGCTTCTGTTCGGAGTGGCCTGGAAGGTGCACGTTGAATTCTCGATATTCTGTTCAGCAGCACCTTGCGAAAGTATTTGCATTGGATGCTCTGGTCTCCTTCAAGCAAAAAAAAGCACTTCAGTTAAAATGTCATTTTCAAAAAACCAGTTCATATATAATTGTGGTTCCATCAAATCTCACGAAATAATGACATACAGTTCGTACCTTTTTTCTCTACTTTGCCAAGACACTTTCAACTGAAGTACATCCCTTGCCTAAGCGTCAGCTGACTCTTGATTCCTGTTGTCAAACAAATATGAGGGTAATCTGCTCCATTCAGGGCTCCCACACAAAGTTCAAAGGCATCTGCTATTTCAAGCAGGCTTTCTGCTTCATCCTGTGAATTCAGATTGTTCTGCAACAAGTCTCCCCCTAATGTACACTTTTGAGTGGGCAACATGAGGCGTGTTGCAGAAAAATATGAAAACTTTTTCAGACACCACAGTTGCTTTTTCGCACAACGTCGAAGTGCAATAAAGTACCCCATCCAGGTTAGAGAAGCAATGTTTCGTCCAGCACTCAAGAGCTTTTAGGTGCAGTAAGAAGTTCAAATTCTCCCAGACCTCATCTGAACTGGCTGTTTCTTGAGTTTCTTCGCTAGCGCAAAATGTTTCTGCATCCTTAGGTTGTGACTGGCCAATTGGTTCATTTTCGGCGGCCGGCCCAACTGCCGTGGTTCGAATTTTTTTGCTGCTAGTTGTTTGGTCTTCCTGTTTTACCTTTGTTTTGTTCCTGGGTTTGGGAGTCCTTTTGCTTAGGTAAGCGGGGAGGTTCTGAAGGATCGTGGGAACAGCGTCTTCCGACAACGTCGGTCTCCCACGAGGAAAACGTACTTCTTTGCCGTCAATGGCATGGGTGTAATCTCTGATGACGAAATGCAGCTCAAAATGCAATTCGCACACTGCGCACTGGTCGTCAATCTTCTTATTGTCGCGTTGCAGGTTTTTTCCCACTGTTTTCTCCTTGCTTCGTCTTGAGGGACGTTGAAAAGGGACGCCTTTGGCACGCCTTTGGCACGCCATTCACGTGGCTGTAACCGGTCCGGCACCCCGGCGTGAAGCCGTGATTGTGCCGCACAGTAGGCATATTTGCTTAGCGTATCTCTAAAAAAAAGAGCGAGTAAAAAGGCTGTCTTTTTGTCCGACAACAATAATTGTCATCTCTATTGCGATCCATCCTTGCGCTATCACCCCACGCCCGGTACATCCCGGTCACGATCGACGTGCCCCTTATGAGGGTTACATTGCATTCTTGATACAAAAGTGGCCAGCGCCGAGTTTTCAAGAAAGGAAGCGCACACAAGCCTGATGGTGATTATTGTTGTGGGACAAAAAGACATCCTTTTTACTCAATATTTTTTTAGAGTGTACCTTTAGGACAAGACAGCGGCGCGAAACAAATACTGCGGTTGTTGTTGATGCAATTCACGACACATTTCGATAACACAACATGAATAACTAGTCGACTTGAAGTCACGATGAGCACGTGTGGAGCAAGACAGTGGCAGAAGGATCGGAGCGCACACACGAGACTGACGACGCTTCATGATGGATGGATGGGTGGATGGATGGATATGGCTGTACCCTTTAGATCGGGCGGTGGCTAGCGCCACCAAGCCGTAAGACCTAATGAACCAAAAATTAGATTTTTTGTAAATAGTGAGGTGGAGGATTCGTACTTTGCAGTGAAGAGTTTAATTTTCACTCGTGCCTTGACTTTAGCCACCAATCAGATAACCTCCTTCAAGTTAATTCTACCCGCTTAAAGTCAATTTCGCCCTCACTGTCCCTAAACCCAGGTGCTTTGAAAAACTCTGCGCCATCATCCTGAACTATAGGGTGAAGCTATTTACAGAACATTATCAAGTGTTCGGCAGTTTATTTTTCGTCTGCACACGCACTGCATACCGTGTCTACCCCTTCGTATTTGGCCCGATATGTCTTGGTTCGCAATACTCCCGTTCTGGCCACAAACAGTAGAAAACTACCCCGAGTATTATCATAGACTCTTTCCTTGGCGATTTCCTGCTTAAAAGTTCGATAGATTTCTAGTGTGGACTTCTTGATCATGATAATTCTCCACATATTAGTCTCAGCTTCCTTCACCTTCTTAACCAATAATTCTTTTTGGTTTGGCCCCTGCTGTGTTGCAAGTATTTACCAGTCAATTTTCTGGCTCGCTTCAGCTATTTTGTATCAACATTCTTCATGTACAAGTAGGTGAATACCTTCCTAGCCCAACACTCCTCACCCATTTCTCTCAATCGCTTCTCAAATTTTATCTTGCTGCTAGCCTCTCTGCCCTCAAATGATGTGCATCCCATATCACCTTGTACTCCCTGATTTGGTGTATTCCCGCGAGCTCCAAAGGCAAGTCTACCTATTCCACGTTGCTTAATTTCGAATCTTGCTTGAACTTGTGATCTCATGCACAAGACCGCATTGCCGAACGTCAGACCAGGAACCATGACCCCTTTTCATATTCCTCTCACCACATCATACCTATTGTAATTCCACAGTGCCCTGTTTTTCATTACCGCTGCATTCTTGTTACCTTTAGTCGTCAATTATATTTCGTGTTCCCTTAGGTACTCGGCCCCATTGCTTATCCATTCACCCAGATATTTCAGTTTATTTGTTATCTCCAGCATGACCTCCTGTATTCTAAACTCAATACCTTCATTGTCATTAAAAATCATGACTGCTGATTTTTTCTTACTGACTCTGAAATCTAACTTATCTCCCTCATTACCGCAGATGTCCATCAATCTCTGCAAATCTTCCTTGTTGTCGGCCATTAGCACTATATCATCTGCGTACATCAATGCTGGTAGTGACTGTTCAGTGAGTTTTCCTTGTTTGGGGAAAGAGAGGTTGAAGCCCAGTTCACTTCCCTCTAATTTGGCCTCTAATTCTTGTAGGTACATCATGAATAATAAGGGTGACAGGGGACACCCCTGTCTAAGCCCCCGTTTTACCTCTGTAGGCTTGGATACCTGTTTTCCCACTTTATAACGACCTTAAACCTTTGTAGATATTTTATAAAAGATTAGTGACTGCATCTTCCACGCCTAGTGTGTTCTGTATTCCCCACAATTCCTCTTAAACCGCGCTATCGTAAGCTCCCTTGATATCCAAAAATGCTAGCCACAGAGGCCTGTGTTCCTTTTCTGCTATTTCGATGCATTGCGTCAGTGCGAACAGATTGTCTTCCAACCTCCTGTGTTTCCGTAACCTATTCTGCCGTTCCGCCAGCACCCCCTCATCCTCTATCCATGCCTGCAGTCTTTCCTTTAAAATCTGCATCGCCAGCCTGTAGACCACTGATGTCACTGTTATAGGACGTTAGATGATTATGTCAGCTTTGTTCCCCTTTTCTTTATAGATCATGCTCATTCTGCTAAGTTTCCATCCATCGGGAACTTCTCCATCAATTATTATTTTGCTCACTGCCTCTCTCAAAGCCTGCTTAGACTTCGGACCTAATGTCTTTATCAACATGATTGGAATGCCATCTGGGCCTGTTGATGTACTACTAGGAACCCTTTCCTGAGCCCTTTCCCTCTCTTGTTGTGAATATGGAACCAGTGCGCCCCTTGATTCATCTTTGTCTATTGTGGTGCATAAAGCACTTCTTTGTTGAAATTTTTCTGTCACCCTTGTTCTTATATATTCAATAGCTTCGTCCCCTTCTAGCCTAGCACCTTGAGCTGAGCTGTAGTTATAAACTTCTGCTCTAGGCTCGTCTCATTTTTCAGGAAGTTCAGATGGTTCCAAAATTTTGCAGCTGCCTTTATATCTTTATTATGTACTTCTGCCAGCCACTGAGCTCCCTTTCTTCTAATATTTTTATTGATCAGAAGGGATGCATCTCTTCTACAGCTTAGAAAAATTTACCATTTTCTTTCAACATCATCTGTCGGTTCACCCCGCTGCATAGCATGTATGTGTTCCCTAGAGGCTTCCTGACGTTTTGCAATGGCTCTCTTAACTTCCTCATCCCACCAACTTTTGGGTTTGTGTCTTCTTTTCCGGGGTGACTTTTCACGTGCCTTAGCAAGCCCTAGCTCAAACAGTCTAATTAGATTCGTGTATGTCCACACTGTTTTATTATCTTCAGTGATCACTTTATCAATTTGTTTAGTGGCTATTTTAGTTTGCCTTTCTGAATAAAAATTTTCCTGTAGTTGCTCATCTTGTTTCCTTCCCACTTTCACTGCTCTTCCAAAACTTATCTTGATACGTTTGTGATCACTACCTAGACTTCTGGAGCCGCCTTCACCTGTGTGCATTTCCCTGAGCTTATCATACATCCTATGTGACATCAGTGCGTAATCTATCGTCGACTTCAGCTTTCCTACCTCCCATGTCATTTGCCCTTCACACTTCTCGGTACTGTTGCAAATGATCAAATCAAGCCTTTCACACATATTCATGATCATTTTGCCTGTCCGTTCGGTATACTAATCTATATCTTCTATGTGCGCATTCATATCTCCTAGTATAATTATCTCGCACGCTCCTCCTAACTCCTGAATGTCATTTGATATACACTCTACCATTGCCTGGTTTTCCTCTCTGGCCTTTGCTCCCGTCCACAAGTACACAAAAACAAAGAGTGTTATTTGCCCTGCCACTTTCCCTTTCGGCCATAAAGGTTCCTGGCACTCCTGCTTGACCCTTCGCCAGTGTGTACTTTTATGAATGAATGCCCCAATACCACCCCCTTTCTGCTGCCTTCGGTTCTATACAATATTCCCACGCGTAGTCCGCATTGTTAGAAGGTTGTTTCACGTCCCTGAGATGTGTTTCTACAAAACCGTATACCATCGGCCTCTCCTACCTTAGCTGTTCTTCTATCTCTTCGCACTTCAGCCTGTTCCTAACACCCTGCATGTTAATCTTTTCCGTACCCTATGTACCCTAAGTCTGAATTGGCTCGGCGCTCCTGGCTACGTCTATTTCGGCCCCGGACTCTACCTATCTTAGATAGTGGGGCCACTTTGGCATTGTATCTGCCCATACCACCTGTGAAAGAGTCTCCCTGTTTGTTTTCCTCGTTACTAGTTATCCTGCACCCTGAAGGGCCCGCTTTCCCTCCAAATAAGCTACTGCGCATCCTGCAAGTCGCCAACCCACCTCATGACCTAGCCGCCCTTCAAAGTGAATTTTGTCTCGTTGAAAACCACCCCACCTATGCACGTCTTTGTTTATTTCCACCACCTCAAGCCTTTCTGTCGACTCATTCACAATATCACCTGCTTTGCGTTGACAACCGCTCTTTGCAGGTTGCTATCACGCACCGGTACCTCCAGTATCGTGCATATCACTACCTGTACCTGAGGAGAAGTGGCGCGCATTTCATCGACGCCTTTCGCCAGTGTGGTTGCTAGTCCTACTGTATCATCATATGAGACATCGTTTAATCCAACTGAACTTATCACGAGGTTTCGTCTATCAGCTGTAGTTTTGAGTTTTGCACTCGCTTGCCTCATGACTGCTTCCAGCTTGCGTCCTGGAAACGCCCCTACTGCAACCCTCTTGTCACCTCTTACCCTCTCTTTGATGGCTTCTGTGCATCAATATAAATTCGAGTCCCCGGCGATTATCACATGCTACGACTTTTCAGCTGGAGCGTCCTGTACCTGGGGGTTACTTGCACCAGTGACGCCGGCTGCTTTGTCTCCTCCCAGCCCCACCACTACTTCGCTAAAGCTGGCCTTTGTGACAATTGAACTGGCTTAACATGTTTTTTTTGCAAACTTGCTTGCTTGTTCTTCTCCGTCCTTCTGCTTACCGGTTCCCTACTCTTCTCTCCGTAGGCCACTCCTCTGTTCACCTTGGCTAGTGCTTCCTCGACGGACTTCAGCCTTTCTCCCATAGCCCTCGTTTTCTCTTGCGCTGTCGCCAACGCAGTCTCGAGCTCAGTGATTCTCATCAACAGGTCACTCTGGGTAACCATCATTTTCTCCATTTTTGATTAGACCTCACATTGCCTACACTTCGCGTCAACCTCTTCTCCTTCCGCTTCTACACTTGGGTCCACTTTCAAACCAACCCCACATCCTGAACACTTTACAGTCTTTTTAACCATGTCTTTTCGATACCAATTGCCCCTATGACTTGTCTCACTCGATAATTACAAAACTTGAGCCCTGCCCTACAAAAAAGAGAAACTATAAGCTTTACTACAAAAAAATGCATGTTCAATGTACGTGCACCACCCCCACGGAATGGCAAAAGAAAAAAACAAAAACCAAAAAGCAAAAAATCAAACACACAAGCGCAAAAAACTAATAAATACCTGATGACTGACCCCCAAAAAAGCCGTACAATAAAATAGCTGCTACAGGGGTTTTAACTGCTGCCCTATAATTAGAAAGACAAGCTCAAAATACGCAAAACAACTTATCTGCGCAGTCGATCGGGAGCGCTCAAAAAACACGTCCTTCACCGGGACAGTCCAAACCGAACCTGCAGTAAACTGCAGCAGCGTCCCTATTGGCTCCTTTTCCCGGCAATATATCTGGCTTCAGAGTGCCAACTGCACAGCATAGGCAGAGAGCACATTACCCTTATTCTAGTACACTGTAATTTTCACCCAATTTGGCTTGAATCTAGGAGGGTTTGTTGAACATTGCGGCTTTTCTTCAAAGTTTACAAAGGCGGTTCAGGCAGCCTATGGAAACTTTTCTTTTGATGAAGGCACATCGGGCGTATTTTTTTCGTGTTTATGGTCGGCTCGGTGTTCACGTCGTTGGCGCACACTGTGACTGTGTTTGTCGTTTCAATGTGCTTTGTGAACGTGAATAGTTAGATTTTGTTCGCGTTTGGAATTACTGAATTTTGTGGTTCGCCTGAGCTTGTGTGAAGGCCACTATGTCTAGGACTCGAAACTGTTTCAGTGCTCTTTGACATCCGTGATGTCAAAGAGCACTGAAACAATTTACTTCTGTTGTGTTTGCGGTGGTGACGATTTGGTAGTCCGCACTTGTTGCCAGTTTTGCCGGGTGTGTCGGTGGTTTTGCGGTTTGCGCGGCCGTTCGGCAACCTGCTCAAATTCTTGCGCTTGTTCGTCGAATACTTCATCTTACATGCGTAGTAGGATCGAACTCGTATTAGCTGAGCTGCTAAATGCGCGGTACTTTAACAACTACATCATTCAGAAAAGCTGCCGACCATTTCTGATTTCAAAGTACAATCATCACACGATATAGTTTCGATGGCTATCCAGTCCAAGTTTCTTGATTGCATTAGGTGCGGAGATGAGTCAATCACGGTTCATAAATTCCCTTCCGATAGAAAGTGCCCATGTGACACTCGCATGCTCAATCAAGCCTCGCTATTTGCTTCCATGGCTGCACGAGCGATAAAAAAACATTCGACTTTGAGCGTGCGGTTAGCATCCCAGGGTTTCTGCGCATGGAGCAACATATGTTGCTGCGGACTAGTTGGTATTCAATTCTTCAAACTGCTAAGCGGTAAACACAGTAGCACAAGTGAGTTGAGAATTAGCACCGACATCCAACTGAAGTTTGTTTCAACTCCCAAATGTGTTGCCTACACCCGAGATAAAAAGAACATGCTTATTCTGAAAAAAATTGAATTAAAGCATAAAATCACAGAGACCACAAAAAAACGAAAAGCGGTGACATAGAACATGCCAATGAATCCAGGTAAGCCAGTTCTTTGCAGTCGAAAGTATTGAAGGTTCTAGGTGCCATCATGAGGATGAGGTATAAGAAATAGTGTTTTCTGAAACAGGCACTGGCAATCGTATTTCTAAATATGAGAACCCTAAGAAACGTCTCTATTCACGTATTTTACTTCTTTAAATTTCTCTGTAACCATATGTTTAGATACTTTCCCGTTTCACCAATGCATTGAATAAGCAATCTCATTTATGTAATTGAACTTGTGATGTTAAGAGAGCTTTGAACCATGGCCAATCTATGCATGGCGAAACTTTGTTAACTGTGCAGGAGGCATTGATTACAGCATATCTTGGTTCTGTGGACACAGCTATGCGGGTTAATGAGACAAGTGCCTTAGTCTATGGTTGCAGGAGCATATTCAAAAGGTAAAAACCATGTATAGAGATGGTTATTTGGCATCTGATTGTTGAGAATGTGGTTGCCAGCTTCTGTTCGAGAAAACAGAAGCTATTGCAGCTCACATTTTTTGATAGCACCAGGATTATCATTAAGGCTGCATGAACAGCTAAAGGAAGCTGGTGACATTAAACCTTCGATGTTCCTATCTGCTAAAAAACTGGCTTACTTGTATTCCTCATCATGTGCTATTTTGCTTTAGTTTTTTTACAGTTTGTTTCAGTGCACTTTCACTTATGTTATTTTTTCTTACCTTGAGAATGTTAATATTTAGAATGTGCGGTATATATTATATGTTCTATAAAATTTCAGATTGAAGCCTGTGCTTGTCCTTGTGTCAGTAGTGTCGCTTTATCTGCAGTTGTACGGACTATTTTGAAATCTCCGCACAGATGCATTGTATGCATGTTGAAACCGACACAGTCAGACTCACTCGCTGGATTCCGTGCCGACCGGTTGTGCCATCGTGATCTCCGACGACAGCGTGGCTCTGGCTGACTGGGTTGGTCCAACGCCACCTCCAGTCGGCGGTCCCCTACGACGACGTCAGCGGAGTTAGCTGACTGCATTAGCCCTACGTCATCTCCTGTCATCGACAAGAGCTCTCGCAAGTGGTGCCCCTTCCTCGAACTCCTGTGACCGTGTTTCCATCTTTTCTATCTCTCTTATGTCGTCACTGACTGTCCTTGCGCATCTCTCTCTCTCTCTCTCTCTTTCTCTCTCAATATATATATACATATTGTAATGCGGACTGAAAGAGCGAGGAAGAAGAAGAGATCGGACGCGCTCGAGCGATGGTTATTCGGCAGTGTGACGGTAGAGCGCTGACATTTTTCATTGTGAATAAACCCATCACATCCGTAACAGCTTTGGTGGAGCGGTGCTGGGTAACTTGTCATCCTGGACTCCGCAGCAGACGTTCTTCGAAGAAGCAGACGCTTAGCTGGCCTACCTCCGGACAGCATCAGCATGAACGACGACACAGCAATCCCATCGACGTCCTACGCTGCTGCATCCACCAGTGCCACCGACACGGCACAAGGTGGCCGTCGACCTCGACAACCAGACTACTGGGTACCTGAGCCACGAATTTTCTCAGGTAAAACTGACGAAGACGTGGACGCTTGGCTAAAACACTTCGAGAGAGTGAGCCGCTACTACGAATGGGGCGCACCGGCGAAGCTCGTGAACGTAGTATTCTTTCTTGCCGGGACAGCCTTGCTTTGGTTTGAGAACCATGAACATGTCCTACCCACTCGGGATATATTTGTAAAGGAACTGAAGCCCTGCTTTGGGGACACGAGTTCCATGAAAAAGAAAGCTGAGCAAACGCTGTCACGTAGGGCTCAGTTGCCCGGCGAGACGTGCACAACCTACATTGAAGAAGTGTTGAAGCTTTGCGGGATTGTCAACGCAAATATGTCTGACGATGACAAAGTCGGTCATTTGTTGAAAGGCATCGCCGAAGACGTGTACAATGTTTTGATAACAAAAGAAAACTTGAACACTCCTTCGATTTTCAGGCAGCAGTGTCGCGCATTCGAGGCGTTGAAGACCCGAAGAATTTTACCCAAGTTCGGGCGCTTGGACAATGTTCCCACTATCGCAAGTATGAACGTCGCCACCTGCGAAGACATTTCTTTCCTCGTAGGTCGGGTAGTTCAAGAAGAGCTCGTACGACTTCAAGCAGGGGACGTTCACCACCAATGCTCGTTCGCCGCGTGCCCCGAACCACCTCCCTACTGGATGCGAGAGCGTCACGTCGAAAACCGACCACGCACAGAAACTGCAGATTTTACCCCGCGGCTTCCGTTTTCCACGACGGGTCGTGGCCACCACCGGATGTCATCATCTCGACGTGCCGCTGCGGATCTCCGACCGTCGTCAACCAGGCCTCTACCAGAAGATTACTATGCGTCATCACAAAATGTTCCTGCGGAGCACGACCCGTCTCCGCGTACTTCTGCCACCTCTGCTCCGGCTAATGTAAGTCGACAAGTCCCCGTTTGCTACACATGTGGTCTCGGAGGGCATATTTCGCTCTTCTGTACCAGACGGCCGCCTGCACCGCAACGTTTTTCGACGCACCCGCCTCGTATGCACGAAACCTGGACCTCTCACTCGGCTGACCACCGTCTCCGACAGCAATGGCCTAACGAATTTCGCAGCGAGTCCCCTGCCTCCGAGAGAAGCCTGACCTTGCCTACGACACGGTCCCCCCGGTCGCCGTCTCCGCGTCGTCGGTCACCTTCCCCGCATCAGCTGGGAAACTAACTGGTGCGACCGATGGAGGTGCGGTCGCGGGACGGTCAGTTTCGCCAATTCCTCCTTCTGCTGTGATGTTGATGAACAAAGTGCGTGTGTGTATAGACGGTGTAGATACTCTTGCTCTTGTAGACACTGGTGCTGCTGTTTCGGTTATGAGCCTTCGTTTCAAACATCGTTTCTTGGGTCACAAAGTTATATTCGCGTGGAGTCGTAAAGAAACTTTTCGTGGAGTTGGAGGCGAAGCGTTATGCCCTGTTGGTATTTGTTCAGTTGTACTCACGATTGGTGGACAAAATTTCCGAGTTGAATTCACCATACTGGCTCGCGCAACTCATGACATTATTTTAGGGATAGACCTCCTTCATGATTGCGGCGCTACGCTTGACTGTGGAACTGGAGAGATTCTTCTACAAAGTACGTTGCCCGCTGCAATAGTTGATGATTTTCCGACTCTGCCCATCGATGCTCTTTCGTTGTCTGAAGATGTGACGATACCTGGTCGGACAGCAGTGTTTTTACCCGTATGCTCTTCTCATGTCCGCTCAGGACCCTGCACTGGACTTGTGGAGCCTGATCATGCAAATGCCACCAAGAAGAATGTGCTGGTCCCACGGTCTGTCCTTACAGCCATCGACGGGCATGCTTGCTTGTGGACGCTCAACACAGCCTCAGAGCTTGTTGTTCTACCAGCCAGATTCAAACTGGGAACGTTCGAGAAGCAGGCCACAATTGACGCTAGAATGGTCTCAGAGTCTCCAGCCATCGGTCAGACCGCTCCCAACTACTCAGCCGAGATTAAACGTATGATCAACAAGTCGTTGCCTTCTTCCGAGCAGAATGTCCTTGAGGAGGTACTTACACGCTACGCGGGAGTCTTTGATTTCGCTGAAAACAAGCGTTGTTCCATGTTGCCCGAATCCCGTATGCACCACCGCATCAACGCGGGAGATGCTACGCTGATAGGCCAGAAACCCTATCGCGTATCCCCGTCAGTGATGCAAGTGATCGCAGATCAGGTCAACGACATGCTGCAGAAAGGCGTTATTCAAGAGTCAAGCAGTCCCTGGGCAGCTCCTGTTATATTGGTAAAAAAGAAAGACAACTCTTGGCAATTTTTTGTAGACTACCACCGTCTCAACGCCGTCACAAAGAAAGACGTGTATCTGCTACCACGCATCGACGATGCTGTTGATTGTCTGCACTCGGCCGCATACTTTTCGTCTGTCGACCTAAGGTCTGGATACTGGCAAATACGAATGCATCCGTCTGCAAAGAGAAGACTGCTTTTGTCACGCCTGATGGATTATTTGAATTCAACGTTATGCCGTTTGGCTTATGCAATGCCCCAGCTACCTTCGAGCGATTCATGGACTCCATCCTTCGTGGTCTCAAATGGGAGATATGTATGTGTTATCTCGATGATGTAATTATTTTTGGCACGACATTCCACGAACACAACCATCGGCTTAGCGTTGTTCTAGATTGCGTCAAACAAGCTGGACTCGTTTTAAGCGCAAAGAAGTGTCATTTTGGTGAGCGTCAAGCCCTTGTGCTTAGATATCTAGTCGACAGGGACGGTATACGACCAGACCCGCACAAAATCAGTGCTGTCAGAGACTTCAAGCAACCGACGTCTTTGAAAAATCTCCGTAGCTTCGTGGGCCTGTGTTCTTATTTTCGTCGGTTCATCAAAGACTTCGCCCAGCTTGCTCACCCCCTGACAGAGTTGCTCCGCAAAAACACTCCATTTCGATGGACCATTGAGCGTGAGGCTGCTTTCGAGCAGCTGAAGTATTTGCTTACTTACGGCCCCCTCTTGCGCCATTTCGACCCGGAGGCACTCACGGAACTGCATACAGATGCTAGTGGTATCGGTGTTGGTGCCATGCTAGTTCAATATCACGATAGCCGGCAGCACGTCGTGGCGTATGCAAGTCGTACTTTGACTAAGGCGGAGAGGAATTATACGGTCACCGAACTGGAATGTCTTGCAGTTCTTTTCGCCGTCCAAAAGTTCAGACCTTATTTGTACGGCCGGCAGTTCAAGATCGTCACAAATCATCATTCGCTTTGTTGGCTTGTCGGACTACGTGACCCAGCTTGTCGGTTGGCTCGCTGGGCCTTACGGCTTCAAGAATATAATTATTCTGTGACCTACAAGAGCGGTCGATGTCACGCAGATGCCGACTGCTTATCTCGTCTTCCATCTCCGACTGTGAATGCTGATGATGATGGTTTCGACAACTACCTGGCCGCAATCTCATCCAACTTCCCAAATTTGGACGTCTTCCGTCACGAGCAACAGCGTGACCCTTCGCTGAAACCAATGATTGATGTGGCTCGTAGCTCTAAACGCGCCACGCCATTCGTGATTCATGACGCCCTACTATATCGCAAGAATTACTCCAGCCATGGTTCCACACTACTACTCGTCGTGCCGGAATGCCTGCGTCTTGGGGTATTCCAAGCTATGCACGATGACATCACGTCTGGGCACCTTGGATTTGCCCGAACGCTTCACCGTATCCGACAACATTTTTACTGGCCTCGACTCTGGAAGACCACCAAGCTTTACGTCGCAAGTTGTGATGTCTGCCAACGCCACAGACAACCTACCACACTGTCGGCCGGCCCACTGCAGCCGGTTAAGCCACCGACATCACCATTCGAAAAAGTCGGCATAGATTTACTGGGCCCTTTCCCCAAGTCTATCACCGGCCGCCGCTGAATTATTGTGTGCGTAGATTACCTGACGCGGTATACTTAAACGATGGCGGTTGCTTCAGTCACATAATCTGATGTGTCATGCTTTCTTCTACACTCGATCATACTTCGTCACAGGGCCCCTCATGTGGTGATAAGTGATCGCGGCCGACAGTTTACCGCTGACGTTGTCGAAGAGTTGCTACGGCTTTGTGGGTGTCAGTATCGCCATTTCACGCCATACCACCCTCAGACCAACGGCCTCACTGAGCGCACCAATCGTACCATCATCAACATGCCTTCAATGTACGTCGCAGGGAATCACAAGAACTGGGATGCCGTATTACCTTTTGTTACATACGCCTTTAATACCGTGAAACACGAAGTAACAGGTTATACGCCATTCTTTCTTCTCTATGCTCGTCATCCCCAAAGTTTTATTGACACCATACTTCCGTTTTCGACGAACGAAAACGCCAGCGTCGCGCAGACTTTGTGTCGCGCCGAAGAAGCTCGTCGACTTGCTCGGCTCCGAACTCTTTCCGCCCACGCTTGCGCGAAAGACCGTTGCGACGAAAACACTCGCCCGTGACATTCGCTACAGGTGATTTGGTCTGGCTGTGGACGCCTGTTCGAAAGAAGGGACTTTGCCAGAAGTTTCTTTCTAAGTACTCAGGACCGTTCGTCATTACTCAGTGCTTAAGTGACATCACTTACGCTGTTGCGAAAGTGACAGCTCAGAACCAGCGTTCGCGCAAGACGCAAATTGTGCACATTGCCCGATTGAAGCCCTACAACAACCGATCGCTTCTACTCGCTCGGTGAGCGTCGTCTGGCCCGGAGGGAAATGTACCGCGGACTGAAAGAGCGAGGAAGAAGAAGAGATTGGACGCGCTCGAGCGATGGTGATTCGGCAGTGACGGTAGAGCGCTGACATTTTCATTGTAAATAAACCCATCACATCCGTAACAATATATAAATATAAATATATATATCGAGAGAGAGAGAGAAAGAGAGAGATGCGCAAGAATATATATATATATATATATATATATATATATATATATATATATATAAGGGAAAGACGTGTATACCTAAGGGCCCGTTTCCCCGTGTTTTACCACAATAATAATGAGATCTAACAGACAGTAATGCCAAGGAATGTACAGGGGAAGTTATTAGAACCAATGGAATGTAAATAAAAAGAAATAAATGTGGATGAAAAAATAACCAGCCGTGAGCAGGAATCGAACCTCCGACCTTCGAATAACGCGTTCGATGCTCTAACTACTGAGCTACCACAGCGGCCTTCCCTCCATCAACTTTTTTGGGTTTATATGTGAATTTCGAAGTAGGAGTGACAGTCAGCGCCATCTATAAGCCAAACGACGAGTGTGAAAAACTCTTATGCGCATGTTTGGCGTCACGTAGCACGTGAACTTATTATGAACCGGCAGCTGATTAATTGTCCCTCTTATACAACATAAACACACTAAGCCTGCCAGCACAAGACCCTCGTGCAGTGAAATAAGGGAAAGAAGTGTATACCTAAGGCCTCGTTTTTCCGTGTTTTACCACAATATTAATGAGATCTAACAGACAGTAATGCCAAGGAATATATATATATATATATATATATATATATATATATATATATATATATATATATATATATATATTATATTTATATATCTGCTGTTTTTTAATCCCTCCTTACCCCAATTCCTCGTGAGCTACTAATGAGGTGTCGCACTTTAATGCAGACAGTTACGGGCTCACTTTTCTCTTCTGTTCTCTTTAAGAATCGCATAAGAAATTGACACAGCAAAAAAACGAGGACGCAGGAAGAAAAAATACACACCACTGCGCCATCTTTCAACTAACGTTATGAGAACGCACACCATTCAAAGGAAACCGAAAGTATCAAACTCCCCTGACCTAGTGCACCACAATCAAAGTTTAGTCCTGAAACGGCTAGAATGGAGCATAAATTTGATGTGGGGGAGGGGTGAAAATGTCAAGTAATGCAATTTAAAAGGCGTTTTTATCGCATCCTATATATGGAACAATTCTTAGAGAGATTTGTCATTAAAATTTTGAGGGAGATGATGATACCGACATTCAGAATGGCTAACATATGGATGCTGATTACAAAATAAAGAACATTTACTTTGTTGGTATGTTCTAGCTGCATGGGGTGCTTGTGGAAAAAAAGCTTTACAGCAATTACATCAGTATGATTTCCCTGAACACGTCATGAGGCAAGAAATAAGTGCGAGTACTCTTAATCTTCCTTGTAAAGTACAAAACAGCTGCTGAAGTTCTGAACATGCTCGCTTGATGCCTTGCAAAATTTAGCAGCGACAAAAGAAGGAACGTTTGTATTCTTCTGCAGAGAGGATCCTCATGGTCGATCGCAGGGCCTGGTCAGTAGGGTAAAATATCGGTTTCAGAGTGTTTTGTACAAGCTTGGTCACTCAAGAAAAGTCGGCGGGACACGTTCTTCAAGCCTTTGATTTATTCTGCAACCAGTGCCATGTGTTTTTCTCACGTGATAACAATTGGACAAAAAAAATCAGGCAGATTTGCAATAGTGGTGCCAAGCCTCAAAGAAATGATACTGAAGAAACTTTGTTGTTTTTTGTTATTAGTCTTTTTTTCCTCTTTTTCGTTTTTATCTGTTATTTCTGTCTTCTCTCCTACAATTATTTTTTGTCTCTATTTTAGATTCCATTCTATTCCTCTTTTTCACCTTTCTCCCTCACATTTTGATTATTTTCCTTCCTCATTCTTTCTATGCGACCCTTTCTCTCTCTTCACCTTTTTCTCTGTTCCTCCCTCTCACTAATCTTTCCAACCCGATTGCCCTCTATACTATAAAAACTGTGATAAATTTTGCTAGCGTGCCTGGATAGCCGAGTGGTTTGTTTTAAGATTGTCAGTACATAGATGTGAATGCTGTCTCATTGAGATTTTTTTATGCCAACATTTCATTTTCTTTGCACTCATTCTCTAGTCCATCAGTCTTAATGCATGCCATGCCGAACGTATCGGCGCTTGTGTTCTTGGAGTGAAGCACAGCAAGACAAAATGAACAAGAGGCCAAAGAGAGCATGTGCCCGTTTATGGTGATAGTTACTTCTGTTCTCCCATCGCAAACTAATGCTCTGCTTAAACAGCTAAACTATTGATATATGAAAAAGGTTGCCCACATGCCCAATCTTTTACTATGTCCCAAACGGCCTTCGAATTGGGTCCTAAGTGTTTGTGCACTATCCGAGTATCAAAGCAATTTTTAGCAAAATAAAGTTTTTTTGACCGTTTCGATCTATCCATCTATCTAGCTGCCTACGTCTGGGTGCTCGTGTGGTCACCTCCTATTTTAGTACGTACCAAAACTGGCATATAAGAGTATGAGTGTAAGACAAATATGACTGACACGTCATGGCTTGAATGACATGAACTACCTGTCGCGTAAACCATAGAACCTTTTCCCTTACACATCTGGTACATACCCATGACCCATGAAATCCGGGAGTGTCCCGCAGGTTATAAGCTTACAGTAAGGCTTTATTCTCAAGTATCGCTAAAACAGATATTGGAAATTTTACCATGATAACTTTAAAAAGCTTACGTAAAAAAATTCGCTGCCTGTTTCAGAGACAATGCCGGAGAGTAAAATATTTCTGACACCATACAGAATCGAAATCACAGTAAAAGCCAAAAGTGAACCCAGCCATTCTGTGAAGTAGCCAATTTTCTAACCCAAAGCCACACGATTGCATAAAGTTGCATCCACCACGGCGGATCAGGGACTAAGGTGCTCGCCTGCCGACCCAAACTTCGGGAGTTTATTCCCGGCCACGGCTGTCACATCTCTACAACTTGTTACAATGCAACAAGTGAGTACGCCTACGAAGAGTTATTATTGTTGACAAAGTGTTCGCCACAACGAGCTGGTTCAGGAAGAAACCCGGCAAACACCAACCACATGAACATCGTCTTCTTCACACTGGAACATAGCTGGTACCGCTTTCCTCCGGTACATACTGTTTGCTTTGCAAGAGGGTGTTTAATGTATCAAATCAGTGCCTTACAAAGTCTCAATTCTGAAAGCTTGATTACCACGTGTCTTCAACTTTAAAGGAATGATGTGCCTTATTTTATCGTGTTTCACATTGCTGCAGGGAGCAGGAGAAGGTTTATTGTCATTATATTATGGTATGCACTGTAATGCACCATGTCTGTTTACCTAAACACTTCGGAGTTGGATCATTTTCTTTTAACAGCTCATGTTCGCTTATTCATTTCAATGCTCGTAGTATGCGGAAATATTACGACGACATTCAAAATCTTCTCTCTACAATCCCAAAGTCCCTTTCCTATCATTTGTATCACCGAAACTTGGCTTTTCAGACGCTGATAAAAATCTTTTCGGCTTCCCCAACTACTCATCTGAATACGCACACAGACCATCAAGCAATCATGGTGGAGCAGCCATCTATGTATTATCAAACCTGGCGTTCAAACGACGGCATGACCTTGCACTAAAATTTACCTAACTGTGAAGCTGTATGGGTAGAATTTGATCATTTGTTGCTTAACATCGACAACAGAAATTTTATTTTGGGTTGTATTTATCGTTCGCCCTCTACCTCCATTACTGATTTTTGCAATGCTTTAGACAATGTGCTTGAATCAATATCATCAGAAAATAAAAAGGTTAGTTATCGTTGGTGACATGAATGTCAACCTGCTTCACACCTCGTCCGCTAACTTCACGACATATTTCAACTCCTATTTGTCGTTCCGCATGCTTTCATAAACTTGTTTTGGATAAGGAAGCACTTATCGAGAACATTACGAAATCAGACTGGCTTGCTGTAAGGGAAACAAACGACCCTCAAGAAGCATTCTCTCGCTTTTTTTTCTTTACTTTTACATTACTTCCATTCCCATTCGCATAGGAAAAAATGCAAGAAGATCATTGCGTCACCTCAAAAACCTATGGCAAACTGATAATTACTTAAAGCAATGCGCAGACGCGAGAATCTTTACAAAAAAACCAAGAAACAGCCTTTCAATGTTGAGCTAAGAGCAAGGTACAAGAAATACTGTAACAATCTCTGTGCGCACTTAAAAAGAGCAAAAAGGAAAACACCTACGAACAGAAAATATTGGAATGTGCAAGTAACTCCGACAAAAAATGGAAATTAGTAAATTCCTTTCTAAATAGAAACGGCGACCCGAGGAAGCATTACTTCAATAATTCATAACGGCATTGTGCCACTCGATTCCACGTGACATTGCTGATACATTCAGTGGACTTCTTTTTTTCGAACAATCTGCCATTGGACCAAGTTTTAGAATTACGAATCACGCATCGCTTACCCCCAGTCCTTCTATTTGTTCCCCACTTCTTGCCGATGAAGTAACCACGGTAATTCGGAATCTAAAAACCACTAGCGCTGGTCTAGACAACATCAGTCCATCACACATGAAGCTGATTGCTCTATCTATATCTGGCATTCTTGCAGATGTCATTAATCTAATAGTTTAAAAGGGGACTTTTCCTCGCGAACTTAAGCGTTGCTAGAGTTACACCCCAGTATTTAAAAAAGGAGACCGGATCATTGCTAACGAACTACCGGCCTATATGTGTGCTCCCGTTCCTCAGCAAAGTAATTTGAGAAATTATTTGAAAAGCGCCTAATTACCTTCGAAAGTTTAGCATCTTGCTGATTTTCAGTTTGGTTTTCGAACAGGATATTCTACTGATCTCGCTTTATTATATCTTACTGAATTTCTAAAGCAGGCGATTGACGATGGCAGTTTAGCTGGATCTGTTTTTGTCGTAACAAAAGCCTTTGATACTATTAGCCATCAGATACTCTTCATAAAACTGGAAGCAATGGGAATGGGAATATGTGGTCCTGCTCTGTTATTTATTCGCAGTTATCTCCTTAATCGAAACCAATGGTCAGTATTTCCGGTACCTACTCCAAACAAACAACAACGAACATAGGAGTACCACAAGGGTCCATTCTGGGCCCACTTTTGTTTTTAATCTATATCAACGATCTACCTAATTTTATCATACACTGTAAATATTTGCTCTACGCTGATGATACGACGATTTTTAGTTCCGATAATAGCATAGACTGTTTAATAAATAAGCTGAGCACAGATCTTCGCAATTTACTACACTGGTGTAAGCTAAACAAATTACAGTTAAATCCTCAAAAAACCCAATTCATTCTCTTTTCATCCCATCAGCGATCGCTAGTAACGGATCCCACAATTAGTATCCCAAATCATTCGATCCACGCTAGTAATTATTGTGTTTACTTGGGCGTCAAACTAGATAGAAACTTAAAATTCCACTCTCATATTTTAGATGTCAAGAAAAAGCTGTCTTATGGTATACGCATCCTCATTCGGTCTCGCCCTTTTTTTCACGTTCCATTCTCTTGTCACTATACTACGCATTTAGTCATTCTCACATCAACTACTGTATAACTAACTACCTGGGGCACTACCTACAACACTCACCTCGCACCGTTACAGACTGTTCAAAACAAAGCAATTAAAATAGTCACTTCTAGTTCACTATACACCAATTCAAAACAACTATTTACAGCCTACAACATCCTTACAGTGCGCGATATGGTTAAGTATAATCTAGTCATATGTTTATTCAAGCATGTCAATGAGCTATTTCCCATTTCCATCATCCCATTCTCCTCACTTCTCAATACCAACAACACTAGATTTGCTTACCACAAAAACTTCATCTTACCGAAAGCCCGGACTAACTATGGCAAACAAACCGCTCATTTTAGCTCACTTTCCATATAGAATTCACTTCCATCCATCTTAAAAGTAATGAATCCACACTCGTTTGTAAAAGAATTAAAAAAGCTCTTTGTCAACCAATACAACACGTAGCACTTCATTCTCATAGCCCCTAAAGCATGCTCTCACACATGTATATATGTGTGTATATATATATGAGTATATATATGTGTATATAGTATGTGTGTATATATGTGTATATATATATATATATATATTTCTTTTTTCTTTTTACATCTCGTGTTTACATGATTTCTTTATATTATGAAATGTGCTTGATCACCCATATCATTATGATTATTGTAATTTTTCCCTTCCTGTCGAAGCTATGTTTTATTTGTTTTTATGTTCATCATGCACAGGAGGTCCCAATTCAGTCTCCGACTACGGGACCTCCTTCTGTATACTGTCTGTAATGACTTTACTTCATAGTAACAATAAAATTTGATTCTTTGATTCTTCTTTGAATCTATAGCAGATAGATTTATTGTCCTCTTGTCTATGAAGTGGTCTCGAATGCACCCAAAAAACACTCGTACATTTAAAGCCCCACATGTTGGGTGCCTTGTCTGGAACTGCATTCTTGCTATGGCAAAGGGGCTAAGAAAGCATGTGTTCCTGGAAAACAACCATGAAGCGGCTTGTAATGAGCCTCTAATCAGGGTGTCTTATTTCATATAATTACCATGTTGCACAAATCACTGGCTCTTGCCATCTTGCTGAACGAGTTTGCAGCAACGAAGAATTTTGTAATTTGTTCACATTATGTGTGAAAAAAAGTTGGATTCCTCAATTTCTTACCTGTCAGTGTAAAAAAAGAATGTGACATTTTGTGTGCCTCAATATAAACTGATTTTCTTAATTTTGGCTTTTTCTTAATTAATTTTCTTAAATGATTTTCTTAATTTTGGATTTTCTTGGTTTTGTCGATGCCACACATGCCTGCACAGTCCATGTACAGTTCTATTCATGTTTTATGCAATGCAGCAAATAAAAGCAAACCTTCTGCTGTGTGGTAAATGTTCGATGAAGCAATCTCTGTGCGAAATACAGCATAGGGGACAAATTGCTAGCGGTGCTTTTTCCACGTTATAAAAAATTACGTGGTTTCATCAACAAAGAAACGGATAAAAACCAGTTCCAAGGTAACGCACAATGCTGCAATAATGCCCAGCTGGGTATATTTATTTTCTGTTGGTATAACTAAGTTTTCCAGTCATTTTTATGTGTCTATGCTGAGCACCTTCCGATACACACTGGGGCAAAAACAAACTGCGTCTTCAGCTTCAATGAAGCTCTTTTTTTCTACAGCACTACCTGCTCTACAAAATTATGTACAGTTGCCTGTTTCAAGATGGGACTGTGCTGCATTTGCCAAGACTGAATTATGCCATGCAGGTTCTCTATGAGAAAGAAATCAAACTGCACCATAATTAAAAATAAGGTGAAAATGGCAGACTCACGTTGTGTCTGTTGCCTTTCTCTAATTTATCTACAGTGCTGCACGATTCTCCCCTAAAATAGATGTACTCAGTCGTACACCCTCAGTGTGTGCTACTAAGCACAATGTGAAAAAGTGCTCCACACAATAAATGTAGGAGTTATTCCTTTCAGAGTCTAGTATAGGAGCAAGAGGTCCACTTTGGTATGCATAGGTTCAATAACAAAAAAGCAGAAAATTAGTATACAGCCCTTGCAGGAAGTAAAAACATGCCAGAAATTGTATATGCCAAAAACATGCCAGAACATTTATATGTGTATAATGGCCACGGCGGTATTCTATGATTGTGACATCTGTAGCTCCAGCTCCGTTTTCTATCTCGATATGGGAAGTTTATTTTGAATTTCAATTAAGAGATATTTTGCGTTGGATGCACCTTACAGCGCCTAAATAATGACTGCCGTTTTATCAATTTATATGTACACCAATAACCAAGCAGGGCTTGACAGTGAGTAGATAAGGTTATAAAACTTCAACTGACTGACTGAAAGGAAAAGTGACTGCAATGGTCTGTCTATCTATCTACCTAGCCGCCTACGTCTGGTTGCTCTCGTGATAACTTCTTCAGCTTTGGTTAAACCAAATTAGTATGGGACGGTAATATGTTTGATGAATATGATTACCCGCCAGGTCGTGAATAATGCCGCAATTTCATCGCATATGTTGTCAAAGCCTTTCTTCCAGATCTGTGTCACACACACTGCAGGTATGCGGTTATTATACAAGAAATAATATAGGTAATGTCAGTGATGATCCTTAAATCATCAATTAGAACATCAAAGGTAGCATGTGCAGGAGGATAAAAATGCGCACGCATAAACGAAAAAACTTGATAATTTCTATGTGAAAAGAGAAAAGTACTCTGATAAATCGAACTGATACGCACATATATGTTATCATATATAGATCATATATACCCAATAATTAAAATAATAAGTGCCCAACACTACTATGCTAGTGAACAAAATTATGTATATATATATATATATATATATATATATATATATATATATAAATATATAGGCACAATTACAAATTCTTATCACGCATGTATCTGTGCACATTCAAAATTCATTGTGAAACATTGCGCCAATAAGTAATTTTTAAAAATAAATTCGAGGAAAAATTATTGGTTTTCGCGTTATTGCTGCATGAAAATGACGCGTTGCTTCAGGTTACATTATAGCCGAGGAAAGTGAATTCAAATAAATGAATGAGTGCATGGTAGCACTCGATCAGTTTAAAACAACTAAGGCGAATATCTTCAATTTCAATGTTGGAAATTAAGCATGCTGTGGGAGAGAAGCTAAATAATTGCGGCTGCAGCTGATGCGAAATTTTAAACAAAAAAACTGCATGAATGAGCATTGATCGAAGGTATGCTTATCAAAAGTAAATATATATGACAAAATCGGGTGTCAGTTCTCTCTAATGTGGCTCTTAAAACATGCCACTAAGAATTAACTTCCCGTGCACATCAAAGTGATATTTTCATGTGCATTTTCGAGTGTGAATTCACATAAAGATAGTTGCATGTACAGCACTCCGTCGGATTGAAACAGGGCAATGCAGGGCTAAGTAACGCACGTACTTTCGTTTTCACCGCCTTCACCTCGGGTCAAATCAGTGTAATTTTGACTCCAGCCCTAGATCAGAGTCAGCGTTATCGCAAATTGGTGGTGACGTGACGTGGTTACCTCGAGCTCTTGCGCATATAAGTATGATAAACAAACTAGCTTGCCAACGCGTCCACTCACTGTACGACGTTTAATACAATCCCTATAGTCCACAAAGTTTACTGATTGGGACCCCATGGAATACGCGTAATTATCGCGGGAGGCATAGCGTTTAGACTACTCGTGCCGTGGGCGAAATAGTCCAAAACAATTAGTAGTAAAGTTTTTCAACGATTCTGGTACGGCCATGGTGGTTGAATGCCCAAAAATGAGCGCACCCGGCTCTTGAAGGAAGCAAGCAATACTAAAAATTATACAATGAACTAGGTTGTTATAAAGTACAGTCGTGGCTCTGCTGGGGGCCGGCTCTGGGATTCATAATATATTATACAGTGAATTATCACCTGTATGCCTCGGAAGCTATGGTTGTTCGAACTTCATGGACGCGTTCGCGTGAATGCCAATAATGACTTTGCACAACTTCTTTCACTTGCAGTCGGAATATACATCTTACGTAACATATTTCTAGGCTCAAAGAGAAAACCCACGGCAAGCCGTGTTTCTGTAGCTGACACAAATATTAAAAACTTTATTGGCTCAATTCATTGCAATAACTTTTGCTGTGGAGTGCAGATGTGCATGCGCAATATGTAGACCGCCGAGATATACGTGACGTACCATATTTTCAGATCATCCTTAGTACAAATTAAAAAGTGTCTATAATTCTGCAGTTTTCAAGAATCTGTTTCTCTCAGAAAGGTATGTTTAATGTTTCTCACCAATACATATATGGCACTGGAAATCATTGTTTATTCTCTCCAACTTAAGAATTGCCGACATTGCTTCAACTTTCTCGCAAGTGTGTAGTAAAATCAATTCTTTTTCTATGATGTAACCCATACATGCCAGATGTGGTGCCTCAACTCCCGTAATTCCCTGCCGTGGTGGTCTAGTGGTTAAGGTACTCAGCTGCTGACCCGCAGGTCACAGGATCAAATCGTGGCTGTGGCGGCGCATTTCCGATGAAGGCGCAAATGTTGTAGGCCCGTGTGCTCAGATTTGAGTGCACGTTAAAGAACTCCAGGTGGTCGAAATTTCCAAAGCCCTCCACTACGGCGTCTCTCACAATCATATGGTAATTTTGGGATATTGAACCCCACATATCAATCGATCTACTCTCGTACTCTGATATGAATGACTCTCCCAAATATTGTGGAGCACGTTTTTAGACTGTACACTGCACGTGTACTACTGAATATGGATTTTAGGGAAGTATCAAACAGCACAGTAGATGAAATAGAAGGCAAAAGACACATATGTTCTGTCTCTCATTTTCATCCACCTTTCCTTTATGGTGCTATTAAATATCTTCCCCATCAAGCAATGCACAACTTAATCCAGTCCAATGCTAATGCCGCTGCACACTAGCTGAATGTGCCCTGGAAAACATAGCTCTAACTTTACACAGAATACTTTGGCACTATTTTGCATCATAAGGTTGCCTGGCATAGCCACATGTTGAAGAGTTACTGAAGAATCAGAAATTACAAAAATAAATATTATTTTGAGAATGATAAAGATGCAATATTACCTCTCATCTTGATCTCTGCTGCTTTTATAAGCTTTCATGCTAACACAAACGCATAACTCTTTTCATTCTCGAGTTAGTTAAAACTTAATTGTAGTTAAAAAGTGGCAGAGGCTGAATAGGAACAGAGGTCCCGCTAGCTCAGCGAGGTAGCCTCACTCTATAAACCCTTAAAAATTGGTCACTTAATATACTTCCTCCTACACGTACCTCTACCTTTAAGAAGAGAGTTGTGTGTGGTATGTTTCGTACTACATAGCTAGAGCTGCACAAGGATTATGTATGCATCCTGGCATTAACGGGGTCTAGAAGAAACCAGGATATAAATATCTTTTTATTTTAGGGCACAGAGTACTATCACATCCTATTACGAAGCTTACAGGTATGAAATAGAGCTCATTTAGCTAGAAGGCATGAGTGAAGGTGCACTTTAGAAGCATAGTAAACAAATAGTGGATTATTACACACCGAAGGTAGGCCAGG
>WOVY01010098.1:0-316743 GCA_013436015.1 Rhipicephalus annulatus | reverse complement strand
GGCGATTGACGATGGCAGTTTAGCTGGATCTGTTTTTGTCGTAACAAAAGCCTTTGATACTATTAGCCATCAGTACTCTTCATAAAACTGGAAGCAATGGGAATATGTGGTCCTGCTCTGTTATTTATTCGCAGTTATCTCCTTAATCGAAACCAATGGTCAGTATTTCCGGTACCTACTCCAAACAACAACAACGAACATAGGAGTACCACAAGGGTCCATTCTGGGCCCACTTTTGTTTTTAATCTATATCAACGATCTACCTAATTTTATCATACACTGTAAATATTTGCTCTACGCTGATGATACGACGATTTTTAGTTCCGATAATAGCATAGACTGTTTAATAAATAAGCTGAGCACAGATCTTCGCAATTTACTACACTGGTGTAAGCTAAACAAATTACAGTTAAATCCTCAAAAAACCCAATTCATTCTCTTTTCATCCCATCAGCGATCGCTAGTAACGGATCCCACAATTAGTATCCCAAATCATTCGATCCACGCTAGTAATTATTGTGTTTACTTGGGCGTCAAACTAGATAGAAACTAAAATTCCACTCTCATATTTTAGATGTCAAGAAAAAGCTGTCTTATGGTATACGCATCCTCATTCGGTCTCGCCCTTTTTTTTCACGTTCCATTCTCTTGTCACTATACTACGCATTTAGTCATTCTCACATCAACTACTGTATAACTAACTACCTGGGGCACTACCTACAACACTCACCTCGCACCGTTACAGACTGTTCAAACAAAGCAATTAAAATAGTCACTTCTAGTTCACTATACACCAATTCAAAACAACTATTCTACAGCTACAACATCCTTACAGTGCGCGATATGGTTAAGTATAATCTAGTCATATGTTTATTCAAGCATGTCAATGAGCTATTTCCCATTTCCATCATCCCATTCTCCTCACTTCTCAATACCAACAACACTAGATTTGCTTACCACAAAAACTTCATCTTACCGAAAGCCCGGACTAACTATGGCAAACAAACCGCTCATTTTAGCTCACTTTCCATATAGAATTCACTTCCATCCATCTTAAAAGTAATGAATCCACACTCGTTTGTAAAAGAATTAAAAAAGCTCTTTGTCAACCAATACAACACGTAGCACTTCATTCTCATAGCCCCTAAAGCATGCTCTCACACATGTATATATGTGTGTATATATATATGAGTATATATATGTGTGTATATAGTATGTGTGTATATATGTGTATATATATATATATATATATTTCTTTTTTCTTTTTACATCTCGTGTTTACATGATTTCTTTATATTATGAAATGTGCTTGATCACCCATATCATTATGATTATTGTAATTTTTCCCTTCCTGTCGAAGCTATGTTTTATTTGTTTTTATGTTCATCATGCACAGGAGGTCCCAATTCAGTCTCCGACTACGGGACCTCCTTCTGTATACTGTCTGTAATGACTTTACTTCATAGTAACAATAAAATTTGATTACTTTGATTCTTCTTTGAATCTATAGCAGATAGATTTATTGTCCTCTTGTCTATGAAGTGGTCTCGAATGCACCAAAAACACTCGTACATTTAAAGCCCCACATGTTGGGTGCCTTGTCTGGAACTGCATTCTTGCTATGGCAAAAGGGGCTAAGAAAGCATGTGTTCCTGGAAACAACCATGAAGCGGCTTGTAATGAGCCTCTAATCAGGGTGGTCTTATTTCATATAATTACCATGTTGCACAAATCACTGGCTCTTGCCCATCTTGCTGAACGAGTTTGCAGCAACGAAGAATTTTGTAATTTGTTCACATTCATGTGTGAAAAAAAAGTTGGATTCCTCAATTTCTTACCTGTCAGTGTAAAAAAAGAATGTGACATTTTGTGTGCCTCAATATAAACTGATTTTCTTAATTTTGGCTTTTTCTTAATTAATTTTCTTAAATGATTTTTCTTAATTTGGATTTCTTGGTTTTGTCGATGCCACACATGCCTGCACAGTCCATGTACAGTTCTATTCATGTTTTATGCAATGCAGCAAATAAAAGCAAACCTTCTGCTGTGTGGTAAATGTTCGATGAAGCAATCTCTGTGCGAAATACAGCATAGGGGACAAATTGCTAGCGGTGCTTTTTCCACGTTATAAAAAATTACGTGGTTTCATCAACAAAGAACGGATAAAACCAGTTCCAAGGTAACGCACAATGCTGCAATAATGCCCAGCTGGGTATATTTATTTTCTGTTGGTATAACTAAGTTTTCCAGTCATTTTTATGTGTCTATGCTGAGCACCTTCCGATACACACTGGGGCAAAAACAAACTGCGTCTTCAGCTTCAATGAAGCTCTTTTTTTTCTACAGCACTACCTGCTCTACAAAAATTATGTACAGTTGCCTGTTTCCAGATGGGACTGTGCTGGCATTTGCCAAGACTGAATTATGCCATGCAGGTTCTCTATGAGAAAGAAATCAAACTGCACCATAATTAAAAATAAGGTGAAAATGGCAGACTCACGTTGTGTCTGTTGCCTTCTCTCTAATTTATCTACAGTGCTGCACGATTCTCCCCTAAAATAGATGTACTCAGTCGTACACCCTCAGTGTGTGCTACTAAGCACAATGTGAAAAAGTGCTCCACACAATAAATGTAGGAGTTATTCCTTTCAGAGTCTAGTATAGGAGCAAGAGGTCCACTTTGGTATGCATAGGTTCAATAACAAAGAAGAAGCAGAAAATAGTATACAGCCCTTGCAGGAGTAAAAACATGCCAGAAATTGTATATGCCAAAAACCATTGCCAGAACATTTATATGGTGTATAATGGCCACGGCGGTATCTATGATTGTGACCATCTGTAGCTCCAGCTCCGTTTCTATCTCGATATGGGAAGTTATTTTGAATTTCATTAAGAGATATTTTGCGTTGGATGCACCTTACAGCGCCTAAATAATGACTGCCGTTTTATCAATTTATATGTACACCAATAACCAAGCAGGGCTTGACAGTGAGTAGATAAGGTTATAAAAACTTCAACTGACTGAAAAGGAAAAAGTGACTGCAATGGTCTGTCTATCTATCTACCTAGCCGCCTACGTCTGGTGCTCTCGTGATAACTTCTTCAGCTTTGGTTAAACCAAATTAGTATGGGACGGTAATATGTTTGATGAATATGATTACCCGCCAGGTCGTGAATAATGCCGCAATTTCATCGCATATGTTGTCAAAGCCTTTCTTCCAGATCTGTGTCACACACACTGCAGGTATGCGGTTATGACAAGAAATAATATAGGTAATGTCAGTGATGATCCTTAAATCATCAATTAGAACATCAAAGGTAGCATGTGCAGGAGGATAAAAATGCGCACGCATAAACGAAAAAACTTGATAATTTCTATGTGAAAAGAGAAAAGTACTCTGATAAATCGAACTGATACGCACATATATGTTATCATATATAGATCATATATACCCAATAATTAAAATAATAAGTGCCCAACACTACTATGCTAGTGAACAAAAATTATGTATATATATATATATATATATATATATATATATATATATATATATAATATATAGGCACAATTACAAATTCTTATCACGCATGTATCTGTGCACATTCAAAATTCATTGTGAAACATTGCGCCAATAAGTAATTTTTAAAAATAAATTCGAGGAAAAATTATTGGTTTTCGCGTTATTGCTGCATGAAAATGACGCGTGCTTCAGGTTACATTATAGCCGAGGAAAGTGAATTCAAATAAATGAATGAGTGCATGGTAGCACTCGATCAGTTTAAAACAACTAAGGCGAATATCTTCAATTTCAATGTTGGAAATTAAGCATGCTGTGGGAGAGAAGCTAAATAATTGCGGCTGCAGCTGATGCGAAATTTTAAACAAATAAACTGCATGAATGAGCATTGATCGAAGGTATGCTTATCAAAAGTAATATATATGACAAAATCGGGTGTCAGTTCTCTCTAATGTGGCTCTTAACAAACATGCCACTAAGAATTAACTTCCCGTGCACATCAAAGTGATATTTTCATGTGCATTTTCGAGTGTGAATTCACATAAAGATAGTTGCATGTACAGCACTCCGTCGGATTGAAACAGGGCAATGCAGGGCTAAGTAACGCACGTACTTTCGTTTTCACCGCCTTCACCTCGGGTCAAATCAGTGTAATTTTGACTCCAGCCCCTAGATCAGAGTCAGCGTTATCGCAAATTGGTGGTGACGTGACGTGGTTACCTCGAGCTCTTGCGCATATAAGTATGATAAACAAACTAGCTTGCCAACGCGTCCACTCACTGTACGACGTTTAATACAATCCCTATAGTCCACAAAGTTTACTGATTGGGACCCCATGGAATACGCGTAATTATCGCGGAGGCATAGCGTTTAGACTACTCGTGCCGTGGGCGAAATAGTCCAAAACAATTTAGTAGAAGTTTTTCAACGATTCTGGTACGGCCATGGTGGTTGAATGCCCAAAAAATGAGCGCACCCGGCTCTTGAAGGAAGCAATACTAAAAAATTATACAATGAACTAGGTTGTTATAAAGTACAGTCGTGGCTCTGCTGGGGGCCGGCTCTGGGATTCATAATATATTATACAGTGAATTATCACCTGTATGCCTCGGAAGCTATGGTTGTTCGAACTTCATGGACGCGTTCGCGTGAATGCCAATAATGACTTTGCACAACTTCTTTCACTTGCAGTCGGAATATACATCTTACGTAACATATTTCTAGGCTCAAAGAGAAAACCCACGGCAAGCCGTGTTTCTGTAGCTGACACAAATATTAAAAAACTTTATTGGCTCAATTCATTGCAATAACTTTTGCTGTGGAGTGCAGATGTGCATGCGCAATATGTAGACCGGCCGAGATATACGTGACGTACCATATTTTCAGATCATCCTTAGTACAAATAAAAAGTGTCTATAATTCTGCAGTTTTCAAGAATCTGTTTCTCTCAGAAAGGTATGTTTAATGTTTCTCACCAATACATATATGGCACTGGAAATCATTGTTTATTCTCTCCAACTTAAGAATTGCCGACATTGCTTCAACTTTCTCGCAAGTGTAGTAAACTCAATTTCTTTTTCTATGATGTAACCCATACATGCCAGATGTGGTGCCTCAACTCCCGTAATTCCCTGCCGTGGTGGTCTAGTGGTTAAGGTACTCAGCTGCTGACCCGCAGGTCACAGGATCAAATCGTGGCTGTGGCGGCGCATTTCCGATGAAGGCGCAAATGTTGTAGGCCCGTGTGCTCAGATTTGAGTGCACGTTAAAGAACTCCAGGTGGTCGAAATTTCCAAAGCCCTCCACTACGGCGTCTCTCACAATCATATGGTAATTTTGGGATATTGAACCCCACATATCAATCGATCTACTCTCGTACTCTGATATGAATGACTCTCCCAAATATTGTGGAGCACGTTTTTAGACTGTACACTGCACGTGTACTACTGAATATGGATTTTAGGGAAGTATCAAACAGCACAGTAGATGAAATAGAAGGCAAAAGACACATATGTTCTGTCTCTCATTTTCATCCACCTTTCCTTTATGGTGCTATTAAATATCTTCCCCATCAAGCAATGCACAACTTAATCCAGTCCAATGCTAATGCCGCCTGCACACTAGCTGAATGTGCCCTGGAAAACATAGCTCTAACTTTACACAGAATACTTTGGCACTATTTTGCATCATAAGGTTGCCTGGCATAGCCACATGTTGAAGAGTTACTGAAGAAATCAGTTACAAAAATAAATAATTATTTTGAGAATGATAAAGATGCAATATTACCTCTCATCTTGATCTCTGCTGCTTTTATAAGCTTTCATGCTAACACAAACGCATAACTCTTTTCATTCTCGAGTTAGTTAAAACTTAATTGTAGTTAAAAAGTGGCAGAGGCTGAATAGGAACAGAGGTCCCGCTAGCTCAGCGAGGTAGCCTCACTCTATAAACCCCTTAAAAATTGGTCACTTAATATCTACTTCCTCCTACACGTACCTCTACCTTTAAGAAGAGAGTTTTGTGTGTGTGTATGTTTCGTACTACATAGCTAGAGCTGCACAAGGATTATGTATGCATCCCTGGCATTAACGGGGTCTAGAAGAAACCAGGATATAAATATCTTTTTATTTTAGGGCACAGAGTACTATCACATCCTATTACGAAGCTTACAGGTATGAAATAGAGCTCATTTAGCTAGAAGGCATGAGTGAAGGTGCACTTTAGAAGCATAGTAAACAAATAGTGGATTATTACACACCGAAGGTAGGCCAGGCCTATTAGAACCCACTTTGTAGGTGGCTTCCAGGCACACATGTGCAATTCAAGATAATGCACTCAGGGTCTAAGGCGTTAAAGTGTGAATGTAGAAAATGAGAAATAGGTTGATGAGTCCATTAATTAAAAAAAGGCAGATCCCACGTACAGCCGAAATCGATGATATGTGAAGCACGAATGCGGAAGGTTGATATGTTGCTTAAAACAGAATGTTATAAAATGGACGTGAATTATACTGAGAATGACTTCCATGTCATGAGTAGTATGTTTGGACATGTCTTTATTCTACCTTTATCGTCTATTCACGCCACATGATACCAAATTTGGTATATGTGGAGCTAGCAAAACGGTCGCGATCCAGCTACGAGCGTAGCATGTAGTAATGTTTAGATGACATGCATATCATGATTATCATATTTGGATGTGTCGTTTACCTTTATCGTCCATTTACGTCACATATTTACCAAGTTTCTTATATGTGAAGCTAACGAAACGGCTGTGACTGTATCATGAGCGTAATATGATGTCATGTTCTCACAAGACACGCATGTCATGTTTATAATTTTTGCACCACTCATATACATTCATCTATTGATGTCACGTAACACCAAATTTGGTGTATGGGAAGCCAGGGGCGGATCCAGCCACTCATTTCGGGGGAAGGGGTTGTCATGACTTTTTTATTTTTACTAGCAGAAAAAGCAAAAGCACTTTGCAGCACAAAATATGTTAATGTGTGCTCACAGTGGCTTAATTCACTCATGAAATGAAAATCAAACATTCTGCGTGGCAATCAAGTGTTCTACCACAGAGCCACACCAGGCCTCGACACTGCTGGGTAAATAGACACCACTGATGCGCAATGTTGCTTGAAAGGTCGATTGCTCTTGCAATGCTAACTATAGAATTTTCGGAAAACTACACATGCACTGCTATTATGCAGCCGTCATGACCAGTTCACGTCGATTGCAGTTAAGTGCCGTACACTTTAGTAGATTTATGTAGCAGTTTTCGGGGCTATCACCCTTGAGAGCGCAAGGGCTACATATCAGCTTACCGCAACTTATGTTGATAACCGTCGTGTTGCTTCTGGAATCACTATGAAAATGTAAACTGCTAGTTATGCAAAAAATTTGCAACTTTTGAACGTACGTCTGTGTGTACAACATTTGTTCATATGTTCAATGTCATTTAGTGCGTTTTGCTAAATACACCGCAGTCACCTTCCTTCATTGATATAACTGAATCTGAAATTGTAAATTATGTCATTGTAAAACATTTTTATACATTAAAAGAAGTCACAATTTTTTCAGTGCTTTTTTGCTGTCATCCTACATGGACGAAGTTTTTTTCCCTTATTAATTCACTTACTTTCCAATTACAGAAGACACAGGTGCCTATCTGTTTTTTGTCTCTGAAAGGAATTGATACTAGTTTGTTTAATGCTTACAAGAGCGCTATTTTGTGCCGGAAAATGAGGCACGCGTAGGCAAGAAAACCTGCGGGGTGCAAACCGCACGTACTACATACATAGGTGTCGGACACTTCTTTATGTACAACTATCGATCGTATAATCATATGCAGCTTTATGAGGAATGAGTAGAGCCATACAGGCTCCTTCAATTTGATTCGTGTTTCACAAGCAGGAATGACTCACTTCTGCATTTTGCAATCATGATCAGGATATTAATCGAAATTACATCGTGTAACACTTGCAAGGCTTAACCGAGAGAGAAAATCGGCCTCATTGACCTAGAAAATGGCTGCATTGCCACTCATTGATTAATTGATAATGCCACGTTCCATTCCTTAAGTTTTGTTGTCGCCCCAATACAATACACAGTTCTCAGCGCAAACCGCGTCTGCAGTTTTGTGTAGTGTGTTGCGGCGATAACAAAAATTGAGGAATGGAACGTGGCAAGAAAGTTAGGACAGCTTGGGAAGGCCCCGAAATACGCACAGCCGGAGGTCATGTCGTAACGTCAGCAGGAATCTGCACAGCGAGAGTCACCATTAACGGCCGTATTTATCCGGCAGACTTCGTAGTCCTACAGCGTTGCTCGAGAGATGTCATCCTTGGCATGAACTTCTCCTGCCCCCATGGTGCTGTCATCAACCTAAGAACAAAGTCGATAACGTTATCCAGAGAAAAAGCACTACCACCGCGCACGCAGTCAGAAAACCATGCCTTGAATGTGCTTGAAGAACAAGTCACCATTCCGCCTCGCTCAAGCGTCATTATTTCAGTCGGCGCTACTAAATCACCTGACTTGGAAGGCGTCGTTGAAGGCAGTCAGCATCTGTTGGTCACCCGAAATATTTGCGTCGCAAGAGGAATTGTGGAGCTCCGGGAAGGCAAAGCAACGGCTATGCTCACGAATTTCAGCAATGAGTACAAACATGTGAACGAAGGAACAACGGTCGAATACATCGAATAATTTGATGAAGCCACCAGTGCTTTCGCCCTCGCCTATTCTAAAGAACCTGCTCAGAGAAACCAAGCCCCTCCTTCAGCTTTCGACGTCAATCCCAGCCTTCAAAACCATAAACAAGAACAGCTCAAGACCCTGCTGCTGCAATACGAAGATTGCTTTTTATCGTCGTCAAAAATTCCGCAGGCGCCAAACGCGAAACATCGCATCATAACCAAGGAAAATGCCAGACCACTTCGTCAGGCTCCATACAGTGTTTCGAGGCGAGAATGCGAGGCCGTAAAGACACAAGTTGATAAAATGTTACGGGATGACATCATCCAGCCGTCCAAAAGTCCATGGGCGTCCCCCGTGGTGTTAGTGAAGAAAATGAATGGGACCTTACGTTTCTGCGTCGATTATTGCCGCCTGAACAAAACCACAAGAAAGGACGTGTATCCTGTCCCACGAATAGACAATGCACTGGATCGGCTCCATAACGCCAAGTACATTTTGTCAATGGACCTCAAGACTGGCTATTGGCAAATCGAAGTCGACGAAAGAGACCGAGAGAAGACGGCGTTTATAACACCGGACGGCCTCTTTGTGTTTAAGGTGATGCCCTTAGGTCTTTGCTGAGCGCCTGCAACTTTTCAACGCTTTATAGATACAGTACTGGCAGGATTGAAGTGGCAGACTTGACTTGTGTACTTGGACGACGTCGTCATGCTTTCCTCGAGTTTCGACGAGCATATTTGGCGCCTTGAACCTGTACCACAAGCCATCAAGACGTCCGGACTCACACTGAAGCCAGAAAAGTGCAGATTTGCGTACGACGAGCTCTTGTTTCTGTAGCACGTTATTAGCAAGTCTGGAGTTCGTCCCGATCCACGGAAAACAGCCGCCATCGCCGCCCACTGACAAGAAGGTGGTGCACCGAACCGATTTCAGAGCCTGTGCGCCGATTATAGGTGGTTCGTGAAAAACTTTGCCCACATCGCGGATCCACTCACTAAGCTTACCAAGGCTGTCGCGGAGTTCAAGTGGGAAACGCCTCAGGAAATCGCTTTCTAGGAGCTTAAACATCGCCTCCAGACGCCTCCGTTGCTTGGCTATTTTGACGAATTCGCCGCGACAGAAATACATAGTGACGCAAGCAGCGTAGGTCTTGGCGCCGTTCATGTGCAGAGGGCTGACGGACTTGAATGGGTTATTAGTTAGGCCACCCGATCGCCATCGAAAGCAGAAGCCAAATATTCCACAACAGAAAAGGAGTGCCTCGCCATCATTTGGGCAGCGTCGAAATTTCGCCCCTACCTCTACGGCAGGCCCTTCAAAGTTGTGAGTGACCACCACGCCTTGTGTTGGCTAGCCACCTTGAAGGACCCTTCAGATCGCCTCGCACGATGCAGCCTGACAATTCAAGAATATGATATTACCGTCGTTTACAAGTCTGGCAAGAAACACTCCGGCGCCGACTGTCTCTCTCGTGCGCCTGTCGACCAACCACCGCCCAACGACCCGGAAGACAACTACTTCTTGGGAACGATAACTACCCACGACTTCGCTGAACGACAGCGGGCCGATCCGGAACTTAAGGCCCTAATAGAATACCTCGAAGGCAGGACCGCCGAAGTCCCGAAAGTATTCAAGCGCAAACTTGCGTCGTTCTTCATGCGAAACAGTCTACTTCAAAAGAAAAACATTTCACCGCTTGGAACCAAGTACCTCCTTGTGGTGCCTTCAGCTCTGCGACCAGAACTCCTGCAGGTCCTGCACGACGATCCGATGGCAGGACACCTCGGTGTTTTTGCACGCTCGTGAGGATGCAAGAAATGTACTTCTGGCCACGTCTTACCACCGACGTCACTCGTTATGTGAGGACGTGCCGGGACTATCAGCGACGCGAGACACCACCGACAAGGCCAGCGGGACTTCTGCAGCCCATTGAACCACCTCGCCGACCATTCAAGCAGATTGGTATGGACCTACTAGGGCCGTTTCCGACGTCGGCTTTCAACAACAAGTGGATCGTCGTAGCTACCGACTACCTCGCCCGCTTCGCCGAGACAAAAGCCCTGCCCAAAAGCAGTGCATTCGAAGTAGCTAAGTTCTTCGTCGAAAATATCGTCCTACGTCACGGCGCACCGGAGGTCCTTATTACTGACAGAGGAACGGCATTTACTGCTGGCCTAACTCAAGTAATCTTGGCATACAGCCAGACAAACCACCGCCGGACGACAGCGTACCACTCACAGACCAACGGCCTCACCGAGTGGCTAAACAAGACGATCGCCGACATGCTGGCAATGCACGTCGATGTCGAACACAAGACGGGGGAAGCCGTTCTTCCGCACGTGTCCTTTGTATACAAGATGGAGGTGCATGAGAGGACGAAGATATCTCCATACAGATTGGTCTACGGAAGGAGCCCGGCAACGACGCTCAATGCCATGTTACCCAAAGTCACCAACGAAGAAAGCCTAGATGTGAGTGAATACCTTCAACGCGCCGAAGAAGCCCGACAACTCGCGCGTCTCCGTATCAAGAATCAACAGACGACCGACAGCTGCCGTTACAATCTTCGACGACGCTTCGTGGAATTCCAGCCCGGTGAATGTGTTTGGGTGTGGGCGCCGATACGCCGACGTGGACTCAGTGAAAAGTTTCTGCGACGGTGTTTTGGACCGTACAGGGTGGTTTGACGTCTCGCCCCACATGATTACGAGGTTACCCGACAGCATCACGAACTCTTAACGACGCAGAACGCGATCTAAAATCGTCCATGTCGCGCGCCTTAAGCCGTTTCATGCGTGTTAACAAACTGAAACAATGTTTTTTTCTAATATTGCTGTATCGTAATTTATTCATTGTGCTTTCCTGCATTATTATTATACATTCATCTTTAATTAGAGCATCGGGGCGATGCCTTTTGCAGAGGGGGGCAATGGCACGTTACATTTCTCATGTTTGGTTATCGGCCCAAAACATTACACAATTCTCAGCGCAAAACACGCGTGCAGTTTTCGAGAAGCATCCGGACTTTAGTAGATCATTTCGATAAGATCACGCCCACTCTGCGAACTGTACAGATTATTCCGGAACCTACGCCACCGCCAGCGATAACACTAGAACTTTTGATGGCAAGAGTATAAATGCTGACGCACTTCGCCGCTTGTCAGTTGTTGATTGACGGCCGCTGCTCCGTTCGCCGCTATCAGTCCAAAACTGCTACTGTAGTCCGACTTTCCGTTTACTAAGCACAGGCTCCCCTAAATAAACTATTTATTACTCGACTCGCAGTGTGCTCCATTTGTCTGCGTCACGAACCCGTGACATTACATTCGATGAGCATGCGGCAAAACAGTCAAAAGCAAGTTGCCAAAGCCTATGATCAAGCACAGTGAAAAACATAATTTCATGCTCAGTAACATTTATCCAATGAACGCTGCCACCTCACACACAAAAAATGAAATGTTAGCAATCATAAAAATAACGCTGAAGCACGTAGTTGCAGTGCGAATATGGTCGCTTGGGCAAGGGACCCTAGTGAAAGTTCAAGCGCTGCAAACACCGTCCGCGTTGGTGAAGCACATGGGCAACGATAAACTCAATCGCAGTGCCCACGCCCACAACAAGGACAACGCAATCAGCCCACGTCCAGCACAATACAGATGTGTTCAGCTTGCGATCGCGTACAGCTCATCCCACACACGCGCGCATGCACACACGCCACACATCAAGAGAACGTGAGGTTGCCTGACCCACTGTTAACCAAAAGCCACATCACGCCACTCGCGAAAAAGTATGCCCAAAGAATCAGATTATACTCTACATAGAACCTCAGGTTGCCTGACCCACCATTTTTCAAAAGCCATAGCTTTGTACGGATCTAAGCCAAGTTGGGTGAAAATAGCGTTTGCGCTATTTTCAGCAGGTCGTAGCAGTCACTGCCTTACCCATCATTCCTATGGTCGCTGAACGATCGCAGCGCCAGAGTGCCCCGTAGTTAATTTTGGGAAACTCTATGGTGTGGCCGGCCCGCCATCCAGCGGCTTGAAGCAGCCCTGGCTCGGCAAAAGTAAACGGAGCAAACTCCTAGTACCTCACGCTGGGCGTGCCATTGTTAAGGTCTAGATAGATAGGACTTTGTGGAACCCTGCGCGGTGCTCCCACCCTCCCCACACAGGATTGCCGAATGAAGTCTATTTTTCTCTCGCTCTCTTCAGCGGCATAGAGTTTCTCACTCTATAGGAGAGACCCACGCCGAGGGAGGCGCCGCACTGCTGGGCGCTAATCAATACAATACGCTATACATTACGCAATACAATACGATAGTCATCATACAATAGGTATGATTTTGTGAGAGGAATATGGAATGGGGTCATGGTTCCTGGTCTGACGTTCGGCAATGCAGTCTTGTGCGAGAGATCAAAAGTTCAAGCAAGACTAGAAATTGAGCAACATAGAATAGGCAGCTTTGCTTTAGAAGCTCACGGGAATACACCAAATCAGGGAGTACAAGGTGATATGAGATGGACATCATTTGAGGGCAGGGAAGCTAGCAACAAGATAATATTTGAGAAGCGATTGAGAGAAATGGGGGAGGAGCGTTGGGCTAGGAAGGTTTTCAGCTACTTGTACATGAAGAATGTCGATACAAAATGGAAGAAGCGAACCAGAAAATTGACTGGTAAATACTTGGAAAACAGCAGGTGGTCAATCCAAAAAGAACTACCGGTTCAGAAGAAAGTGAAAGAAACAGAGATTGACATGTGGAGAATCGGCATTATTAAGAAGTCCGTACTAGAGATCTGTCAAACTTTTAAGCAGAAAATTGCCAGGAAAGGATCTGTGATAATACCCTGGGTAGTTCTCTACTGTTTGATGCCAGGACAGGAGTATTGCGAACCAAGACATATCGGGCCAAATACGAAGGGGTAGATACAGTATTCAGTGCGTGTGAGAAGGAAGAAGAAACTGCCGAACACTTGATAATGTTCTGTAAAGGGCTTTACCCTATAGTTCCGGATGATGGCGCAGAGTTTTTCAAAGCAGTGGGATTTAGGGACAGGGAAGGCAAAACACACTTAAAGCGGGTAGACTTAACTAGAAGGAGGTTATCGCATTGGTGGCAAAAGTCAATGCACGAGTGAAAATTAAACCATTCACTGCAATGTACCAGATCTCAACTTGACTATTTAAAGAAAAAAATCTGGTGGTTAGTTCACTAAGTATTACGGCTCGGTGGCGTTAGCCGCCGCCCGATCTAAAGGGTACAGCCACATCCATCCATTCATCCATCCTAGTAAGACGCTGCGCTTCCGGGCACTAGAAGGATGGAAAGGGCGGGCCGAGCTCGAGCAGCGGGTAAAGGAGCTTATGGCGCTTTGCCCTGACCCATATCGGCGTGAGATGGAAGGCATAGGTAGCGGAGAATGTGACAAACGGGATGGAACAAGTGAGAAGGAAGGTCAGGGGGCCGCAGTGTCTGGCCACAGCACGGAGGATCCGAGAACATACAGCTCCGTGGCGCGGCAGTCTTCGAGCAGGGCAGGAACACAAGACAGACGGCAGAGAGAGAAACAGGTGAAGCAAACAGGGGCGCCATCAGAAACACGAAGCCATCGATTGGAGCGTATAAGGGTTCTGGTGGTGGGGGACTCTAGCGTGGCCAGGGTTAGGGATCGCGTCTTCAAGACAGTGAAGGAAGATGGCAGAGTGAGGGTGGAGGCCAAGTCAGGAAAGAGCATAGTGAATGCACTGCCCAAAGCTCAGGAGGTTGTTGGTGACAGTATGAAGGGCGAAAATATTGTCATCATTCATGCTGGGCTCCATGATGTGTTGAAGGGCAAGGATCAGGACCTTCAAAGACAGTTAGAGGATGGGATGTGTAAGCTCCGAGAAGCCCCTGGGAGTGTGCATGTGACCATGTGCAGAGTCCCAGAGGTCTGGGGATAGTCACGTGGCATTGAAAGGAGGGTAGTAAAGGCCAACTGTGTAATCAAGGGTATGAGCCGGCAACTCGGATACAGCGCAATGGAGGTGAACTAAGATGTGTACGAGCCTGGTGCTCGCCCCTTTGCACAGGATGACATTCACTACAGTTGTGCGACGGGCAGGTGGGTTGGTAATTGGATGGGTTGCCAAGCCACAGCTTTTTTAGGGGGGCCTAGATCTCGGAGGCCAACAGCGTAGCTGACGACTGTTCTAAAAGGGCACAAATATTCAAGCCACACGGAGTCCATGGGAGAAGAAATCGACGTAAGCACAACGGCCCAGCCAAGTCAGACATGGGCTATATAAACATGCAGAATGGCAGGAATACGTTAAAGTGGGAAGAGATAGAAGAGCGGTTGAGGCGGGAGGAGCTGATCGTAAATGAGTTTGTGGAGACACATCTTCAAGACATGGAGCAACCATTTTGCAATCCGGACTACGTATGGGAATATTGCAATAAAATATAAGGCAGAAAAAAGGGGGTGGAATTGGTGCATTCATAAAAAAAAGAGCATGGGTTGGCAAAAAGTCAAGCAGGGATGCATCGAACATTTATAATTAGGAAGGAAAGTAGCTGGGCATATGACACTTCTTGGTTTGGTGTACATTTGGACGGGAACAAAGGCCAGAGAGGAAAAAGCAATGGTGGAGTGCATATCAAAGGACATTCAGGAATTAGGAGGAGAGTGCGAGATAATTATACTAGGAGTTATGAATGCGCATATAGAAGATATTGTCACAAGGTCGTGACGTGGCTGAAGACAGGATACTTTATGTTGGGATTTAGCAGTTTATTTGGGTGAACCTGTGCCCGACAAACAGAAAGTCCGATTACAGTAGCAGTCTTGCACAAATAGCAGTGAACGGAGCGTCGGCCGTCGATCAACTACTGACAAGTGGCGAAGTGCGTCGGCATTTATACTCTTGCCATCGAATGCTCTAGCGTGATCGCTAGCGGTGGCGTAGGTTCCAGAATAATCTGCACAGTTCGCAGAGTGGGCGTGATCTTATCGAAAAGATCTACTTAAGTCCGGAAACTTCTCGAAAACTGCACGCGCGTTTTGCGCTGAGAATTGTGTAGTGTTTTGGAGCGATAACGAAACTTGAGAAATGGAACGTGGCAATATAGATGGGCATACTGACTCAACAGGCAAAATGATCATGAATATGTGTGAACGGCATGATTTGATCATTTGCAACAGTACTGAGAAGTGTGAAGGGGAAATAACATGGGATGTAGGAAGGCTGCTGTCGGTGATAGATTACGCACTGATGTCACATAAGATTTATGATAAGCTCCGGGGAATGCCCATTGATGAAGGTGGCTCCAGAAGTCTTGGTAGTGATCACAAACGTATCAAGCTAAGTTTTGGAACAGGAGTGAAAGTGGGAAGGAGACAAGATGAGAAAGCACAGGAAAATGTTCATTCAGAAAGGCAAATATAAATCGGTACTAAACAAATTCGGAAGATAATCACTGATGATAATAAAACAGTGTGGACATACACACATCTGGATAGACTGTTTGAGCTAGAGCTTGCTAATACACATGACAAGTCATCTGGGAAAAGAAGACACAAGCCCAAGTGTTGGCGGGATGAGGAAGTTAAGAGAGCCATAGCAAAACTTCAAGGAGCCTCCAGGGAACACAGGCATGCTAAGCAACGGGGTGAATCGACAGACGATGTTGAAAGAAAATGGGACATCTTTTTAACTCTAGCAGGGAAGCATTCCTCCTGATCAATGAAAATATTAGAACAAACGGTTCTTAGTGCCTGGCAGAAGTACATAAAGAGGACAGAAAGACTGCTGCGAAATTTTGGAACCATCTAAACTAAACAAGAAATGAAACAAGCCTAGCGCAGATGTTTATAACAACAGCTCAAGGTGCTAGGCTAGAAGGAGACGAAGCTATTGAATATGTTAGAACAAGGGTGACAGAAAATTTTCAACAAAGAAGTGCCTTATGCACCAGAATAGACAAGGATGGATCAAGTGGGGCGATGGCTCCATTTTCACAATGAGAGTGGGAAAGGGCTGAGATGAGGGTTCCAAGTAGTACATCAACAGGGCCAGATGGCATTCTAATTATGCTGATAAAGTCGTTGGGTCCGAAGTCTAAACAGACTTTGAGAGAGGCAGTGACCAGAACAATAATCGATGGTGAAGTCCCCGATGGATGGAAACTTAGCAGGATGAGCATGATTTATAAAGGAAAGGCGCACAAAGCGGACATAAACAACTACCGTCGTATAACAGTGACCTCAGTGGTCTACAGGTGTCACAGAACGAGCGCTAGAAAAGGGCGCGGCGCCGAAATCTCGCGACGAAACGCCGGGGTGACGCCGCGAGGTGAACGAAAAAAAAAGATAACAAACGTCTAAAGGCTCCCCGTGTGCGCGACTCTCTCGCCTCGGAAGCGTGGCTTCGCCGACGAACGTCCTCACCCCACATCGGCGGCCGAGCAAGCGCTCAAAATTTCTAGATGGAAAGGGGCGTGGTAATGCCGGGTTGAGTCATCCGTCGTGGACGGCCTTCGAACCGTCTCGCCCTCTTCCCAGCCTTCGCTGCGTATCACGCCGATGAAAGGATGAGAACTTTCTAGAATCTCGCGCGGAAGGTATTTAATCGAGCAGCCGAGACGAGAGATCAGGAGAAGACGGAAGTTAGCGCCAGAGCGCGTAGGGATTCCGCCGTGTAGTCGGCGAAGGTTTTGTCCGTAGAGACAAAGCAGGAGAAGAAGATGATTTCCACCTGAGGGGTGACGACTCGAGGTACAGGCAAGAGTGTGTGTTTACCGCTATCGAGCGAAGACGCGTGGCAACAGCTGCGTGTGTGAAGCCGACGTGTTTCCGGCGAAAAAATTTGAAGCTTGGAGAGTGGCCAATTGAAGACGCGAGGTTTCCTGGAAGAGAAACTTCAGGGCCAGCGGAACGACAACAACGCTGGACTTTGAGTGAGTGATTCTCGGAAGAGTTATCATTCCGACTTTTGTTCCAAGAACTTTGGACTGAATAGGTTTTCTATCTCTTTAGTCTTTAAGGTTCTTGGTTGTTCAATGCATGTGACTGCATTGTAGTGCGTATTGTTGTCTGTGTCCGTTGTTTCGAGTGTGGCTGATTGTACTGTGTAGTACGTTGTTTGATCGGTGACATATTGTACTCAGCTATTGTGTAGTGAGCATACTTGTGTATTGTTTTTTGATCTGCCATTATTGAGAATATAATTTTGTTTGGTTTATCGACTCTCGGCTCTGACTTGTTCTTTGGGCCACAGCCGGCGTCCGCTGGCGCGCCAAAAAGGACCACTTCTAAATTGTCCACGCTTTCGTGGTGTGGTTCGGGGGGCCGATACATCGGCCCTTGGAATTAGCCCGGTGATCGCCTCCCTAATTAACGGGACTTGTGACAACAGGCTGGCGATGCAGATTATAAAGAAAAGACTGCAGGCATGGATAGTGGATGAGGCGGTGCTGGGAGAACTGCAGATTGGTTTTTGGAAACACAGGAGTTTGGAAGACAATCTGTTCTCACTGACGCAGTGCATCTAAATTGCAGAAGAGAAACTCAGCCTCCTTTGGCTAACATTTTTTAATATCAAGGGCACGTACGATAACGTGGTTCAAGATGACTTGTGGGAAATTCTGGACACACCAAGTGTGGAAGATGGAGTCACTAATCTTTTAAAGGAAATCTATAAAAGTAACAAGGTAGTTATAAAGTGGAAAAAAACAGGTATCCAAGCCCACAGTGGGGAAACGGGGGCTTAGGCAGAGGTGTCCTCTGTCACTCTTGTTATTCATGATGTATCTACGAGGATTAGAAGCCAAATCAGAGGGAAGTGAACTTGGCTTCAACGTCTCTTTTGTCAAACAAGGAAAACTCATTGATCAGGTACTACTAGCGTTAATGTACGCAGATGATATAGTGCTAATGGCCAACAACAAGGAAGATTCGCAGAGATCAACGGACATCGACGGTGATGAGGGAGATAGGTTGGATGTCAGAATCAGTAAAAAAAATCAGCAGTCACGATTTTTATTGATAATGAAGGTTGTGAGCTTAGGATACAGGAAGTCACGCTAGAAATAACAGATAAGTACAAATAGGTGGGCGTATGAATCAGCAATGGGACCGAGTACCTAAGGGAACACGAAATATACGTGACGACTAAAGGTAACAAGAATGCAGCAGTTATAAAAAATAGGGCCCTGTGCACATCCGTCTACTGCTATATTGTTTGTTAAGCTGTGCGTGCGGCTGCACCAAACCAGCTTTGTCAGAGTAGGAGGTACAGGAAACTCATGAACTAGATTCAGTGCTGTACCTCTCCTCCGCCTTTTGAAATGAAGGGCGTGGTTTAGAAGATGCCATTGCTGCACCATTGAAATGAATGGCGAGGTGCAGCACTTTGTAAAATGGATCATGGGGTGCAAGTGAATCGAACAAACTTTAAGCACACAAGCGTCTAAGCATTTCACCCCCATCGAAGTATCGCCACTGTGGAGGGGATGAAACCTGTGTTGTTGAGCTCAGCAGTGCTCAACAATCCAACAAATAGTGTTACATTTCAACGTTCCTGAAGTGTAGTTTCCATGCTTGTGGCCAATCTACAGCACCCCTCCACAATATGCGTGCCAAAACATTCACAAATACAGCATTGCATGTCTGAGGTTCGAGATGACCGTTGTAGTGGACGTTCAGTTTCAACGTGCTTGCAGAGCACGTTGAAACTTCGGCGGTAGTCATCCGGTCGTTGCATGGCAGTCTGGAAAAACATGTAACATCATCATAATCATCATCATCATCATCATCATCAGCCTCACTACGTCCACTGAAGGACAAAGGCCTCTCCCATGTTCTGCCAGTTAACCCGGTCCTGTGCTTGCTGCTGCCAATTTATACCCGCAAACTTCTTAATCTCATCTGCCCACCCTGCTTGCCTTCTCTTGGAATCCAGTTAGTTACCCTTAACGACCAGCGGTTATCCTGTCTACGCGCTACATGCCCGGCCTATGTCCATTTCTTCTTCTTGATTTCAGCTATGATATCCTTAACCCCCGTTTGGTCCCTAATCCACTCTGCTCTCTTCTTGTTTCTTAAGGTTACGTTTACCATTTTTCTTTCCATTGCTCGCTGCGTCGTCCTCAATTTAAGCTGAACCCTCTTTGTAAGTCTCCAGGTTTCTGCTCCGTAGTTAAGTACCGGCAAGATACAGCTAAGTACATCACAAAATATTAATGCATCAAATTATTGCATAAATGCTTTCAAAGTAAACAAATAAACTCAGGTAACTAGTAAACATCAGTACTTTACTCAATATGTATTCGTATCTTATAACACATGTATCACTCAGGACTGCTTCTTCACAAGGCAAGTCATGTAGCAGGTTTCTTACATATTGTACACAGCTGCTTCCATGTCAGGTGAGCCAGGAGGCTGTGGCAGAAAAAGAAGTATTTCTGATTATTGTGACGCTTTCTTCGGCACACTATAGCAAAAGAACACCCATAATTATGTGATGTTTCTCAAATGCGACCGCTGTAAACCCTTAACTTATAGGCTTTTTGAACTATTATATGGGCTCGCTACGAAGACATATGCGAGGCGACAGTGATGTAGTTGCCTTCTTTTATCGAAAATGTCTGGTCTGTCTTATCTGGCAATATGATTTCAGAATGAACTATTGAGTCAGTGACTCGTTTCAACATCAAGCCACGCTGCAAGTAACGCATTTTTCCGGTGAGAGATTGAGACGTTAATCAATTTTCAAATGCAATATTGTAATGCGCTGCCACCGTATGACGCCTAAGCAGTCGTTGGCAAGAAAACTACATATGTTGAAATGAACCAACTAGCCCAGCAAGCAACCGTTCTTTTTGTTTTGTAGGCCGTCACGATGGGTGTACCACACGTGATGATACACGTGGTCTCCGCTTGATCTAATCGCTCCCTTGTCCGTTCCAACGTTCGTCGTGGCAAGCGCTGGTTTAAGGCCACGGTTCCTGCAATGTTCGAAAAGCGTGTTTAGCCACTCAGTCGCCGATCTGACAGCTCCGCTGCTGCTGCTGCTGAGTGCGTGTTTGAAAACTGAAGTGGTTTCTACTCACCGGCACGGGCTTTCATGGGGTGTTCATCCGATGAAAGCATGAACGGTCGCTTGATTTCGCGGGAGTCACTTGAATTGCCTACGCGAAAGCATTCGAACGAGTCAAAATAAACAGAACTAGAAAGAGTGGGTCGGTCGGCAGAGGCTCGACATATTTGCAGCGAAACTAAACAGTGCGAGACGCATTCGAACGTACAGCGAGCCGTTCTGACCCACCATTCTCCAAAACCCGTAACTTTGTACGGATCCAAGGCAAATTGGGTGATCGTTGAAAATAGCATTTGCGCTATTATTCAGCAGGTCGTAGCTACGGTGGCTAGCATTGGAAGGTGACGCCAACGGGAGCTCGGCGCCGCTTCTCCATTTCGAGCAGCGCGGTGGTGGCGCTGTCGACGAAATGGTGATGCTAGTTACGCGCGCTGTGCCTTGAGCGCGCGGACCTTTTAAAGATGCAGGATTCAGATAAATTGGCTATTCAGATAACTCAATGTGACTATGGCTGATAGAACGCCATTTCAAGCATTAAAAGAAATTGGCTACCGCTGCGAGACTGCTGCGACGTTTAATCAGCATAACTAAAAGCTTTCCTTCACATATCTCGGCAGTGTTTTGGAGTGTAAGGTGGCGGCTTTCTTTAAAAAATATTACCTAAGGTCTGGGGGAGAAAAATAAAACAAATATTTATTGCACACCATATTATTGTAATATCTATAGCACATCATAGATTACAGGGTAAAAAATTGAAAAAATACCCACATTTACATACGTTCGGGAGTAGTTAAAAACATTGAAACATTGCACACAGACTTGGCACTAAGTAATGAGAGGCATACAATCATTTTTCACTCGGCAAAAAAAACCAATGCAACTTAAGGTCACAATATCAAACACAAAGCACACGTATAACCTTCAGCAACTTCATTCTTTCCTTCTTAGCGTTTCGCTTGCTGTTCTGAGTTTTGACATGAAAATGAAGCCTATAGTAAGAACGTAGAACTTGATAATTTTGTTTGTGAGGCAGATGCTTTGGTCAGGACAGCCAACATGTGTAAGCTTTCTTGGCTGCAAGAAGGAAACCAAGTCCATGATGCTGTCAGGTTTGACTTCTATCACACTGAAGCAGTGGGTAAAAGTGTTTTCGAGAGTAGTCACGAGTTCATTGAAGTTTGTTTCATTGTCGCTTGAAGTTTGTTTTCATTTGATGTAGTTAGCGCATACTTGTCAAAAGTCAACTTGTCACCATCTAGTGTGCATACTGTAAACGCCGTGGCAATGTCGGCTCCAGCAATTAGATGTCGAGCCCAGTAAGCGCTGGGAAGACCACACTTGCGGACGCCAGGAATTGCAGGCACATTCGGAACAGGTACTTGGTGACTGTCGCTTTCTGTGCTGTACGAGCCAGCTGTCTCCTCGCAAGCAGACGTGCTTGGTTCCTGACGTCGAATTTTCGATGGCAGGACGCAAGTGGATGTTCTTGACGTCCTTTTCTTCGGCACTTTCTTTGAAAGATACGCAAGAACATTTGGGAATATGGTCTTCACCGTGTCAGATTTTAGCACCGGTTTCCCTCGGGGAATCTGAACAGTTTCACCGTTCATCACGTGCATGTAAAAACGCTCAATAAAATGCTCGTCGAAATGAAGCTCACAGAGCTCGGCGAATGCGCCTGCTGCCACCGGGTGGAACGAACCTTTTGAGAGCCAATACGCTCGGTTCACCCAATAGCCGCTTATAACCGGTTTGACTTGGCCTAAAATGTATGAATAGACGGCGGCTAAATCGCTATGTTGGACATTTTTGGGGACGTTTAGGTGGCGAGAACGAATGGTGTACCGTAAGGTTCCTCACAAACTTGTGAGAATTTTTACCGTGTGGTGGTTATTTCTCCATGGTGTTTTGCTTGGCCGGGAGCTGCATGCATTCGCGAGAGCCGCCTCTGCGCATGAATACGTGTTTTCGTTCTGTAATACTGTCTATAAGCAATGTGGTAACGACTTGCCCGAGCATGAACACCGTGTGTTATGCTATTTCTGGATGTATGCCGTACGTGTATGCCTGGTAAGTGCGTGTGTTGCGTAAAGATCGATGTGTCGCTTGGGTGAAATGTATTCTTGTGCCAAAACTTTTATTGAAGCTTCGTCTTGCGTAAATGCGTGAGACAGATACAGAATGCACAAGTTGGAAGCGATGGAATATTAGCAGGCGTTCGCACGAAGCTATTTTCCAAGTCGCTTGAACATGCTGTCGCCGATTACGATAATCGTTTTTCTATGCTATGTCTGTTCTTGTGGGTGTATAAAAAGAAAAAAAAGGAAATAAGATTGAAAACATTGCCAGTAGTACAATTTCTGAAAGTATTATTTATATAGATGCTGGCAGGCTTGTATGTGCCGCTGTTCTGAAGAGGACAAAGATGCGCGTGCAGAGAAAAACGATAAAGTCGTATTGCCATTGTTCGAATCAGTTTGACGTCTTTGTGTGCCATTATCTACAGGTTACAGTTACTTTGTAACGTGACAACTGGTGGAGGTGCTGGGTAGTACTCTATGCACTTACCACGAGGAAGATCTCGGTTCCAACATCGACACCTTGGTAGAAACAGCCAACCTTCGACGCAGTCGGCGGCAACTAGGCCTACCACCCCAATTCAGCCCTCTTCCGGAACACTCCAGAACGATGGCATATGCGACAACTGCAAGCCAGACTGAACAGACCGTGACTCCGCCAGCTCCATAGCCACCAGCCCCTCGAACCCCAAAGCCCTTCCATGGGGAGCCCTATGAAGACGTTGAAGACTGGCTGGACCAATACGAACGAGTCGCCGTCGCCAACGAATAAGATGAGCACCGTAAACTGCGGTATGTATATTTCTACGTGGTGGATTCAGCGCGTATTCGGTTCGAGAACCACGAAGCCGCCATGACAACCTGGCTGGTGTTTTGCACTGAGCTGCGGAACACGTATGGTAGCGCCTACAGGAAAGAACAAGCCGATCGTCTCCTTAATTCTCGCAATCAAAGACCCAATGAAAACGTGGCCATGTTCGTTGAGGAGATGCCTAGTCTGTTTCATCGAGCGGATTCTGCAATGACGGAAGACAAAAAGGTAAGCATTCTGATGCGGGGTGTCAAGGAGCAGCTGTTCTAGGACTTTTACGAAACCCACTAGCTACCGTGGCGCAATTGCTCCGTGAAGCGACGACAATGGAGCGAATGCTAAGACAGCGGTCTTCGCAGTAGAAGCGGTGCGACAACCTTGCATGTCTGTCAGCACTCTTGGTAACACCCGATGTCACGAGCGTGAGAGACCTTGCTGAGCTAGTCCGTAGGAGTACGCGACGAGCTGCAAAAGCTTCACGCAGTGCCTTCACAGCCTCAAGTGGCTGCGCTGACAGACATCGTCCGTGAAGAGGTGAGGCAGCTGGTACGACCATTAGTGCCACCTCCAACCGAGGCTCCTCTGCTAACGTTCGCGGAAGCTGTATGCACTCCTGCACCGGCACCCAGCTATTTCCCCCGACCGACTAGCCTGCAGACGCCGCAGAACTTTTCAGGCCTGCCACACTACAAAAACGAACGACCGACTTGTCTGCAGATGCCGCAGTACTTCTCGGGCCCGCCACACTATGAGAATCCGCGACCTAATTTGCGGAAATCTAGCGTGTGGCGCACTTTCGACAATCGGCCACTATGCTACCACTGTGGTGAGCCAGGTCACTTAAACTTGGAGTGCTCGTACAGACAGATGGGCCTACCTGGATTTCGGCCAGACGCTCGTCGGCCCAGGGACGGGGAACGACCCCGTGCCATCGCAGAATACTTAGCAAGTCTACCGTCTCCGAATCTTCAGCGACGCCAATCACGCTCTCCGTCTCCTCGACGCTCTACGTCCGCGAATCAATACTCTACTTTTGCCGATATTGTTGTGGGACGATCCGCTAGGTCCCCATGCCTACGCCGGGAAAACTAGAATCAGTGGCTTCCGGGGGTGAGACCGCTGTAAAGCTATCGTCAAAACAGCCTCCTCCAACCCATCCGCCGACCTTTGACGATTATTTTCAGCCGACACCTCATATCACGGACAAACCCGTTTCTGCTGACATTGCCGTCCTTGTCGACAACCGTCCAGTGACTGCTCTGGTCGACACCGGCGGCGACTACTCAGTTATCAGCGCTGAACTTGTGGCTGAACTTTGGAAAGTCACGACTCCTTGGGGGCATGTACCAGACCTTCAGACAGCAGGTGGTCATCTCTTGACACCAATCGGGCGATGCACCGCAAGGCTGTAAATCTGCGAGTCAACGTTCGTTGCTTTCATTGTGCTTCCCGAATGCTCCCGGAAAGATATTCTTAGCATGGATTTATTTCGTGAGCACGGCGCTGTTATAAATCTTCGAGACGGCCTCGTAACGTTTGCTGACGACTATGACCCGATGCCCAGAGATACCGATCCACAGAAGACTGCGCTTCACATTGCGATGACACCGTTACACTTCCGCCACGCACCAATATGTTCGTTACTGTACAGGGTGACATAGACCATGACGGTAGCGGTATCGCTGAAGCCAACCTTTCGGTGCTCTTGTCTCAGCTAATCTGCATTGCCCGCGGTATAATTCAACTTAAACGTGAAACGACTGAGTTGTTGGTCACCAATTTTAATGGAGCATACCAACATTTGGCCAAGCAAACAACTATCGCTCATTTCGAAGCCCTTGACGATGAAGCGTGTACGACGATAGCCCCAGTTTCTGCAGCCGTTTAAAGTGACACCATGGTATCCGATACAGTCGATATCAATCCGAAGCTGTCATGTGCGCAGAAAGAGCAAATCCACTGTATCCTCCGCATGTTTAGCGACTGTTTCGCGTCTACATCTAAGACAAACCAAACGGCAACCATAAAGCACCGCATTGTCACTGACCATGCTGAGCGACCCATACGTCAGCACGTCTCCCGAGTATCACAAAAGGAACAAGAGGCAATACGTTCTCAAGTGAGGCAGATACTCGGAGATGGCGTAATCCAACCCTCGAACAGTCCATGGTCATCCCCCGTCGTACTAGTAAAAAAGAAGGACGGCACTCTCCAATTTGGCGTCGATTACGGCAAACTCAACAAAGTCACAAAGAAAGACGTTTATTCGCTTCCACGCATCGACGACTCACTAGACCGCCTCCGACGCGCCCGATACTTCTCCTCTATGGATTTACGCAGTGGCTACTGGCAGATCGACGTTGATGAGCGTAATCGAGAGAAAACAGCATTCATAACGCCTGATGGTCTGTACGCATTCAAGGTACTGCCTTTCGGTCTGTGTTCTGCCCCTGCGACATTCCAGAGGATGATGGATACAGTGCTCTCCTGTCTCAAGTGGGAAGCATGCCTTGTTCACTTAGACGACGTCGTTGTCTTCTCCCAAACGTTTGAGCAGCACTTGCAGCGACTTAAATCTGTGTTTGCTGCAATTCGCACGGCAAGCCTATCACTGAAACCAGAAAAATGTCATTTTGGTTACAACGAATTAAAGTTCCTCGGCCGCCTTGTTAGCCCTGATGGTATTCGGCCGGACCCTGACAAAACATTGGCTGTCAAAGATTTTCCACCACCGGCCAACAAACGTGATGTGCGTCAATTTTTAGGCCTCTGCGCATAGTACAGACGCTTTGTGCAAAATTTCGCAAACATTGCCGCACCCCTCACTCGTCTGACAAAAGAAGAATGATTCCGAGGAAGCTATAGTCTGGCTTTGTCTGAGAACATAACCTCCAAATAGATGTTCCGGCCTGTAGTACAGTCCTTGCGAGCTACACAGTTACCAGCTATTTAAAAAGCGCCACGTGCTAACTGAACAGAAATTCGCATTTGCAGTAGAGCCTACGCTCCGCAAACATTTGGGTGCATTTATACGTCTGCTTGGGCATAGTCGTCACGTTTATCTTTATTTGTTAATGGATAATAACTTCACTTTTTTCTTGCTTTTTCTAACAGTTTTTTGTTAAGGGAGTGCTCTGTCCTGTCCCGTATTTATTTGTCCAGCTGTTGGCTTTTTTATTTCATACTGCTTAACAAATTAGTCAATCAAATTATATGGATGCTGTATAAAAATGTTGAACCTCCACCAGCTCATTTCTACGCTAAATTGTTGAAAATTTCCATTTTCAGGACACAGGGTCTTTGAAGAAGCGGAACGGAACCAAGATTTTGTGGCAAATAACGTCCCGGAGGTACTAGACAGTGGCTCGAACAATGATTCCTCTCAAGATATCCACTTGCCACGGCACAGAAGGTGTGCCGCGCACACCCTCAACCTCGTCGCTTCGGTGAATGCCGAAAATGCCGATTACAGCAGTACCTACCGCGAAATGGTGAGGACCGTTTTCTCAAAACTGAAGACTCTTTGGAGGAAACAAACCCAGTCTGTGCAGGCCGCCGAAGTATTAAAGGCTACCTTGGGAAGGCATCTCCCTGTGCCGAATGCAACGCGATGGAATTCGTTGTTAAACGCCATGAAGTACGTAAACGAAGTACCGAAAGGGAGGATGGACGCAACGTTCGACATGCTCTTGTTGCCACGATTGCAGCATGAGGAATCTATGTTCATTGATGAATACTGCAAGGTATGTTTCGATTATTTGTTTAACATGATGCAGTGCATTGACTATATCTTTTATTTTCCAGTTGATGTTCGCTGTGGCAAAGGCGCTGGATATACTACAAGGGGAACAATGTATGTACATGGGCATCGTGCAACCAGCACTTCAATCTCTACTGCGCTATCAGCGATCCCTCCCGCCGCTTAAGTACTGCACACCCTTTGCTAGCAGTCATCAGGACGCAGTCAAGAAAAGGTGGGAGAAATTTCCTGTGCCTATCTCCTTGCTGTCCTATCTCATCGTGTGCTCTCGCAGGGGTGCATATGCATTCGTACCACGGATTGTCCATGGTATGAATGAAAATGAAATGTTTCCAACAGGGCCATACATTGTTTTTTAACCTTTTTCAATACAGGTTTTCTGGAGTTTTGGAGGATGCCGATCTGGCCCTGGCAACAGCGGTACATCCAAAGTTCAAGCTTTCCTGGATGACTGATATGCAGAAAGCACTGACGTAATGACTTCTTGAGAAAGAGTATCATGCTCTAGATAGAAGCAATTTTCAATGAAAATGCAGCCGTCAGCGAAGGAACTGACAAAGACGACGTGTTTTTTTCAGTTGCCTCAATCCTCCCTTTTATGCTTCGAGGCGCAACAAAGGCTCAGCAATCCCGGAACTGACATCAGCGAGCTGGCGAAGTACCCTAAGATTAAGATGGTTTTCATTCAGCGAAATACGGTGGTTCCGTCCAGTGCGCCGACTCAACGGCTATTCTGCAAAGGACGCGACATTTTGTCCATCAAGAGGGGAGAGCTCTCTGATGAAAACTTTGAAAAGCAACTCATTCTAAAGTGTAACGAATTTTGCAAGTAAGCTTCCTTGTCGCCAAGTGTGCATAAACAACAACAAAAAACTGATGTGACAAAGTGAGCCTTACAGAACAGAAAGATATTGGCCAGCTTTCGGGTTGTTTTGTCTAGGGTTTCACAACATGCAACTTTCATTACCTGCATGACTTCCTACGCCATTCATGAAAATCTATCATTTGTTTTGTGATCAATTACCTATTTTACACAGTAACGAAAAAATAATGATGTTACTTTTTCACTGTAACTGTGACTGTAACAAGTTACTTATACAAAATTGGTAACACTAACCGTAAAAAGAGTTACTTTTTTGCCTTCAGTAACTGTAACTGCAACACTGTTACTTTTTACTGGTAACGTGCCCATGACTGCAATTAGCAGAGAGCTTGGGATTCGTCGTCAGGTATGTTTCCCACACTTTGTAGTGCTTTCAAGTCTTCCATTCCCACAGGCTCTAGCCTGCCTAGTGTTGCAGACCCTATTTTGCACGTGCGATGCAATGTTATTGCATTGCGCTGTGTTGTGCGTATTATTGCACTGTGACCTACGTTGTGTTTCTCTCTCGCCATGTGACGAACTAAACGTGCATCCTCCCTCTTTCATGGGTTGAGAAAGAATGAATGCAGTGTTTGACTTTCTCTCTCTTTCTCCCTCTCCCGTTTTTTTAACCCTTATTCGCTGTGCCCTACGCCCCCTGCTGGCTGCAGAAATTAGGCACCTTCTAACCACTACCCCACCCCCCGTATTTGGCGGACGAAGATGAAGACGACAATTTCTTTGGACTGCCCTGAACTGAATGGACATGCAGTCTGTCATTTTACTGTGATCTGCAAGGCGGGACGCCTGTGATGTTTGTTTTCCAACCAAAAACTCTTGTTCACAAACTGCTTTTCTTTTTAATTTTGAGCACGTTAGTACAACAAAATGTCACCTCTCCAAATTCCTGCGAAGGCACGCGAGCTTAACAAGATCTCAAAAAGGGGAATGGCAAAAACGATATGAGCGAGAAAAGCAGTCTGTGAACGAAAGTTCTTGGTTGAAAAACTAACTTTACAGAAAAGCTGACTTGCAGATTTTTGCAAACTGTCTATTGTTTTCTCCAGTAGAAAATTTTTTGAAAACCAGGGCGTAAAACGCGATCACCGAGACGCTCTGAATCAGCTCTCAGAAGCTCCCATCAAGCTTTCATTACGCTAACATCAACATTTAGTATAATGCTACCTTTAGTGTAAAAATAGTGTATATAAACGTTCCTCTTATCAGCCCCGGCTACTCTGCTAAACTTCTACCCGATACTTGGCTAGCTCCTTCGAATACATCACGAGCAAGCAAAAGGACACGGAGTTGTACAGGCGAAAATGTGCGACATCACATCACTTTTTTTATGTGACATATTCGTTCTCCGCTGCATTCGCCCGCTCGTGTCCGCAGATAACGTTCCAGTTTATATAGCGATGACACACCGTTGATTGTAGTCATGTCACTGAATATCAATTAAACAGCGGTTGTAATATTTATTTGCAAATTACTTCACCATACAGTATAGTGAGGTAATTTATTACTTGCCCACCTGAGGAGCTTTCGAACTTGACTTAATTTTTTATCAAGGCTTGAATATAATGTTAAGATTTATTTGGTTGATTCTGAGCATTACTTTCGCAACGGAAGTACATCACCACTGCCCGCAACAATTATTATTCATCTTTCCCAGTGCCAGTAGGTCCGTTTAAGTTACGTGATGAGAACATGTTTGCTGAACTACGTCATATATGACATGTCGCTCAAGTGTCTGTCTCTGCATTATTGACGAATCCATACATCTTTTGCAAACTTTGTGCTGGCAAGTTTTTAAAATTTTATTTTGTTCTTTTTAAAACTGGTGGCCTCAGACAAGCTTATTACGCCTCTGCTCACCACTTATACAGCGTTGTTACGCGTGGTGCCTGGGCCGACGGGGGAGAGTGGCGTTCTTTGTTCATCAAACAAGACACCGAAGGGCTGCCAGCCTGCTGTCCGCCGTGTTTCGTCCATCTTAGCCGGGAAGTGAGGCGGCATTCCAACACCATAAGACGTTCGACGAGACGACCACAATGGTTTCTTGGTGTCACAGGGGCATTGTGGTGACCACGCCCAATCAAAGACGTTGACCTGAGCGAGTGTGAGCGGCGCCATCAGAAATGCTGTGTGTGTTCGTGATCCAACAGCGCATTCTGGACCCGTTCCCTGATTTAGTCAAAACGCACACTTTATAATGAGCCACCCAGCTCATTCGCAAGAGATTTCTCGTTGTGTTTGTACAGAATGTAATAAATCCTCTGTTAAGTTTGCCATCCTACTCCTGAGTGCTAAAGCGTTTTCTTTTCTGTCTCGCTACACCCCCTTTCTTGCCCCTATTTCTCCACTCCCAGTGCTGGGCAGCAAACCGGATGCCAAGATCTGGTTAATCTCCCAGCCTTCCTTTCTCTCTCTTGCCATCTTACTGCCTTGGCATGTTCATCCCGGATATCTGATGCCTGAAAAGGCCGGTACCACCGGAGGTTAAAGAATAAAGCAAATGGAGAATATTTTCTGCAGCATGTTGAGACGCTGCATATGAGTGCTCATCCTCGAAAATTATCAACTTTAACACCACTGACAGGTGATGATATAGCCTGAGTAGGTCCGAGCATGCATTATGCCTTGACGCTTTTAATCTCCATTAAACTTCTCGCTTTCAATTTCGTCCTTCGGGGCTTTGTGTAGTTCTTCACCTAGGGCGCTGCATTCGTGCTGCACTGCTACCACTTCTTTTCTTCTGTATATACGCCCTGTTTCAAGCACGATCATAGGCTGCCATTGTGGACAGATACTGATGCCGTTTTGCATCCGTATGAATATTCCAACGGTGAACTCGCACGCATCAACAGGCTGAGCCAGTACATTCAACATCGTATGACCATATTCATTGCTAATGACGACATATAAAACCAGCGAAAATTGCTTTTAAGCCTAAGATGGCAGCCTTTATGCGTTATTGTAACTGTTACATTTATTTTTTGTCAATTTGTACAGTGTGTAATTTCATGCAGCGGCCGCCGAACTTGTGCCGCTGTTCATAGTGGCACTCTCGGTCTCTGAAGCTGGATGAAGATAACTAAGACGCCTGTTTTTTACTGGCTACATAAATGTGAAACGAAGCTATAAATCAAGGTGAAAAAGAAAAAGACAAATCTGTGAAAAGTCAGTACTGGCGCATAAATGGCGCGCCGATATCGCCGATGAAAAACGTCGGCGGTGGCGCGCTGATCAGTTCGCGTCGGCGGCGGCGGCGAGGCGAAAACTTTCGGTGGCGGTGCTCTGACCAGTCGGCGCACACCTCTAACCACTACCAGTGTGGCTAGAATGGCTACCCTAAACAGGGTGGCTAGAATGCGGAGGTGTGAAAAGCGGCCGCCGAAACCTGTCCCAAAGCGCCCCGTTGCCGCTTGGGGCGCTGCACGCACCGGTGCGGGTAACTTTGAGGAGGAGACAAAGGAGACGGCACGCGCTGCTCCCCACAAAAATCACCCTCATGCTGTGCGGTGTTGACCCGTTCTCGGTAAAATCATTTTGATCGAGCAAGTGTACGGAAGTACATGGCACCTAAGCTCTTTAAAGTCTCATCTCTGAAAACCATTCTTGAGAAGGCCCTCGAGCAAGACTCTACGCCAATTAAATTCCGGCAATTATTTGACCATGTCAAGGTAATAGTGTTTCTATGTTCCTGAGATGCTCTTGTCACAGAGATCAACAGCTGAAATGCTCAGGAGATTCGCAAATGATTTTAATAAGCAAAACGATGCGAAAATAAAACCCAACCGGGTGCCCTTTCTGCGTATGAAGTACTATTTGGTAAGAACTGGAGGCCGTATACTGGCCACGTCGGCACGTAGAATGAAAACTGAAAACAAGATGAGCGAAGCACTGGCCAAACACTACTCAGGAAGGAAGAAAATTTTGCTCTGCAATACCCTAAGAAACACGAAACGTCGTATAAACTTCTCGAAACGTCTAGAAAGGTATGCGGGAATCTAGGTATAATATGTGACGTTGAATAAACGTTTTTCAAATGGTTTTGTTTGGCGTCTCAATTTTTTCCTTGCGAGTGGCCGAATGTATGCCGGTGTTTGCATCCGCGCCGGCACGTGTTTTCATAAACTACCGTGATACTCAAGTTGATGCGTGTTTCGTGTGCAGCGTGTTGCAACGTCTTAGGTAGGGCTCGCAAAGGTTGCACCTACACTTAAGTGTTCATGCAGCTCGTTTAGTAAAATTCTAACTTTCGGTATACACCAGCAACATAGGTTGCCTCATGAGGCCTGAATCCATGCATTTTAAGCCATTCGTTTATCCTAAACTGTATCTTAGAACGAATATTTTATGGCTAAATGTGGTAATATTGCTTTACCTTACTGTGCGAGCACTAATTCAGTCATAAGTCCACACATTCGAGCACCATCAATTTTACTCTGCTTGTTTCCACTCAGCTTGTATTTTGGTATTTTGATTTGGTTTAATAAATCTTTTATGCACCTCGCCCAATCTTGGTGTTGAAACTTTGCTAAACGCTTTTACGTGTATGAACATTAGGAATAGTTTATAGCACCACCTCCAATAAAATTTTTTGATTGATGACAAACTTAACAGTATAATGGATAAAGTAAACTTTCTAGGCATGCGCTACAGATGTTGACAGAATATGTCGTATGTGCAGAATCAATATTTTATTTATCACTCAAAGCTCGCGATAATGTTATAAATAGTGGTAAGCATGCATAAGTCATGCACGTATTGCTGTTAAAACGTAAAATTGGACAATGTATTTATTTGAGGATAATAAATATTGACTGCAAGTTTTCAAGCTATTCGCACTGATGGAATTAGAAAAACTCAGAAATCACATTCACCAGACCTTATTGCTAAATTGCGGTCAATAGCTTCCAAGATTCTGATTTCTGGAGGTCGTTACAGAAGCTTGCATGCTTTATTGGAATGGTGTGTGGTTAAGATGGGTGCCTCATATGTTTTTTTTATTGACAGTCTGTGGTGCTTGAGTGAGGGTTACTGCCATTTTAGCTAACCAGAATCGTTGAAACTGATGACCATAATTTGGCAGCACACAATAGTAAACTATTGACACCAATTTATGACATTATAGGTATAATTGTCCTAGTGTGAGAGTCTGAAAAAAGCTACATTGGTTGTACTTGAAATCAAAATAATTTTCAATAATATAGGGTACCTGCAATAGATACAAAATGAAAGTGCATACCATCATGTATGTGTTGAGGTATCATTGAATTTCCTTTCAACGCACTATGCACGAGTGCAATTCAAGCATGTTTTTGACACATCTTCAATGTGGAAATTGCATTTTTGTTGATAAGTTTGCAACTGTGTTCGCCAAAAACATCAGGAAAGTTTTGCTTGTAACATCTCTAGTTTGTGTACATCCTGCTTGTTTTAAGACACATTGTTCCAAATCATTTTAAACATGCTGACAAATTCAGTTTTTGTAAGAGACACATGTGACTCAATTGTTTTTGGTGTTTCCATCACAGCCTATGCATGCACCTCGTACGAACTGAGTGTGAAAGAATTCCGGAAAAGCCTGTCATCAATGGTGGCTCATGGAAAAGTTGGTTACTAAATGTGCCACAGCGGCGCATGACTTCTGTTTCCTATGGAAAGGGAACTTCTCTGAGCGACCTGGTTGCTCTATGTAAGTATCTCGCATGTTCAGGATGTTCAATATTAGGACTTGTTTTTCTTTAAAAAAGTCAGTGCTCTAAGTTGTGTGTGTAAAAGCCACCTTTGATGATAGTTAAGTGTTCAGGGGAACAAAATGAGCAATAATAGTTATCACTTTCACCCTTGCCCTTAAATAAGATTCAACAATGAACCTATTAGTGACTACAGCAGGCGGCCATGCACGTATTAAAATTTTGAGCCAGTCACATTCCTACATAGGTACAAAGAATTCTGGCATGCCTGTGCTCAGATATCCCGCTGGAAAGTACAGTTGTGGCTTGTGTCATTATGCTTGCAGGATAGTAAGCACTCGCACACAGATACTACTCCCTGAGGTGCCGCATATATTCTGATCATAGATCGAAGCCATAGACAAGCATTATAATGGTTACCTTTTTACTACCGGCTGGATTAGCAAGCAGTGACTGCTTGTCTCACTAGGGAGTGATGTTTTGGTGACCCTCGGTGTCTTGCATGCGTAATCATGAAAATAAAAATAAACTTCTGAGTGGAATATCTTAGAGCATAGACATGCTCTAAGAATTTTTCCAAGTGGGAGTGTCTAAAAACAAGAATGCCACAAACTGTTCTATGCAAACATACCCACTTATTGTAGGCACCAAAATTTTAGTATTTTTATTTGATTGGCCAGCTGACAGCATTATTGTCTTACTTTGTATTCCCCTGGACACATAACTTATTCACAAAGGCAGTTTTCGCTTCTTAAGGCTAAATTTTATTACAAGCACAAAGCACTGTCTCTGAATGTGTTGGTGCTGCTTTCCAAGGTTTAGTCATGTTTAAGTTATGTGTAATCTGCAGTTCACTTAAAATTGAACTTTTCGCATTGGAAGAAGGCTGTAGAAGATCAATGGTTTTATTTTCACTGTAGTATTGACTAAATATTTTGTTTTAATATTATTGTAACCTTATTTCATTGTCTTCTCGAATTTAATGCCGTAAGAGCAATCAAGTGATTCTCTATTGTCACAAATAATCACACCTAACTTTGCCAATACCTAACCATTTGTGATATCTGAGTGATACCTAACCATGTTTAACATTGTTAATAATGACTGACAGAAGGCATTCTGGAATACTGTAGCGTTTTAAACTTCACTGTATTTTTTGTGCGAGTATTTTGGGTTGTAATTAGAATTCGGGGTGTTGCTAAAATCACAATTTGATTGTTAAACACAGATTTGTGGTGATTTGTGGTGTGATTAAATTCAACTACTCATGGTTGTGACAGACCTAAATTTAGTGGTGAGAAAAAAATCACTTGTTCGACTGCTGCGTTTTGGCTGTAACAAATTTTCTACCTTTATATATTTGCTACTGGGTCAGTTTGTTTGCTAAGCTAGCCTTCTAAATTTTGTTGCACTGATAGAAGTCTGCTCGAAGAGAACAGTTTGTGCCTTTTGTATGTAAGCAGGTTCCTGGACCAAGCTTGTGGCCAGCACCTAAATAGCTTTGTATAGTTGTAGTTATTATAAAGCTTGCGAGTTTTGGGACAAAGTGTGCAGTCATTGTTATGTTTATAAAGGTTACAAGTATGCAACAAGATTTGTTGAAATTTTGCATTAACTTTTGAATGTGTGGTATATTGCATTCCAGGCAATACCAGAAACAATAATGAGTTGACGTTTAAAAGCCCGTCTTGTCTTCAAGCGAAACAGATTATCGTAATGATAGATGGCAGTCACTAATTAATTATTTCAACAAATATGGCACCAATTTTGCTTATTAGAATAGTGCCAGCAATAATTTGCTGCCAAATTATGTCACTGTTCCAACTTGTCACTCTCGACAGTGATAAGCTAAACGCACCGATTGTAAAACGCTGACGTGGTGCAGCAAATTACCCACAGGAAACGCTCAACACGCTGGTTTGCATGAAAAATAAATGTCTAAAAAGGTGTTAAAAGATGCAGTAAAAGTCTTTTTAGGATCTTGGCAAGAAGTTTACTAGGCTTCTGATAATAAAAGTATAGTAAATGTTCACAAAGGTTTTTTAAAAATCTAGAAAGACGTTTTTTAGACTTCTTGCTAGAAGTTTTAAGCCGTACGATAACGTGGCGTTAGCACAGCTACAGGAGGTTTTCAAGCTGCTTAGGTTTAAATAACATCTCAACAAGACTTTTTATATACTTTCAGACTATCCTTTTCGGACATTTACTAGAAGTTCTTTAGCTCTTTTTGTGTTTCTTGGGTCCCGTGCCAAAGACTTCCGCCGTCGCCTTGTGGCCACCACAATAAACGCTGTAGTGGCCAAAGTACCGTTGGCATCAGCTGCGTCACTTCCGTTGGCATGCCAAACATGACGTCACCTAGAGAGTGTTGCCAATAATTCTGGCAAGCAAAGTGAGCTTTGCGAGGAAATCTTTGACATTCATTTGCAAACAATCAGCGTAGCTCTCATGCCTATGAATTGGTATAAATGATGGAAATGTGGAAAGGAACGTACTCAGCGAATTTCATTAAGATCCATAGACCTCGAATAATCACCGGAGTTGGCCTGTAAGGCAATTGCGGTTATTCGTGGCGTAGCTGCAGGTGCGCCGAGAGATGTTATTCACTGTAAGGCTTCATATTAATTTGAACACACTAAATTCATTCAACCACGAGTGTAAACTTTGGTATCAGAGCCACGTTTCGCTGTTCCGAACGCATAATCTTGGGCAAGCCGCAACTTGAATACTCACTTAGCGTTCATTATCGGCCACCGAGTGTAACACTTTTAGTGGCGTACAGTTACTCATTCTAAGATGTAAGTGCATGTTCAAGAACCCCAGGTTATCGAAATTTCCGGAGTCCTCCACTACGGCATCTCCCATAACCATAGGGTCGTTTTGGGACGTTATACCCTACATATCAATCAATCAATCAGTCACAGTTACACAGTTACACACAAATAGTGCAATAACCATGTTTCCAGCAGCAGACATGCAAATCTTTTTTTACAAAAACACTTTATTTTCATGCATGTCAGGTGTTCATGAACTACAACACTGACAGCTTAACTATTTGTTTTTATTATTAATATGGTTGGTTTACGCCTCTTAAAAAGAAGTAGGATCGAGTGAGTCAATAACATCGCACCAAGGGCATTCGACCAATTTGCAAAGCTTCGCTGAGATACCACTTAAAAAAGTAACCACACAAGTTACTCGCAACGCTAACAATAAATATTCGCGTTACCATGTGATGTTGTTTACCAGAAAGGCAACTGATTACCGTTACCGAAACAAAAATAGCGTACGGCTTCTTCGATTATACTCCATGATTGATACGTGGGTTTTAACGTCCCAAAATCATGATATGATTATGAGAGATGCCGTAACAGAGGGCTTCAAAAATTTTGACCATCTGGGGTACCTTATCGATTATACACCAAGGTCAGAAGATTGAATCAATGCGTTCGCGCTGCGGGAGCCAGAATATCATTCTAACAAACATCGTATTTATACTTGACATGTCATAACGCATTCGTTAAACATGGTTCTAGTATCGTAATTAATCTTGCTAGGATAAACCTAAACCCATGTGTTTGTCTCACCAGGCACGAAGAATTAAGCTTGGATTTTACAATATTTAGGATGAACATTGTCCTACAGGCTACCTTACCTATTAACCATCTTAAACCATGAAGACTTTGATACTTCGTCCTTTCTTCTATCATTGAAAACTTTTTATGAATCTATTTAAATATTGCAACAAACGCGCTGCGATTGGCTGTCTTGCGCATTTTTTATAACTCTTATTACTGTATTGTAGATTTTACTGTGAAGTCTCCGTGTAACAGTGTACAGTTTTGGTCCTAATGATTTGTGACACTTCAATATAATATTATGTGAAAATAATTCCTTATGAATAATATTAATGCAAAACTAGGGCATAGTAGATATGTGTAATTTTAAATAATCAAAATTGTCACATCAGATGCTTCGCCCAGCTCAATCACTTTCCCAAATAGTACATCTCCCGGAATTTCAGTCACTCTACTTATTGGTTTTTGATTTTCATCTTCATGCTACATCATGATACATATGTATTCCCTCACTCTGTACTTGTGGAGCTGTGTTTCATAAATTTTGTATTCAAACTTGGTGACGTTTTATACTTGTATAGCTTATTTTTTATTGTACGTGTATGATTGTCTGTCGTGTATTGTTGCTTTGCCGACTTGTGACTGGGCTGGTACTTTGTCAATCCCTCGAGCTTTTAGTCCCGTGTTCATCGACCTATCGAAACAAATGAAATGAAGTCTGTGACCAAAACAACTATGGCTAATTTAGGTGAATTAAACTAGCAAATATTGCACAAGATACCGGACGTAGAATACAGTGGCCTAATGTGCACTGGAGAGTTGCATGTGATTGCTTATAACGTCGTGGCATATGTTAAATTCATTTATCAGTGTCACAGAAAGTCGAAAAATTATTTCACCGGCAACCCCCTCCGAAAAGGTATGATCACTGACCTCCTTAAAAAACAGTAATTCTGGCAGCTTGCATCTGCTAGCAGACCATAATCACAGGTACTAGCAGTGTGAAGTATTTGCTGTGTAAATAATTTTTGCCCCTTTAACCTACACAGGGCCCGCTAGAATTGCAACTGTTTATGGAAACGTTAGCCTTGCTTTTCCAGGTACAGCAAACTTAATGCTCCGTGACCTGTACTATAAGCAGAAGCAAATTTTATTTTGGAAACAGAACTGATAAACAGTGCTACCGTGCTACAGGAACGACTTACTGACCGCTACAACTCGCACAGTTTAAGCAGCAGCTCTTTTTCTACATGCATCACCAGTGCATCAAATACTAATTGCCGAAGTAACGTGCTATACCAGTAACAGCAATACTTATAACTCGTAACCACCAGCATTGCAAATAAGGAAGGCGTTCTTGCTCTCATCACGATTATTACGAAGTACCAGATTTTTCACAGTATAGCTTGCCACATACGCGACCATCCACCGCTCAGCGGTGTACAATTCATGGGCAACAAACAATGCTAGTGCATCAGATGGAAGTCTTTCGTAGGCTTTCTCATTTTGTTCCATCTAATGCAGCATTTTTTCTACAGACAGATAGACTCTTCCACTAAGTGATCCGCGTTGCCACCCTTGGGTCTCTTGAAGAGGCTGAGATGAAGCATTAAGTTTAGCCGACAAGCATAATGCAGCGACGCTAGACCTATCTTTCTTTTTTGTCGTTGACACCTTCAGGCATGTCGGAGAAACCGAGCGCAATCGCCGATTGACAAAGTTCTTGTAAAGCAGCTAACGCCTGTGAAAAAAAAAAAGTAGCGCACCCAAGGAAAACCCTGCGAAGTGCGCCGCTCACTACCCACGCCGCTGCCATCATCGCCCATAGCGGCATCGGCGCGCCAAAGGGCCTTCTCCGGCAAGCGAAAAGCGCCGCGCTCATCACACCTCCCCATTCTAGCCACCCCACCCCAACGCTACCAACGCAGCCGCCATAATGCAATGATGTTGATAGGCCAATGATGTTGATAGGCGCAATGATGTTGATAGGCCTACCAGCGCCGTCTCTAGGTCGGATAAGTTAGTTCACGACGCCACCACTACCTTTATTTTCGTTGCACTGTGAAAGGTAGTTTCTCTAAGTGGTAGTGTGTAGGTTTTCTGTGCGGCCCTTAGAGTTTTTCAAGATACACTAGAGAGAACTCTGGCACTAGTGCCTATGGTATCTGCAATACATGGCGCTTCAGCGAGCATGGGAATGATGGGTAGTACTAGGGTGGCCAGAATGGGGAGGTGTGAAAACCGGCCGCTCCAAGGTGGCTCCCGCTCACGAGCCGGCGGCGGTGTCGCTGCAGTCGGAGGTGCTGCCAGCTTTATCCGTTGCAATGCACCCGCGATGGTCACTTCGAGTTTTTCGCCAGTACAAGAGTTTAGTCAAAGTAAATATCAAACAGCAACTTGACCAACTATAAATATACGCATCTTTCGTTGAAGAACATTCCATTAGAGCGAAGTTTTCGACGGATCATCATTTCGACAGCACCACAGTTCATATGCTTGGTGAAACCAAAACGATTTTATTTTCTATATCAATAAGCCATGTCTTAACGTAATAAAAAAAGCTTGCTCCAGCGGAGCGTGGTATCATTGATAATTTTAATTTGCCAACATTGTCTTGTGCTAACCCACGATAGCTTGTGACAACGTTTGCTGCTAAATCTGCTTAAACAGTGCGACTTACCGAGTGCAGTTATGCATTGCTATTTTCGTAATGCTGGATTTGTATTACACTTGAGGCAGTATTCTGAAACATGTGTAGAAACTAAGACAACACTTACTATAGCTTCATGGCTGCAACAAAATTTCTTACAGTAAGTCACTAACAGACATTTTTTACGTGACACAGGGCTTCAATCGCTTGACTTTTTTCTCGCTTTTTGCTTGGTTCAGACCTTCAAAAAAAGAAAGAACTCTCGTCACGCAAATTATTTGACCACTGCTTGGTTCAGCTTTTTGCAATGTTCAATGCAGCCGATGTCTGGAAACTGTTTAGAGATCGTAGAAGACTGGCTATTAAATTCGAATGCAGGCGCATGCACTGTGCTAACCATATGTGCCAACTTGGCTTCTATAGTCTCTACCAGGTTTTACAGAGACACTGATGGATACAGAAGTCCCCTTAGATCCCAATCCCTAGTCGCCTGCCTTGGGAACTAATAGAGTCATTTGGGCAATTATCCCACGTGTTAGTGTAATCGGGGCATTTCTTTGCTGGTACGTAGTCAGATGAAGCAGCATTTCATCTTTTTCGCTCTCTAGGCAAATTCTCCGATATGCTTCTGGGCAGGTTTGGGAATAATGGGCGTACCGCATCATCTCTTCAACTAGTCTTATCTCGCTGCATTATTCCTGCCCTTCCACAATATGCATGAAGTCTCGCACGCTGAATCTAAGAACTAAGTGAGAAGACATAATTTTCAGGTAAATAAATGTATTTATGAAAAAGGAATGGCCAAAGTATTAAGAGCGCAGCGTTCAATATCTCCACTTGTCGATGCCTTCTACACATGCACACTAGCATTTTCTGCCCTTAAGTAAATTCAAAACATTTACCATGCGTCGAAATGTTTTTCGCAGACGGTGGAATTTTTCTGTACTGCTTTGTCCGCCCTTCCGATGGTGCGCTCTCATTTTGCTAACCTTTCTTTGGATGCCAGAGCGCACAAAAAAGGGAACAATTTTGAGCGCACGACCTGCATCCCATGTCACCGGCAGCCTGCCCCGGAATGCACACCACCTGCAGCCGCCTGCGCCGCCCTAGTAGCCGCGCTAGCAGCAGCGCCTCCGATCACCGTGCTAAATCACAACCTAGCGGAGATATCGTGCACCGCAGCACTGCTCGGCAAGAAAAAACACGGGTCGCTTTTCACACCACCCCGTTCTAGCCATCCTAGTAGTAGACACATTTGTTTAATATTCGTACTTGTGGCCTGCTTCTGGCTCCGTGTGTGTTCGTGTGGCTTGAGGTTGTTTTTTCACGAAACAAATATTAGCAGATGTTCAGTGGTTGCGCTTCAACACCTGATTTCTTTAGACTTACCTTTCGAAATCGGGTCATGAAGTTCAAAAGGGTTGAATCTTTCTCTCAAAACAAAACTGAAACACAGCAATATACGAAGCCGCAAGTACGATACGTCGTCCGCAAGTACGAGGACTAGGCAGATGTGTGTACGGCCCCAGCAGGCAGTGACTGCTACGACCCGGTGAAAATAGCGCAAACGCTATTTTTACCCAACTTGGCTTGGATCCGTGCAAACCTATGGCTTTTGGAGAGCGGTTGGTCAAGCAACCTGAGGTTCTCTGTAGAGTTAACTCTGGTTCTTTGGGCATACTATTTCGCGAGTGGCATGCTGTGGCTTTTGGTTAACAATAGGTCAGGCAACCTCAGGTTCTGTCGGCGTGTGGCGTGTGTGCATGTGTGCGGGTGTAGGATGAGCTGTACGCGATCGCGAGCTGCGCACATCGGTATTGTGCTGGACGTGCGCTGATTGCGTTGTCCTTGTAGTGGGCGTGGACACTGCGATCGAGTTTATTGTTGCCCATGTGCTTGACGAGCGCGGAAGGTGTTTGCAGCGCTTGACTTGCACTAGAGACCATATTGCACTAGAGACCACATTTGCCCTGCAACTACGTGCTTCAGCGTTACTTTGTTATTGCTAATATTTGATTTATTTTTGGGTGTGAGGTGGCAGCATTCGTTGGACAAATTTTACTGAGCATAAAAGTATGTTTTTCACTGTGCTTGATCATATGTTTCGGCAACTTGCTTTTGACTATTTTGCTGCGTGCTCATCGAACGTGCCAATTCATCAATAAGTGGCATTGCAGCCATTTTATTGGTCAACGAGGCCGATTTTCTGTCTCGGTTAAGGCATCCAAGTGTTACAGGATGTAATTTCGATTAAGATCCTGATCGTAATTGCAAAATGCAGAAGTGAGTCGTTCCTGCTTGAGAAACACGAATCAAATTTAAAGAGCCTGTATGGCTCTACTCATTCCTCATACAGCTGCATATGATCATACTATCAATAGTTGTACATAAACAAGTTTTTCGACGCCTAGGTATGTAGTACGTGCGGTTTGCACCCCGCAGGTTTTTATGCCTACGCGTGCCTTATTTTCCGGCGCGAAATGGCGCCCTTGTAAGCACTAAACAAACTAGTATCAATTCTTTGCAGAGACAAAAAACAGAGAGGCACCTGTTTTTTCGGTAATTGGAAAGTTAGCGAATTGCTAAGGGGAAAAATCTTCGTCCTTGTAGGATGACAGCAAAAAAAGCAGTGAAGAAATGGTGATTTCTATTGATGTATAAAAATATTGTGCAATGGCATACCTTCTAATTTGAGACTTACGTGTATAATTGAAGGAAGCTGACTGTGGTGTACTTAGCAAAACGTACTAAATGACATTGAACACGTTACCAAATGTTGTACACGCAGAAGTATGGTCAACAGTTGCGTATTGACGCGCGTATGTGCCAGTGGTGAGGACAACGAAGCAGCGCGAGTGTCTTTGGCCGAGGGCAAAAGACGAAGAAGTCGTTGCAGTCTGTTTCCTGCGATCGATAAGTAGTATTCGTTTGAGGCGCTCTGTGTGCTCGTCAATCTCGCATCGTCACACTGGTGGAGGTGCTGGGTACGTCTTCATGCTTGGCTCCCCTTCGCTGACCCGACATTCAAGCCCAGAATCACCAGCACCCGTCGACACACCAGTCCACCGTTTCAGCCACCGTCTGCGAGGCCTAGCTCCCGAGCTCAATCCCTTTCCAGAAACTGCCAGCAATCGCTTGCCTCCTTCAACCACCATGGCCACTGCAGCTACATCGCACATGAGACTTCAGAATCCCATGATTCCTGACTGCTTTCATGGTGAGACCTATGAAGATGCACAAGACTGGCTGGACCAGTTCGAACGCTGCGCGAAGTACAACCAGTGGGCCACCCCAGAAGACAAGCTCGCGAATGTGTACTTCTACCTGGAAGACAACGCCCAGACGTGGTACATAAACAGGGAAAGAAGCATGGTTACATGGGATGACTTCCGCAACCAGCTGATTGACACCTTTAGTAGTCTTGACAGAAAGGAGAATGCGCAACGTCTCTTGGAAGCTCGAATCCAAAAACCTAACAAGAGCGTCGCTATGTTCGCCGAGGACATGACCCGTCTTTTCGGCAGGGTGGATCCCGAGATGCCGGAAGACAGAAAGCTGCGGTATCTAATGCGAGGCGTGAAGGAGCAACTGTTTACTGGGCTTCTGAGGAATCCGCCAACAAAAGTAGCGGAGTTCACGAAAGAAGCCACAGCTATTGAACCGGCCCTACAGCAACGGTACCACCAGCAGAACCCGGTCAACGTTCGAGCGAGTAGCCCTGTTACGACTGCGGCGAGCCTCTGCGACAACGACAGGCCTCTGCGGGAAGTCATCCGGGAGATTTTGAGGGAGGAGCTTCGGCAGCTTGGTTTAATTCCAGCAACTGAACCGACGCCGGCATTGTCTTTTGTCGCTGATGTTGTCCGGGATGAGGTCCGCCTGGCTCTCTCTTCATCCGGCTATAATGGTGTGCGACGACATTTTACTTATGCTGATGCCGTCCGACGCCCCGTCGTCGCTCCTTCAGTGCAGCAGACCCCAATGACTGGACCACTGCAAACACAGCCACTGTCTGCCCCGACCACTTTCGCAACCTCACCGATTCCTCCGACAAGACGAATGCCGTATAAACAAAATGCCCCACAACGTAGCCCCGCAACGTGGCCCAATAGTGAGTCTCCACTTACCTACCAGCGTCGGAAAACCGATTTGTGGCGTACCGCTGACCGTCGACCGGTATGCTTTCATTGTGGCGAAGCTGGGCACGTCTACAGAGTTTGCCGTTATGGCGACGCTCAGTACAAGAGATTTACTTGCTACCCTGATTACATTGCGTACGACGATCAACGCATGTACAACTACGCCCCTTTGAACACACCGCCGCAGAATCCAGTAATGCCCAGATCACGTTCTCCATCTCCTGCGCGGCCCAGTTCACCTAATCGTCGCAGTTTTGCCGACGTCACCAGGCTGGACGCAGCGACCTCAGGGGGTGGGGTTGCCAATATTCGAAAATCCGAACAGCCCCCATTGCAGACAAGTGACAGCTCGAAGCCATCAAAACCGAAGAAGACGACTGCTACGACTAATTCGACGAATGAGACAACTGCCGACGTAACCGACGTTATCAGCGCTGACCTCGTCGTTCACATTGACGGCCACCAAGTGACGGCACTTGTGGACACTGGCTCCCACTTTTCTATAATAAGCCTACAGCTAGCCGAAAGACTAAGGAAGGTGAAAATGCCATGGCAGGGACCCAATATAAGAACTGCAGGAGGTCAGTTGATGACACCGGTTGGAAAGTACACGGCCCGACTCTTCATTGCTGGTTCCAACTTTGTCGCCACCCTCGTCATTCTCCACGAGTGCTATAAACAGCTTATATTGGGAATGGATTTCTTGCGCGAATACGGGGCTGTGATTGACATCCGTGACAGAAGCGTAACGTTCACTGTAAGCTCGGACACTGCTACAGATAAGGAACACCAGCCACCTTGCTTCCGTATTGCCGATGACGACGTCATACTGCCGCCACGAAGTTGTTCTCTCGTATCCGTGCACTGTGACAAATTACAATATGGTACTGGCATCGCTGAACACATCAAGGAGCTCGCATTGACTAGCGGCATTTCTGTTGCCAGGGCTGTCATCACTGTTTTTGACGCATGCGCTGAACTGCTATTGATAAATTTCAGCAGAGAACGCCGACACATAGTTAAAGGCACGGCTATTGCCTATTTTGACGAACTCTCGCAAACAGAAGATTGTCATTTAGTGTAGGAAGCAGCAGCGTCTACTATCACTACACCGACACCTGTAGACGTTGGTCCAATGTTATCTCCCATTGAGCGAGACCGCTTTCTCACGCTGATCAACAAGTTCCACGGCTGCTTCTCATCCACATCAAGAGTTGGTCAAACGGCACTGACGAAACACCGCATCATCACGGATTCCAATTCCAGACCCATCCGGCAAAATCCTTATCGAGTCGCCCCAAAGGAGCGTGAGGCAATTCAAAAACAGGTGAAAACGATGCTAGAAGATGGTGTTATTCGGCCGTCTAGCAGTCCTTGGGCATCACCTTTAGTACTCGTCAAAAAGAAGGACGGTAGCTTGCGTTTCTGCGTCGACTATCGTAAGCTTAATCAGATCACAAAGAAGGGCGTCTACCCTCTGCCACGTATTGATGATTCATTGGATAGACTACGAAACGCATGCTACTTTTCGTCTATGGACTTAAAAAGCGGTTACTGGCAAATTGAAGTGAATGAGAGAGATCGTGAGAAGACCGCCTTTGTTACGCCCAACGGACTTTATGAATTTCAGGTTCTTCCTTTCGGTTTGTGTTCGGCGCCAGCAACATTCCAGCGTCTCATTGACACGGTTCTGTCGGGACTTAGGTGGCAAATCTGCTTGGTGTACCTCGATGACGTGATTTCCTTTTCGGCGACTTTCGAGGAACACTTACGAAGGCTCGAAGCAGTTTTTGAAGCAATACGCTTGGCCACTCTTACTCTAAAACCAGAAAAGTGCCACTTCGGCTTCCACGAACTTCGATTCCTCGGTCACGTCGTGAGCAGGCAAGGGATCCGACCCGACCCGGATAAAATTGCCGCCGTGGCAAACTTCCAGACGCCATCAGACAAAAAATCAGTGCGACGTTTTTTAGGACTCTGTGCCTGTTACCGGCGGTTTATTGCTAATTTTTTTGCGCATCGCATGGCCATTGACACAGCTTACTCGGGAAGATACCCCCTTCAAATGGGGCGAAGACCAACAGCAGGCATTTCACGAGCTTCGTCAGCGAATGCAAACACCCCCCGTGCTGGCCCACTTCGATGAAGACGCGCCGACAGTACTTCATACAGACGCTAGTAATGTGGGTCTTGGAGCAGTGCTCGTACAGTCGAAGGACAACAACGAAAACGTGATCGCCTACGCTAGCAGGACGCTGTCCCGAGCTGAAGCTAATTACACTGACAGAAAAAAGAATGTCTTGCAATGGTATGGGCAGTCCTGAAGTTTCGTCCTTATTTGTAGGGCCGCCCATTCACCGTTCTTAGCGATCACCACTCTCTATGTTGGTTAGTCAACTTGAAAGATCCGTCTGGCCGCCTTGCACGATAGAGTCTTCGGCTCCAAGAATTTGACTTCACTGTTGCCTACAAGTCGGGAAAACGACACACCGATACCGACTGTCTTTCTCGGTCTCCTGTTGAGACGACATCCCCGGACAACCACGATGACGACACGGCCTTTCTCGGAATTGTGGACACTGCCACCTTTTCTCAACAGCAGCGTGGCGATGCTGAGCTGCTACCACTTATAGATTACCTACAAGGGCGAGTGAATAGCGTTCCGAAGTTATTTGCGAGAGGGCTGCCGTCATACTGCTTGCGAAATGACGTTCTTTATAAGAGGAACTTTTCACCCACCGGCAGCAGCTACTTGCTCGTCGTTCCTTCTTCGCTTCGCCGTGAGCTACTGCAAGCCAGTCACGACGAACCTACTGCTGATCACTTGGGTTACGCAAGAACATTGGCGAGGATAAGGCAGAACTATTACTGGCCAAGACTTGCCGAAGTTGTCAAAACTTCCGTGCAGGCATGTCTGGATTGCCAGCGCCGCAAGCCACCATCCATAAAACCAGCCGGCGACAGCGTTTGCACAAATTGGCATGGATTTTCTGGGCCCCTTCTTAAAGTCTGCCACTGGAAACAGGTGGATAATCGTCGCCACGGATTACCTGACCCGATGCGCGGAGACAGGCGCTCGGCCACGGGCAGTGGCAGCTGAAGCGGCGCAATTTTTCATCGAAGCTATCGTCTTAAGACACGGTGCTCCCGCAATAGTCATCACCGACAGAGGTACTGCGTTCATGGCCGAGCTTTTGGACACCATTTTTCCACTAAGTCGTACAGCTCACTGGAAGACAATGGCGTATCATCCCCAGACCAACGGGCTCACCGAACGCCTCAACAAGACCCTGGCTGACATGATAAGCATGTACGTAGATGTAGAGCACAAGAACTGGGACATCATTTTGCCCTACGTCACGTTCGCGTACAACACGGCTCGTCAAGAGGCCACTCGGAAGACACCCCTTAGTCTCCTTTACGGACGCGAGGTTACAACAACGTTAGACGCAATGCTTCCTCATGAAAATGATGGCAATGAGACAGACGCCGAAGAGTTTACCCAGCTAGCAGAAGAAGCCAGACAACTTGCCAGGTTGCGAATCACCAATTAGCAAGACGACAATGCCAAGTATTACAACCTCCGGCACAGACCCGTCATATACAACATGGACGACAAAATATGTGTCTGGACACCTGTTCGTCAGCGTTGGCTTTCCGAAAAGCTGTTGCGAAGATACTTCGGACGCTACAAGGTTCTGCGACGCATTAGTGACGTCAACTACGAGGTTGTTCCGGACGGCGTGCAGTGTTCAAAGCGGCGCAGACATTCACCAGAAATTGTCCACGTGCTTCGGATGAAGCCTTACTTTCAGTGACTAACTGTGCAGTTTTGGTTTCGCCTTGCTTCTCAAACGTTTAACATCGGGACGATGTTTTTTAAAGGGGGAATAATGACGCGCGTATGTGCCAGTGGTGAGGACAACGAAGCAGCGCGAGTGTCTTTGGCCGAGGGCAAAAGACGAAGAAGTCGTTGCAGTCTGTTATTGATTTTTTTCTCACTATCCAAATCTTTGGTTTATTTCTTTTTTTCCAACATACTGTCTTAACTATACAACTCCCCCCCCCCCTTTTTTTCGTTGTAAGCAACAATGCAGTTATCGTTTATATGAGACTATTTGTTCTCTTGGCCAATCCCCCAGAGTGGGTACGAGCCATGGATTAAAGGATACAAACAAACAAACAAACAAACTGTTTCCTGCGATCGATAAATCGTATTTGTTTGAGGCGCTTTGTGTGCTCGTCAATCTCGCGTCGTCACAATATGTTTTGTATAACCAGCTGTTTACATTTGCATAATGATGCCAGAAGCAACACGAGTGTTATCAACATCAATTGCGGTAAGCTGATATGTACCACTTGCACTCTCAAGGGTGAAAGCCCCGAACACTGCTACATAAATCTGTCGAAGTGTATGGCACTCAACTACAATCGACGTGAACTGGTCATGACGGCTGCATCATAAGGAGTGCATTTGTAATTTTTATAAAGTTCTATAGTTAGCATTGCAACTGCAATTGACCTTTCAAGCAATATTGTGCCTGAGTGGTGTCTATTTCCACAGCAGTGTCGAGACCTGGAGTGGCTCTGTGGTAGAATACTTGATTGCCACGCACAATGTTCCATTTTACTTTCATGAGTGAATTAAACCACTGTGAGTACACATTAACAGTATTTGTGCTACGAAGTGCTTTTTCTGCTAGTAAAAATAAAAAAGCCATGACCCCCCCCCCCAAAATGAGTAGCTGGATCCGCACCTGGCTTCACATACACCAAATTTGTTGTTACGTGACATCAAACGGTGACGAAGGTATATGACTGGTGCAAACATTATAAACATGAAATGCGTGTCATGTGAGAACATGATATCATACCACGCTCATGATGCAATTGCAGCCGTTTCGCTCGTTTCACTTATAACGAACTTGGCTATTATGTGATGTAAATGGACGATGAAGGTAAATTACACGTTCAAACATAATAAATATGATATGCATGTCATGTAAAACATCACTACATGCTAGCCTCATAGCTCGCTTGCCGCCGTTTCACTAGCTCCACATATACCAAATTTGGTATTACGTGGCGTGAATAGATGTTGAAGGTAAATGACGTGTCCAAACATAATATTCATGACCTGGAAGTCATGCTCAGTATAGTTTACGTCCGTTTCGTAACACACTCACTTTAAGTACATATCAACCTTCCTCATTCGTGCTTCACATATCATCGATTCCCATTGTACGTAGGATCTGCCTTTTTTAATTAATAAACTTAGTAGCCTATTTCTAATTTTCTGCATTCACACTTTTAACTCCTTAGACCCAGGGTACATTATCTGGAATGGCACATGTGTGCCTGGAAGCCACCTACAAAGTGGGTTCTAATAGGCCTGGCCTACCTTCGATGTGTCTTAATCCACTATTTGTTTACTATGCTTGCAAAGTACAAGTGCACCTTCACTCTTACCTTTTTGCTAAATGAGCTCTATTTTATACCTGTCAGCTTCATAATAGGATGTGACAGTACTGTGTGCCCTAAAATAAAAAGATATTCATACCCTGGTTCCTTCTTGTCCCCTTTAATTCCAGGGATGCATACATAGTCCTTGTGCAGCTCTATACATGTAGTACGAAACACAGACACATAAAAACTTTTTTCTTCAAGGTAGAGGTACAAGTAGGAGGGAGTACAGAATAAGTGACAAATTTCTAAGGGGTTTTTAGGGTGGGACTACGTCGCTGAGCTATTGGGGCCTCTGCTACCATCCAGCCTCTGCCACATTTTAACTACAATTAAGTTTTTACTAACTCGAGAATGAGCAGAGGTATGCGTTTGTGTTAGCATGGAAGCATATTAAAGCAGCATGCAGAGACCAAGGTGAGAAGCAATATTGCATGTTTACCATTCTCAAAAAAATTATTTATTTTTGTTACTGATTTTTCCAGTTACTTTTCAGCATGTGGCTATGCCAGGCCATCTTATGATGAAAAATAGTGCCAAAATATTCTGTGTATAGTTAGGGCTGTGTTTTCCGGGGCACAATTAGCTAGTGTGTAGGCTGCATTAGCATTGGACTTTGTTAATCTGTGCACTACTTGATGGGGAAGAAATTTGTTAGCGCCATAAAGGAAAGGTGGGTGAAAATGACAGACACAACGTAGGTGTCTTTTGCCTTCTATTTCATCTACTGTGCTGTTTGATAGCTTCCTAAATAATCCATATTCAGTAGTACACCTTCAATGTGCGCTGCTATGCACAGTCTGAAGAAGTGCTCCACGAAATTTCGGGGAGTCAGTGATTTCAGAGTACGAGAGTAGATTGATTGATATGTGGGGTTTAACTTCCCAAACCACCATTATGAGAGACACCATAGTGGAGGGCTCCGGAACGTTTGACCACCTGGGGTTTTTTAACGTTTAATGTATAGAACTTGTAGGAGCTTCTTGCGCAAGCGGCCACTAAGTTTGAACAGCGCCATTAAATGTGGACAGAAGAGAACAAGCACATACACTCGCACAGAATAAACATCCTTGCTGCACGTTCATTGATCGAAGGTGTGACTGTCAAAAATCTAGCTATATATGTAGCGAGAGGTATTGGGCCTCTTGGGTTGTTCAAGGCAAGTAAACTAATAAGAGTTAACATCTCTTTCGCATCAAATTGATATCCCAATCGCTTTTACAGGTGTTAATGCACACACAGATGCACGAATGGTAACCTGACGATTCAGGGCTCAGTAACGCATATGTTTTCGTTTCCACTGTTTTCACCTCTGGTCACAACGACGCAAATTCAACTCGAACGAGTAGACCAAAGTCAACATTATCTCTTGAGACCAGATTCATCATGACTTGACTTGGTTATATCTCAAGATATCGCGCATACAAGTATGATAAACAAACTAGCCCGCCAACGCACTTCAGCTAGCTCACATGCTTTATATATAGTTCGATGTACATTTACATCATTCTTCAGACATTCAGAGCCGCTTCTCATCTGACGATCTAATTCGTGCAGTATCGATTGTCATGTGGGTTTATGTCGGTATGCCGTTTGATGAGAAACGTGGCCATATCAGTTGTTTAAGGACGCTGTTCTGGCTTTTCACAGATTTGTCCTTTTCTTTTTCACCTTGATTTATAGCTTCGTTTCACATTTATGTAGCCAGTAAAAAACAGGCATCTTAGTTATTTTCATCCAGCTTCAGAGACCGAGAGTACCACTATGAACAGCGGCACAAGTTCGGCGGCCGCTGCATGAAATTACATACTGTAAAATTGACAAAAAATAAATGTAACAGTTACAGTAACGCATAAAGGATGCCATCCTAGGCTCAAAAGCAATTTTCGCTGGTATTATATGTCGTCATTAGCAATGAATGTGGTCATACGACGTTGATTGTACTGGCCCAGCGTGTTGATGCGTGCGCGTTCACCATAGCACTATTCGAATATTCATACGGATGCAAAACGGCATCATTATCTGTCCACGATGGCAGCCTATGATCGTGCCCGAAGCAGGGCGTATATACAGAAGTAATGAAGTGGTAGCAGTGCAGCACGAATGCAGCGCGTTAGGTTAAGAACTACAGAAAGCCCCGAAGGATGAAATTGAAAGGGAGAAGTTTAATGAATATTAAAAGCATCGAGGCATAATACATGCTCGGACCTACTCAGGGTATATCATCACCTGTTAGTTGTGTTAAAGTTGATAGTTTTCGAGGATGACCACTCATATGCAGCGTCTCAACATGCTGCAGAAAATATTCACCATCTGTTTTATTCTTTAATCTCCGGTGGTACCGGCCTTTTCAGGCATGAGATATTCGGGATGAACATGCCAATGCAGTAAGATGGCAAAAGAGAGAAAGGAAGGCTGGGGGATTAACCAGATGTTGGCATCTGGTTTGCTGCCCAGCACTGGGAGTGGAGAAATAGGGGCAAGAAAGGAGGTGTAGCGAGACAGAAAAGAAAACGCATGTGCACTCAGGAGTAGGATGGCAAACTTAACAGTGGGTTTATTACATTCTGTACAAACAGAACGAGAGATCTCTTGCGAATGAGCTGGATGGCTCATTATAAAGTGTGCGTTTTGACTAAATCAGGGAAGGGGTCCAGAATGCGCTGTTGGATCACGGGACACACACAGCATTTCTGATGGTGCCGCTCACACTCGCTCAGGTCAACGTCTCTGATTGGGCGTGGTCACCACACTGCACCTGTGACACCAAGAAACCATTGTGGTCGTCTCGTCGAACGTCTTATGGTGTTGGAATGCCACCTCACTTCCCGGCTAAGATGGACGAAACAAGGCGGACAGCAGGCTGGCAGCCCTTCGGTGTCTTGTTTGATGAACAAAGAACGCCACTCTCTCCCGTCGGCCCAGGCACCACGCGTAACAACGCTGTATAAGTTGTGAGCAGAGGCGTAATAAGCTTGTCTGAGGCCACCAGTTTTAAAAATAACAAAATAAAATTTTAAAAACTTGCCAGCACAAAGTTTACAAAAGATGGCTGGATTCGTCAATAATGCAGAGACAAACACTTGAGCGACATGTCATATATGACGTAGTCCAGCAAACATGTTCTCATCACGTAACTTGAACGGACCTACTGGCACTGGGAAAGATGAATAATAATTGTTGCGGACAGTGGTGATGTACTTCTGTTGCGAAATTAATGCTCAGAATCAACCAAATAAATCTTAACATTATATTCAAGTCTTGATAAAAAATTAAGTCAAGTTCGAAAGCTCCTCAGGTAGCCAAGTAATAAATTACCTCACTATACTGTATGGTGAAGTAATTTGCAAATAAATAATACAACCGCTGTTTAATTGATATTCAACGACATGAGCGCAATCAACGGTGTGTCGTCGCTATATAAACTGGAACGTTATCTGCGGACACGAGCGGGCGAATGCAGCGGAGAACGAATATGTCACGTAATAAAAGTGATGTGATGTCGCACATTTTCGCCTGTACAACTCCGTGCCCTTTTGCTTGCTCGTGATGTATTCGAAGGAGCTAGCCAAGTATCGGGTAGAAGTTTAGCAGAGTAGCCGGGGCTGATAAGAGGAACGTTTATATACACTATTTACACACTAAAGGTAGCATAATACTAAATGTTGATGGTAGCATCATGGAAGCTTGTTGGGAGCTTCTGAGAGCTGATTCAGAGCGTCTCGGTGATCGCGTTTTAAGCCCTGGTCTTCAAAAAATTTTCTGCAGGAGAAAACAATGGACAGTTTGCAAAAATCTGCAAGTCAGCTTTTCTGTAAAGTTAGTTTTTCAACCAAGAACTCTCGTTCACAGACTGCTTTTCTCGCTCATTTCATTTTTGCCATTCCCCTTTTTGAGATCTTGTTAAGCTCGCGTGCCTTCGCTGGAATTTGGAGAGGTGACATTTTGTTGTACTAACGTGCTCAAAATGACAAAGAAAAGCAGTTTGTGAACAAGAGTTCTTGGTTGGAAAACAAACACCACAGGAGTCCCGCCGTCATGGCGTTAAACAACGAATTCGATCGTGTTGCATTTGGCACAGGGAGATGCCTTCCCAAGGTAGCCTTTAATACTTCGGCGGCCTGCACAGACTGGGTTTGTTTCCTCCAAAGAGTCTTCAGTTTTGAGAAAACGGTCCTCACCATTTCGCGGTAGGTACTGCTGTAATCGGCATTTTCGGCATTCACCGAAGCGACGAGGTTCAGGGTGTGCGCGGCACACCTTCTGTGCCGTGGCAAGTGGATATCTTGAGAGGAATCATTGTTCGAGCCACTGTCTAGTACCTCCGTGACGTTATTTGCCACAAAATCTTGGTCTCGTTCAGCTTCTTCAAAAACCCTGTCTCCCGAAAAATGGAAGTTTCTAACAAGTTAGCGCGGAAATGAACTGGTGGAGGTGCAACATTTTTATACAGCATCCATATAATTTGACTGACGCAGTATGAAATTAAAATGTCAACAGCTTGACGAAAAATACGAGACAGGACAGAGCACTGCCTTAACAATAAAACTGTTAGAAAAAGCAAGAAAGGAGTGAAGTTAATATCCATTAACAAATAAAGATAAACGCGACGACTATGCCCAAGCAGACGTATAAATGCACCCAAGAGTTTGCGGAGCGTAGGCTCTACTGCAAATGCGAATTTCGGCTCTGTTAGCATGTGGCGCTTCTTAAATAGCTGGTAGTTGTGTAGCTCGCAAGGACTATACTACAGGCCGGAACATCTATTTGGAGGTTATGTTCTCAGACAAAGCCAGACTATAGCTTCCTCGGAAGTTTCGTACTCCGCACGTTTTTGGGGTGGTTTACATCTGTGGTATGCTTCTAACAGAAAAAAATATATTGCATGGCACCGATGATCAGTAGACCTAATATGTAATATAGCACAATAATGGGCTTTAAAAAATGCAAATATGTTATTAAAACAGAAATTCAGGTCTTTTAAAAATACGAGGGACGACACAAAGCGTAAAGTTTCTGTTGTGTGTGCATTGCATTTGCCTCTCGTCTTTTCTAGTCTCAGGGCTTTGTACAATATCTCTGTAGAACGAATTTGTTTTTAATTCCTGACTGCAAAATAACCACATGACTATTTAGACTTACGAAGAATATGCAGAAGTTTGTCGTAAATTCTGGGGTTAGAAAATGTGCCTTAGTATGCAACAGTTGAGGGCATGCACGCAACTCTCCATAGTCAGTGAGATCAGCGATTGCAGCATGCCAGGCTCATTATTTATTGCGATCATAAAAAAAGAACGCAACTGAAGTCGTATTGCAGCTTAAATTAGTTTCTTTTTGAGAAGGATCAGATAATAAAAGTAGGCAAACTTGATGTACACAATGAGATTAAAACAGAAGCAGCCTTTTAACCTACCTGAAGGCTTTCACGAAGTTCGAACCATTGTCCGTGATGACGACGCATATCTCGTGCAGAATCTTGTACTACACAAATACTGTGTGGAGCGCTGTCGAGATTACGTCGTAGGTGTGATGGCCTGAGAGCCTCTGGCACACAAGTGCTGCAGATCTTCTTTCCCCATCCCAAACCCCTCCACCCCCCCCCCCCAGAAAAAAACAGGGGAGGGGGGAGGCACGTGAACTTGGCAAGGTATGTAGTGGCAACATGTCTGATTTACGACATGTAGTTTTACGAATGAGCATTCCCTTTAGACACACTGCGCTTCAAACCAGCCAGACAGGTATTTGTCAAATATGTTTCCCTTTAGACATGTAGTATACAAGTAAAGTCCGAACTCGGTCTTGTGCAGGGAGGATATTACTTTTAGCAATCTGTTCCCTTAAACTGCGATGGGAGCCATGGAAAGTCGTAAGGTGAAAAGGATATTGTAGAAAAAAGTTCGAAAAAATGAAAAGCGTTTAACGTCGGCCACTAAAAAGTGTGGCTGTTGGATATTTTTTTACAAAAAACAAAAGTAACAATAACTGTATTTTGCGTTAGAGTTACTCAGTAAAAAAGTAACAGTGTTACAGTTACAAGTTCCTCTAAATAAAAGTATCTAGTTACAGTTACAAGTTACTGAAAAAAGTAACGAGTTACCGGTAATGCGTTACTAGTAACTAGTTACTGCCCAAGACTGGCTAATTGTTCAGCGCGTTTCGTGGCACGTCGAACAAATCAAGCAGCATCGATTTCCAACAGCTCTTCCTAGGCCGTCAGTCAGTCAGGCGTGTCCAAAGAGTTTTTGACGCGAGAAGCCAAGAACCCTGAAGAATTCGAAGTATGACTTTCGTGTTGTCGCTGCTTTTGGCGCACCTCGAGAGCGTTGACCAGGAACAAATCACGGTGGGCTTAGCTGCAATCAGCCCCCGCGTCCAAGCGGCGCCCAGCCAAGGCCGATCTTAACACCTTCTACAGACACACGCACACAAGCACGCACAGTTTCACTCCGAGAGGGAATTGGTCGCAATGACGTACGTAACGTGCATCTATAATAAACAGGCGTGCAGTGTATGCGATAGCTTCTTTTATTCGAAAGTCTTGTAGTTCTAGTATATTTTCATTATATAGCCGAGGTATGAGGTGGTTGTTAGTCGCATATATTTCGGTTAAAGTACTACAAATATTTATTCGCCGCGCATGATGTCTGGAACTGATACTTCAAGAAAAAGGGAATCACTCCAAGATTTTTTAAACTAAGTTCGCACGTGTGAGTACTTGTTCTCTTTCTGTGCTTTTCCATGGTTCATGAGTGTTAAGCCCCACTGCCGCTTCTATAGATTGGTGTACAATACGCCATATCAACGCATTGACAGGATTTCCTACAGACTACCAAGCATTCGATCACCAGAAATTTTCCCTCCGGCATATTTTGATTAAAAGAAGCGAGATATTTTTGGCGAAAACCTGGTTCATGCACTGGGGCCTGGTGCACAGATGTTGCATATTGCAACTCTTGATCATCGCGAGCGCGAATACGGCAAGTAAAAGCCTCTATGCTATTGTCTGTACGGCCGGTGTAACGAAACCGTCTAGTCTGGAGGTTGTTGGGTTAAACCATGCACTTTGTTCATTGCTATTTTAGGGGCGAAGCTCCTTAGGGCGTGGGCTGTGCGTCCCCTGTAGCCTGTATGTAGCCACCTCTAGTTTAGTTCTTGCAGTGTTCACTAGATGGCGGTACCGTCTCCTGTATGTAGCCACCTCTCGTTTAGTTCTTGTAGTGTTTACTAGATGGTGGTACTTGTAGCTGATGATGAAAAGATGCTAGATGTTATAAACTAGAAAGCGGTACTTGTAGTTGATGAAAGACGCGAGATCTTATAAAATAGGAATGATGTCACATATGGCGCGTGTCATTAATTGAAGGAAATCGTTCAATTTAGTGCGGCGACGTACGCTAGGGGGAGCGATGTAATAAAATCGAGTGGGCAAAATGTACAGAGGATTCATGGTTTACCAGGTTTACCTCCGGAGCTTCGCCCATTCATCATCATTCACTTCGTGGATATGGCGGAATTTTTTTCATCATGGCGTTTGTCTATTAACTGAGTGGTGCTATGTGGAGCACGCGGCAGTAGTGCCGATGTGCTATTTGGTGCTGGTACAAAAAGAAAACTAGCTTGTATCTCTTCTTCAATGAGTCCTTCAATTAAACCTTTTTTGGGGGGGGGCTGCATAGAAGACTATACGCCTGATAGACTTGGAAAAGTAAAGCACATTGTAAGAGACCACTTCTGCTAATTGAAGGACTTGTAGACCACCACCATCTAGACTGTGGTGTTCTGCAGAAAGATGTTGAGCCAATGACGCGCCGCATTAGGTTCTGAATTTAACATTGATGTGTCCAGACAGAAGTATGCAAACAGTGCATTTGCTAGCAGCCTTCCCTGTCTACCGAGTGTAAGTTTTTTCCAAAAAAAGCTTTTTTAGTGAGTAAAATAACTCTTAACTGGCGTTCTATTGATCCCTGTCCTCGCATGTGTTTATATGAAGGTGGTTGGTTTATACTTTAAGCAATGGATACTAGCATTTAGTGCAAGCTGAGCGGACGCGAGAAACACCTAGACAGCATATCCATTTCTCTAAGTACTTGTTCAAATTATTTCCCTGCAAGTATTAGCTTTAGTAAACGAGGAATTCGAATACCTTTAGAGTGCACCACGTGCATAACTTGTGACACTGTTAAAGGATACCGACGTGTGAAGCACCTCGTTAATTACACCCGAAGATTTATAAATTGATAGAGCACAACAATCACGCAAAGAATCCCTGAAAATAAAAAAAAGGTATGCTTAGTGGCGGATAAGTTGCAATTATATACCAACACATGATTACTGGTTAATTAAACATGATCCCTCAAATACTATTCCGTTGGTTAATATCTATGACTTCTCTCCCATGCAACATTTTTTTATTTTCATGAATTCTTTGCTTTTGTCGCACAGGTTGGTATCACTTCCCGGTAAGCGGAGAGCTAGCTGCACGTGGTTCAAACACACCGGGGTAGGGTTCGCATTTATTGTTGACTAAAGCTATATTAATGTGGCACTCGAAATGCCGAAAATCGAAATGACGAATAAGTGGAATGCCGAAATTTGGATCACCGAAAAATCAGAAAGCCGTATATACAAGATACCGAAAGTGTAAAATGCCAAAAAATGAAAACACATAACTATTCAAACGCCGCAATATCAAAATGTCTGCGTCACCTAGCTATACTGGAAGATGAAGAACCTAGCTAGATTAGAGGTTACGCCAGCACACTCTTTCACCCTCATTTCCTGCTGTCCCTTTGCATTTATCTCAAGCCTTCATAAAAATAGCAAACTATAAACTTTTCCACCACAAATCGCACATCAGAACGATTTCTTGCTTATCGCAAACAGCTTGTGTGCAATTCGTTGTCAAAAACTTGAAAAGTCGTCATTGTCCGCGTTGCCCAGAGCAGCGTCAAGCGATTTTGTGTGACCCTTGTTTTTTTTCTCTGTAAGCGGCGGGGTCGTCGCTCCCTTGACGATGTCTTTGAGTCTGGCTTGCTTCCTCTTCATGGTAGCAATAGGCCGAAAGTGCGTGGCTGTCGTAGATAACTTTCTTCGAGATTGCCATGCGAGTACCTTCTACAGGAAGGTCGGTAGTCACTCTGGCGTTGCAGTCTCCTCACTTCTCGCACCTCTAATAGTGCCTAGAATACCCCTTCTTGTCAAAAACTTAAACATAGCCACAACTGCAACAAAGTGTTGGTTTTCCTTTTTGGGAACACACCCCGCCACATCTTCGTCCATTTCCTTCCGAATCGGGGGTATTCGCGTGCATGGTTCAAGAGATGTTCGACAATACGCAGCATATTTATCTTGCAGCATTCGTTGTTTTAGGTGTTTTGATTTTACGGCATTTAAAATTTTCAGCTTTCTGACATTCGACATTTTAATAAATCGGCGTCTTGATTTTCGGCGTTTGATAGGGAGCCAAGCTACTACTCCCTAATAAATAACTTCAATTAGCCTAAATAAAGCTTAATATGTTCTCTAAATGCTCCTCGCTTCCACACAGCTTGTATTTCATGCTAGGATTCATTGTTACAAAGTATGAACACGTGCGAGCACACAAGTAACTTAGATAAGCCGAAGAAAACTAGTGAATACTTTTCTCACCTAAACAAAAAGTAAACAAAAACTTTCAGTCAGTACGCAGTGAAAATCTCTACTAAATGAACTGTTCTGTATATTTTTACCTGGAACACGTCTATGTTAAACTTACGACTAACTATGAGCGAAAAAAAGCTTTTTACGCAAATTTTGACGCCAGTTGTCCAGACGATTTTGCATTACGTACGTTTAAAATTATTTTTCGCCTACAGAAAAACTACTTGACAATTCGTTAATTCTATCTATTTTATTTCTCTGTTATCTGTCTATAGAAAAATATCTAATATGGGCTATATTTTTCCTCCTTAAGGCAGTAATTAACACCCGTGAAAGGGTTCGTAGAAATTATTTCAAGTTAAAAGGACACCCCTGTTCAATATGACAATCTTTTCTCTATTTTAATATAGGAGTGAGTCAGTAAAAATTTTATTGAGAATGTAGAACGGATTTTATGAAAATACAGTTTACGAGTCAAGCTTCAAGCTTTCCTAAAAAAATTCGCATGCGTTATACGGTACTGAAAAATGTATGTCAAAAACATTTCAGGGGAAAAGCCCTTGCTCTATAAATAGATGCTCCTCATTTTTTAAAGCTAATCTCTAATGTTCGAGCGTGAAGATTTGGAGAGATGGCGTGGTATAGCCCAATGATAACACTTGCCACATAAAGCTGTTTGTTTGCTCTAGATTGAGGTATAAAGTTAATTTTCACTTGGAGCCCCATGTGGTGTAAATTTCATTTCAATGTGAACCCAAATTACGATTTTCTTAAGCCCGTGTTTTTCTCACAAAACTAAAAAAACTTTGGTCTCCTAAAATTATAGGCATAATATACCCTCCCCAGAGCAAGCAATTTCTTACTCAGGTATTTATGCACAGCGCAACAACACAAAGAAATAAATCAGAGGCAGCGTTAGGATTATTTTACTGGTGAGGCACTCATAAGTGAGTTCCTTAAGGGTGAGCAGAGAGGCAGAGAACTTAGTCATTGTTTCTTGTGGGGGGGGGGGGGCGATGGAGGGTGAGTGGAAATTGAGATGGGGGGGGAGAGCTACAGCACCCCAGTGCCCACCCCTTGCGCCGTTACCTGGAAGAAATGCAAAGACAACATTACGGCAAGATTTCTGGATGCTTGTATGACAGAAAAATAGCAGCAATATTGTTCAGCTTTTAACACCTGGCACAAACGATTTTGCTGAACATGAAAACTAAATTCACCATTCAAACGAGCAAGGTTATAGTAAATTGTGCAAACAGCACTCAGACTACACTCTGTGAAATATGGAAATATCCCACGTAAGGCATAGGTTGGCAAAAAAAATGGAACTCAGTCCGACTAACTCAATAGGCATATACAAAAATATTTTGCTTTGCACACACTTAGACTGAGACTAACAAATTTTCTTTCTAATTAAACTCACTCAGACTCAGACTCACCGATGTTTTTGTCAGACGGATCCACTTATACTTTCCTCAAATATAACCACTCATACTCAGACTCATCAGAACGTTCCTCCAGCGGACTCACTCGGACTTAAACTCAACAAAATAAAACGAAAATATAACTCTGGAAAACTCAGACTCACCAAAATTTCCCTGAAAAGGACTCGCTCGGACTTGCCGCCACATGTTTCTAAAACAGACCCACTTGGACTGAAAATGAGCGATATTCGACTTGGTCGGGCTCATACAATAAACGTCGAAGGAGCACGATTAAAAAACACACGTGAAAGAATTGCAATTGCCAAGCAACATAGAAAAAAGTATATATAATAGCTTTCAACATACAAAAACAAGTTATTTATTGTGCTTTTAAATATTAATATTAAAGAGAAATTCAACATTACATGTAATTTCTGCGACAGGCACATGCGCGCTGATAGCACCATACGAACTGGCAGCTGTAAATACCTGTGCAATTTCGAAATATGGTGATACTATGCTGGACAATACATTCGCCCACGCTTGTAATTTGTTCATTGTGTGGAATGGACATAGATTGAAATACGCGTATTTCACTATGAAAGCGAAATAAAAACTATTTTACAAAACGCTTTGCATTCATCGGGATGTCGACACATCTGTGTAGTGTCATCTATGCTGTTTGGATGAAAATCTCTGAATTTCAACTTATTCAGTAACCTTTGGCATAGGAGCCTTTTGAATTTTCAGTTTCGGTTTCCGCGCCGCCGATGGCGCCGCCGCCGATGAAAATTGGCCGCGCGCCGCTGCCGATGAAGTAACCGGCGTGCGCCGACAACGCTGCCGCCACCTACTCTGCTGGAGGCTCCCACGCAGCCGCCGGTCGAAATCGCCTCGGCGCACACCTTTAGTAGCGGTACAGTGTCTAGAAATATACTGCCGAGTGTGCTGAGCGTGGGCTACACGGAGGAAGGAAAGGTAAGAAGAGGCCCTGACGTCACTCGTTGTGAAGCTGCAATGAAGCCGGAAGTCGGCCATATTGACTGGGCAAATTCTCCTCTCTTTCACATATGAATGCGAAGCAGAAGGAACGACTCCCTCTCGGTCTCAAAAAGCACGTGCCCTGCGCGCCGCGTGCGCCGGTGCTGCCCGAAACCAACGGAACGGATTTCGACACGCTGTCTTGCCGCGATACGGTTGACGAAAATCTCTGCGTATGGCTGTTGTGCTCCTGCACTGCCGGCGTTTACAATAAACACGGTCAGTTGCACGTTAAGCTTTCTTTTTTATCTGATGTGTTCTTTTTGAAAATAAAGATGATATTTCGGACATTGCCGCGCGACGAACCAGGCACCGAAATTTGTACAGCTTCTTTCAGAACACTTTCTCCCCCTTTTGCGCTTCTCTTTAGGCTTTATGAAATTTTCGGTCAGGCTGTGGGCTAGACACAAAGATAAAAAAGTGTCTTACCTGCAATAAACCCGGAGGTCCGTAATTATGCCAGTAAAGTCGGCGTCGGTGGAGCTTGTGTGCGTGACAGCCCGTTGAGTTTGCGCCGGCCTCTTTGTTTTCGCCCCTCTTTTGTCCGACGCGCACAGGTTCCTACGGATATCCCAAAGGCCACGATTTCTTCAGGACGAAAGCAGCGAAGACCTCCCGAAAGTGCGTGGGAACACGTCTCATATGATTTACGCGCACTAGTAGCTACGGAGAACGGAGACCAAGATCGCGTTACGGTGGAAAGTGGGAAAGTTAGCCGAAGAAATGCATGAGAAAAGGTCTGCTGGAAGCTTCACGCGTCGACACAGCCGCCATGGACGGCAGGGAAAGCCAGCCAAATGCGAGGGAAGATGTCTCCGGGATAAGTGGCTAGTCATTAGAGGAAAATAAAGAGAAGGCGCTTGTTTCTGTCTTCCTTATCTGGAACACAGCTCAGCGCCAACCGCCAACCGGTAACTATACAGGAACATGAAAAGCAAGATTAGATTACAGTGTTAATAAGGGCCTGTGGACCGCAAATGCATCGTCCGTTGTCATAAGAAGCAACAACGCATAACTGTCACTAACCTGCAAGGCATTCATTGAAAGATTTCTTGAGCACAGTCGTTATCTTCTACGATGGCTTTTCAGCATAATTTTGACGGACGCTGCAAATTCGGAGTACATATACGCGCGCTCGTTCCATGGTTTCTAGTTCAGACACCTGTATACAACCAACACCGGAGGAAAATCGCGTAGCTAGCAATGCGGCACAAAGAATGGATGCTGTCGAACACCTGCAGTACGCCACGGTTAGGTGTGAGGCCCATGGATGGATGGATGGATGAATGGATGTGGCTGTGCCCTTTAGATCAGGTGGCGCCCCACGCCGTCTAGCCGTAATACTCAGTGAACTAACCATTAGGTTTATCTTTTTCCCTTTAAATAGTGAGGCTGAGAATTCGTGCTTTGCAGTGAGGGGTTTATTTTCACTCGTGCCTTGACTTCAGCCACCAGTCAGACAACCTTCTTCTAGTTAATTCTACCCTCTTTCTATTTCTATTTTGCCCTCCCTGTCCCTAAACACCAGTGCTTTGAAAAAATCTGCGCCATCATCCTAACTTTTGGGTGAAGGTATTTACAGAACATTATCAAGTGTTCGGCAGTTTCCTCCTCCTCTCCACATGCACTGCATATTGTGTCTACCTCTCCGTATTTGGCGCGATATGTCTTGGTTCACAATACTCCCGTCCTGACCTCAAACAGTAGAGAACTATCCCGAGTATTATCATAGATCCTTTACTTGGCAATTTCCTTCTTAAATGTTTGATAGATATCTAGTGCAGACTTCTTAATTATGCCAATTGTCCACATGTCAGTCTCCGTTCCGATCACTTTTTTATGAACCGATAGTTGTTTTTGGTTTGGCCACCTGCTGTTTTCTAAATATTTACCAGTCAATTTCCTGGTTCGCTTCCTCCATTTTGTATATTCTTCATGTACAAGTAGCTGAAAACCTTCCTAGCCCAACGCTCCTCCCCCATTTCTTCCAATCTATTCTCAAGTTTTATCTTGCTGCTAGTTTCCCTGCCCTCAAATGATGTCCATCCTATATCACCTTGTACTCCCTTATCTGGTGTATTCCTGTGAGCTCCTAAGGCAAGCGTACCTATTACACGTTGCTTAATTTCTAATCTTGCTTGAACTTCGAATCTCACGCACAAGACTACATTGCCGAACGTCAGACCAGGAACCATGACCCTTTTTCATATTCCTCTCACAATATCATACCTATTGTAATTCCACAGTGCCCTGTTTTTCTTTACCGCTGCATTCCTGTTACTTTTAGTCGACACGTATATTTCGTGTTCCCTTAGGTACTCGATCCCATTGCTTATCCATACGCCCAGATATTTGTATTTATCCGTTATCTCTAGCGTGACCTCCCGTATTCTAAGCACTACCTTCATTCTCATTAAAAATCATGACTGCTGTTTTTTCCTTACCGAATCTGAAATCTAACCTATCTCCCTCATTACCACAGATGTCCAACAATCTCTGCTAATCTTCCTTGTTGTCGGCAATTAGCACTATATCATCTGCGTACATCAATGCTGGTAGTGCCTGTTCAATGAGTTTTCCTTGTTTGACGAAAGAGAGGTTGTAGCCCAGTCCACTTTCCTCTAATTTGGCCTCTAATCCTTGTAGGTACATCATGAAAAATAAGGGTGACAGGGGACACCCCTGTCTAAGCCCTGGTTTTACCTCTGCAGTCTTGGATACCTGTTTTTTCCACTTTATAATGACCTTGTCAGCTTTATAGACATCCAGTTTCAGTTTCAGTTTACTTCGGACATAGTTACATGACATGAAATATGTCCACGAGGCAAGGCAAAAGGAGACTCGTATGTCTCCTGACGAGGCCTTCACCCCGGACTTACACGTCGGACAGCCAGGAGCAAAATCAGAGAAAATAAGTACAATCCTTATTGCACAACTTATATAAACAAAAAAGGAACAGTAAAAAACACATTCGGACAAAAATTATACAAAGTTTACATTGTTCAGGTTTAACAGTTTTATAAAGTTACATAAATATACAAAATACATATTTTCGCGTTGAAAGCAAAATAATTGTAATTTCAAGGAGGCAGGAAAGGTAGCTTTACTTGTTTTTTAAAACGAGACATACTTAGGTTATGATTAGCCAATTCGATTAGGGATAGGTATGCATTCAACAATGAAATAATTTGATATACTATAGTTTTAGTAGCATAATTAGTTCTTGGTCTTTATCCCGTCAATGAAATATTGCGAAGGTCATATGCCACTTGTCTATTTAGATATTTGCTTGAGAACATGGTGCGATCACGTTTGAATTCGCGGAAAATCATTGCTGCCAAAGAAAGCTGATATAACTCTGAGAATGGTGGTACATTCAGACTTTTATATAGAGAGTCAGTTGATGGGGGAGGATGGGAAGAAATCATTTTTAGGCTCCTTTTTGTATAGAGAAAACACGTTCAGCATCCGTCTTGTTGCACGTACCCTAGACTAGGTGACAATATGTTAAGTGGGATTGAATAAATGCGAAGTACAATTGTTTTCTAACACGCAGCGGCAATAAATATTTTAGCCTGTATAACATAGCAAGAGATCGAGACAGCTTAGCACGAACATACTTTATGTGCTCAGACCAGCTGAGGTCAAACCTAAAAACAAGTCCCAAGAAGCGGCAAGAGTTGACGAGCGTTATTATATTTTTATTGATACTCAATTCTACGTTATGAAGAAGTGGTCTATTTTTTGGGCAAAATATTACGTGCTGTGTTTTCTTTATGTTTAAGTTAATTTCGTTCACATTAAGTAAGGTATGAAGTTCGTTTATCCGGATATTAGCCTGGTGCTCTAATAAATATAGATCAGGACCAGAAAAGAAAACATTAGTGTCATCGGCGTACATAGCAATGGCGGGAGTAAAAGAAATGTTAGCAATATCATTATTATATAAAAGAAAGAGCAAAGGAGCTAAAATAGATCCCTGTGGGACCCCAAAGTTTAGCTTACCTAAGTCGGACTTTAATTCCTGAAGGTGTGTATATTGCACTCTGCCTTCGAGGTAACTCTTTATTTTGTAAGGGCCAGTCTAGGGATACCATATGTCGTTGGCTTGTGAAACAAGATTTGGTGTTTGATCGAGTCAAACGCTTTTCGAAAGTCAAGAAATTTTCCAACTGTAAATTATCGCTGTTCGAAATCACTAAGTATCTTTACTTTTACCTGCAGTAGAGCAGATTTCACAGATTTTCCACATTGAAAGCCGTACTGGTGTTTCGAGATAATATTTTTAACTTGAATGAAATCATACAATTGTTTATAAATAATACGCTCTGCGATTTTCGAGAAAAGAGGCAGTACCGATATTGGTCGATAAATATTCAGGTCATTTTTACTGCCACCTTTATGAATGACAGTAACACGCGCAACCTTCATTTTCTCGGGGAAAATGCCAGTCTCCTACATTCTGTTGCAGATATAAGTTAGTGGGGCAGAAATGTGACATATAGCAGCTTTAACCGGCGAAACGCTGATTTCATCGTAACCAGGCGAGCACGTGTCTTTCAGTGCGAACACCGCAGAGGCTATCTCTACATCTGAGGTAGGTGTTAAAAACATAGAATCCTTGTAGGTTGTAGGAATGTAGGAAATAGCAGATTTTGAAGATTCTGGTACCTTGGGGCCAAGAAAAGCACCTGATGGCAAAAATTCATATTAAACTGATTTGCAAGCGTCGTGCCAGAGATGGCTGTTCCATTATGTGTAGTTCAGTAGGTATACGTGGTCGTTCAATTCCTCTAATTTTGTTACCAGCACCCAAAAGCCGTTTAGGGTGCTTTATTATTATTATTATTTTTAATATTTTATATTTAATAATAATATTTTAATATTTAATATTATTATTTATATTATTTTGATAATATGCAGTTTTTGCCTTCTTTAGGTCCAAGGTTAATTTATTCCTATGCTTTTTGAACGCGACTAAATATGCCTGACTCTTTGTTTTCAGTAAACGAGTGAACATGAAGTCTTTTTCTTCAATCCTTTAAAAGATTAGTGACTCCATTTTTCACACCTAGTGTGTCCCGTATTCCCCTGAAGTATTCTTGAACCACGCTATCGTACGCTGCCTTGATATCCAAAAACGCAAGCCACAGGGACCTGTGTTTTTTTTCTACTATTTCGATGCACTGCGTCAGTGAAAACAGATTGTCTTCCAACCTCTTGCGTTTCCGAAAACCCATTCTGCAATTCTCCCAGCACCCCCTCATCCTCCATCCATGCCTGCAGTCTTTCCTTTATAATCTGCATCGTCAGCCTGTAGACCACTGATGTGACTGTTATAGGACGGTAGTTTATGTCAGCTCTGTCCCCCTTTCCTTTCAGATCATGCTCATCCTGCTAAGTTTCCATCCATCGGGAACTTCTCCATCGATTATTATTTTGCTCACTGCCTCTCTCAAAGCTTGCTGAGAGTTCGGACCTAATGTCTTTATCAGCATACTTGGAATGCCATCTGGGCCTGTTGATGTACTACTAGGAACCTTTTTCTCAGCCCTTTCCCCCTGTCGTTGTAAAAGCGGAGCCATTGCGTACTTGATTTATCCTTGTCTATTTTGGTGCATATTGCACTGCTTTGTTGAAAGTTTTTTGTCACCCTTGTTCTAATATATTCAATAGCTTCGTCTCCTTCTAGCCTAGCACCTTGAGATGTAGTTCTAAACATTTACTCTAGGCTTGTTTCATTTTTTGGGGAGTTTAGATGGTTCCAAAATTTGGCAGCTGCCTTTCTATCTTTTTTATGTACTTCTGCCAGCCACTGAGCTCCTTTTCTTCTAACCTTTTCATTGATTAGAAGGGATGCATCCATTCTACAGCTTTGAAAGATTTCCGATTTTCTTTCAACAACTTCTGTCGATTCACCCCGTTGCTTAGCATATCTGTGTTCCCTAGAGGCTTCCTAACGTTTTGCTATGGCTCTCTTAACTTCCTCATTCCGCCAACTCTTGGGCTTGTGTCTTCTTCTCCGGGGTGACTTGTCACGTGCCTTAGCAAGCTCTAGCTCAAACGGTATATTTACATTCATGTATATCTACACTGTTTTATTATCCTCAGTGATTACTTTCTCAATTTGTTTAGTGGCTATTTCAATTTGCGTTTCTGAATAAATTTTTCCTGTAGTTGCTCATCCTTCTTCTTCCCACTTTCACTGCTCTTCCAAAACTCAGCTTGATACGTTTGTGACCACTACCCACACTTCTCAAGCCACCTTTATCTATGCGCGTTCCCCGGAGCTTATCATACATCCTAAGTGAGATGAAAACGCGTACACCGCCGCTGGACCGCCTTAACGGTGCCGCACCGCACTGCATCAATAATAACGAAACCCCGCGATTGTGCCCAGTGAATATGGCCACACGTGACATAATTTCCGCCACATTTTTTAAACCTGCGCCGGCTGGGCATGCCCTCTCCTTACCTTTCCTTCCTCCGGGGTGGGCTAGGAGATGCTCCGCAGCTAATGACTGCCGGCAGCGCCCGCATGGTGCGCTGCTGTGCGAGTGGGTGCTTCCGAGCTGGTTCCTGGCTTTGCGGACGTGTTTTCGCGCGCTCCGCCTATTCGGTAGATTAAAGGTCGTGCAAGGTTTTGCAGGGTCGGTTGGTGCAGGCGCAGCGCGCAACGAGAGATTAGCTTCTCTTCATTTCTTTGTGTTTATGAACACCATTATTAGTTTTTCTCTCCTGATCAATAATTAGCGTTGCCAGTACTGTAGGTGTGGAACACAGGCAACGTTGTAGTGACGTTGACCACGTGAATGGAGTAGGCGGCTGTTTTGCAGAAGTTCGGGGCGCTTGGATAGTTGTTAAACAGCTAGAGCCGAGCACGAAGGGGACCTAGTGAGAGGCTACTAGCGAAATTGAACTCCTATGTGTGCGGTGTAGTCGGCAGCTTCAAAGAGTTGTTGAGGTAGGAGAGTTAACGGAGGCGGCTGCATAGCGGGATAAGGGTTGAACGTAGGGCTGTCAGGCGCTCAATCCGATTGTCGGGCGGGCGATGGCTATAAGGAGGCTGGGAAAACCACGAGCGAGAGTGAGCAGGTGCAGTGTGAGGAATGCAAGCGCTGGTGCTACTTAGATGATACATCATTCACGACTTTACCCTACGCGCGGAAGACGAGCTTCCTGTGCAGGCTGTGCGAGGCACTGAAGGCGGCCGTGCAGCGCATGGAGGGGCTTCAGAGGGAGCTTAGGGTGGAACGGGAGCAGAGAATGGAACTCCAAAAACAGCTCGGAGCATCGCGTGAGCGGGAGGAGGCTACTGCCAGCCTATTAGAGCAAATGAAGGGCGACCTTCGGAAAGAACGGGAAGGGCGGACCGAGCTTGAGCAGCAGGTAAAGGAGCTGATGGCGCTTTGCCCCGGCCCCGGGTGGTGTGAGACAGAGGCATGGGTAGCGGAGAAGGTGACAGGCGGGAAGGAACAGATGAGAAGGGAGGTCAGGGGGCCGCAGTGTCTGGCCAGAGCACGGAGGCCCCAAGAACATACAGATTGGTGGCGCGGCAGTCTTCGAGCAGGGCAGGAACACAGGAAAGACGGCAGAGAGAGAAACACGTGAAGCAAAGAGGGGTGCTATCACAAACAGGAAGCCAGCGATTGAAGCGTAAAAGGGTCCTGGGGATGGGGGACTATAACGTGGCCAGGGTTACGAATGGCGTCTTCAAGACAGTGAAGGAAGATGGGAGAGTGAGGGTGGAGGCCCAGTCAGGAAAGGGCATGGTGGATGCACTGGCCAAAGCTCAGGAGGTTGTAGAGGACAGCAGTGAGGGTGAAAATCTCGTCATTATTCATGCTGGGCTCAATGATGTGTTGAAGGGCAAGGATCAGAACCTTCAAAGACCGCTAAAGGATGGAATGCGTAAGCTCCAAGAAGCCTCTGGGAGTGTGCATGTGACCATATGGACGGTCCCAGAGGTCTTGGGGTGGTCTTGTGGGATTGAAAGGAGGGTAGTCGAGGCCAACTGTGTGATCAAGGTCATGAGCTGGCAACTCGGATACAGTGTAATCGAGGTGAACCAAGATGTGTGCTAGCCCGGCGCTCGCCCCTTTGCACAGGATGACATTCACTACAGTGGTGCGACGGGCAGGTGGGTTGGTAATAGGATGGGTCGTCAAGCCACAGCTTTTTAGGGGGGGCCCAGAGCTCTGAGGCCAACAGTGCAGCCGAAGACGGTTCTAAAGGGGCACAAATATTTGAGCCATACACAGCCCTTGGAAGAAAAAATTGACGTAAGCACAAGGGCCGAGCTAAGTGAGACGTAGGCTATATGAACATGTAGGGTGGCAGGAATAGGTTAAAGTGTAAGTGGGAAGAGATAGAAGAGCAGTTGAGGCAGGAGGGGCTGATAGTATATGGGGTTGTGGAGACACATTTTCGGGACATGGAGCAACCACCTTGAAATCCGGAATACGTAAGGGAATATTGTAATAGAACAGAAGGCAGAGGAAAGGGGGGTGGCATCGGGGCATTCATTCATAATTCTACAGACTGACAAAGGATCAAGCAGGAGTGCATGAAATATTTATGACTAAAAGGGAAAGTGGTAGGGCAAATGACACTCTTTGGTTTCATGGACTTGTGGACGGGAGCAAAAGCCAAAGAGGAATACCAGGCAATAGCAGAGTGTATATCAAAAGACGTTGAGAAATTAGGAGGAGACTGCGAGATAATATTACGAATGTGCACATAGAAGATATAGATGAATATACTGACTCAACAGGCAAAAGGATCATAGATATGTGTGAAAGGCATGATTTGATCATTTGCAACATTACTGAGAAGTGTGAAGGGCTAATAACATGGGAGGTTGGAAGACTGCAGTCGACGGTAGAATACACACTGATGTCACGTAGGATGTATGATAAGCTCAGGGGAATGCACATAAATGAAGGTGGCTCCAGAAGTTGTGGTAGTGATCAGAAACGTATGAAGCTAAGCTTTGGAAGAGCAGTGAAAGTGGGAAGGATACAAGATGAGCAACTACAGAAAAGTTTTCATTCGCAAAAGCAAATAGCGATTGCTACTAAACAAATTGAGAAAGTAATCACTGAGGATAATAAAACAGTGTAGATATACATGAATGTAATTATACCGTTTGAGCTAGAGCTTGCTAAGGCACGTGACAAGTCACCCCGGAGAAGAAGACACAAGCCCAAGAGTTGGCAGAATGAGGAAGTTAAGAGAGCCATAGCAAAACGTTAGGAAGCCTCTAGGGAACACAGATATGCTAAGCAACGGGGTGAATCGACAGAAGTTGTTGAAAGAAAATCGGAAATCTTTCAAAGCTGTAGAATGGATGCATCCCTTCTAATCAATGAAAAGGTTAGAAGAAAAGGAGCTCAGTGGCTGGCAGAAGTACATAAAAAAGATAGAAAGGCAGCTGCCAAATTTTGGAACCATCTAAACTCCCCAAAAAATGAAACAAGCCTAGAGCAAATGTTTAGAACTACATTTCAAGGTGCTAGGCTAGAAGGAGACGAAGCTATTGAATATATTAGAACAAGGGTGACAAAAAACTTTCAACAAAGCAGTGCATTATGCACCAGAATAGACAAGGATGAACCAAGTCGTGCAATGGCTCCACTTTCACAACGAGAGTGGGAAAGGGCTGAGAAGAGGGTTCCAAGCAGTACGTCAACAGGGCCAGATGGCATTCCAATTATGCTGATAAAGAGATTGGGTCCGAAGTCTAAAGAGACTTTGAGAAAGGCAGTAAGCAGAACAATAATGGATGGTGAAGTCCCCGATGGATGGAAGCTTAACAGGATGAGCATGATCTATAAAGGAAAAGGGGACAAAGCTGACATAAGCAACTACGGTCCTATAATAGGGACATCAGTGGTCACAGATTTGCAATGCAGATTTTAAAGGAAAGACTGCAGGCATAGATAGAGGATGATGGGATGCTGTGAGAACTGCAGAATGAGTTTCGGAAACACAGGAGGTTGGAAGACAATCTGTTCTCACTGACGCAGTGCATCGAAATAGCAGAAACGAAACTAAGGCCCCTGTGGCTACCATTTTCGGATATCAAGGGAGCGTACGATATCGTGGTTCCAGAAGACTTGTGGGGAATACAGGACACACTAGGTGTGGGAGATGGAGTCACTAATCTTTTAAAGAGATCTATAAAATTAACAAGGCATTAATAAGTGGAAAAAACAGGTATCCAAGCCCACAGAGGTGAAACTGAGGCTTAGGCAGGGGTGTCCTTTGTCACCTTTGTTATTCATGACGTACATACAAGGATTAGAGGCCAAATTAGGGGGATGTGGACTTGGCTTCAACCTCTCTTTCGTCAAACAAGGAAGACTCATTGATCAGGCACTACCAGCATTAGTGTATGCAGATGATATAATGCAAATGGCCAACAAGGAAGATTTGCAGAGATTGATGGACATCTGCGGTAATGAGGGAGATATGTTAGGTTTCAGATTCAGTAACGAAAAATCAGCAGTGTATCAGGTCAGCTTACCAGTGTGACTGTACGTCACACTTATTCTGTCCTCCCTATGTTCCTTTTCCCTCTTTCATAACGTTTGCTTTAAAAGGGCTCGAAATAAACCACCAGGGGCTTATTTTGGGTGGCGCAGCTCTAGCCAACATGACAGCCTGTTTCTTTTAGAGACACAATACATGGTGTCAGAAGTGCCAAAGCCTCGTCAAAATAGAAAACGTCAAGCATCCAGAACAGCTGTGGTTGGCAGGCAACATACGAAGAAATTGGCAGATGTTCAAGCAAAAACTGGAACTTTTCTTCGCGGCGACGCCCACTAAACCACCCAGGACGGAAGCCTCCAAGACAGCAATCTTGCTCAGCATCGCCGGTGAGGAAGCCCTCGACATCTACAACAACTTCTCGTTCGCAGAAGGTGAGAGCAATGAAGACTACCAGACAGTGTTGCGGAAGTTCGAGGAGTACTGTGTCGACGAGGGGAACGAGGTTTACGAGAGGCATGTTTTTCGCCTTCGCATGCAGAACGAAGGAGAGCCATTTGAGCAATATTTGCGAGAGCCTAAAAAACAGGCGAAGCTATGCTGTTTCGGCACGCTAGAAGAATCCATGATAGGAGATCAGGTTGTTTTTGGCACAAACAACCCGAAGATAAGGGAAAAGATGCTGCGAAAAAGGGCTTAACCTTACAGAAGGCTGAGCAGATTTGTAAAGCAGCCGAGGTTTCAGCACGACAAACTGCTGCTTGGTCGAGTAAAACGTTGCAAGTAGACTACGCCCACAGGGCAGAGCACAACAAAAAAAGATTTCGGTGCCGACAGTGCAACAAGGAGCACGCGCAAAGGCAATGCCCAGCATATGGGAAGACATGCTTTTCGTGAAATAAGCCGAACCATTTTGCTATATGCTGCAAGCGTCGACCGAGCCGACACATAGACCAAGTACAAGAAGTTGAGGCAGAGGACTGATTTGACATATTGGACATCGGTGTCTACGGTGTCAGCCTCGGGGAAAGCGCAGACTGGACGGTGAGCGGAAAGCTAGGCGGACAGGAAATCAGATTCAAAGTGGACACAGGTTCACAAGCCAACATAATTTCGTGGTCTCTTTTCCGTCGTTTCAAGGTAGCAGCGGGCCTGCAGAAAAGTAGTGCAGTTTTGAAGGCTTACAACGGCAGCGCCATCGAGCATGTCGGATATGGCAGAGAATTGTTGCTACTAAACGACGCGACGCATGCCGTGACCTTCTTCGTAGTCAAAAAAGTTCGCTAGGCCATATTAGGGCTGCACGCATGTTAGCGATTTGGGCTTGTCCCGAAATCTGTGGATTCGGTAAGGTGGAGCGAACCGGAACCCGAGAAGGCCTCTCCTGACTTATTTCAGTGTACGGGCTGTGTCGGAAGGCGATACCGGATGGTCCTGAGGAAAGATGCTGTTCCAGTCGTGCACCAATCCCGACGGATACCCTTGGCCTTGAGAGAGCCTCTTCGAGAAGAACTGGAACGCATGGAAACTGCCTCCATTATCAAGAATGTGGATGAGCCGACAGAATGGGTGAGCCCTCTGGTGATTACGCGTAAGAAAGATTGGGCACTTCGTGTATGTATGGATCCGAGGGAAATAAACAAGAACATAAAGTGTGAGCACTACCCTATGCCAACAAGGGAAGAGATTGAGGCAGAGCTGTCAGGTGAAACATTTTTTTTCGCGCCTAGACACCAGGGCAGGTTTCCATCAAATTCATTCGGACGCAGCTACATCACGAGTGTGCACTTTTGCGAAGCCGTTCGGGCGTTACCGCTTCTTGCGACTTCCGTTCGGAATGTCTTCTGCAAGCGAAGTTTTCCAGAAAACGCTAACAGAATTATTTGAAGGATTGGCAGATGTGCGCATATACATAGACGACATTTTAGTGTGGGGAGTCAGCAAGGATCAGCATAACAAACGCCTGCAGGCCGTGCTGAAGCGGGCACAAAAAGCGGGCCTGACTTTTAACCTGCAGAAATGCGTTTTTGGCGTGAAAGAAATTGAGTTCCTGGGTGACGTAATAAGTGAGCAGGGAATAAGTCCGAGTCGCAACCTGGTTGAAAGCGTCCGTTCACTGCCGACACCTACAGATAGGCACACCGTGCGCAGAATGATGGGCGTGGTCAACTATTTTCGCAAATATGTGCCGTCGTTGAGTGATAAGATAATCTTGCTGCACGGCCTTGTGAAAGAAAACGTCACGTTTGAAGGGACCACAGCGCATCAGCGGGAATGGGAAGCAGTGTGCAACGCGTTAACAAACCCACCGTTACTCGTGCTGCTCTTTGACGAGAAGAAGGACACTAAGATCACTGCAAACGCTTCGGGGAACCGCTTTAAGGCCAAACTCCATAAGCGCGAAAATGCACGCGACAGCGACGAGCGACGCTATGAGCGACGAAACAGGGCGGTCGCGCGACGTGTCGCGTACTCATTTTCGCGTGATCGCTCGGTTCTCCAGATTTGGAAACCGTCGCTCATCGCCCGGAAGTGCTGGGCTCAAGCAGCCAATAGAAAAAAACCGGAAAAGGATATACATCAGTGACGTACTGCCGGTTGTTTTCACGGCCAACGGCGATGAGCGCAACGCGTACAATGAGCGCCTCATTTATTTATTTATTTATTTATTTATTGCATACTGCCAGCCACCTCTTGGTGGCCAAGGCAGGAGTGATACAAACTTTCATACTTGCAGCCACTTATAACACTATTCTTCACGGCGCAGAAATAAAATCACCACATAACAGGTTTGCGTGGAACATGAATACTCGGGTTACAGGAGCAACACAAGAGCGGTATTAAAAATACAATCCAAATTTTTGTTCCTAACACGAAGTGAAAAAACATCATAAAAAGAATTGAAATCTGCACATACGACCAGACAGCTTTTACTACAGACAGGCAGTGGCAGCTGATAAGAATGCGTCGGGCGCTGCGATGCTGGTGACGTCATGAGGTAGTTCATTCCAGTCGGAAATTGTTCGTGGAAAGAAGGAATATTGCCGAGAATTTGTTTTTGTAAGTGGCACCACTATGGTGTTATCATGCTTGTTCCGAGTTTTCCGCGATGTATTGTACTGCATGTAAGTGTTAAAGGCGAGTCCTGAGTGTCCGTTGACTATGTTATAAAGGAATTTTAAGCGATGTAGCTTTCTACGCGACTCCAATGTGGGAAGGGCGGATCTATTACGGAGTTCAGTGACTGAACAGTGTCTACTATACGCGTGGTAAATAAACCGAAGGGATTTATTTTGGACTCGTTCTAGTAAGTATATTTCAGTTTGTGTGTGTGGATCCCATGCAACGTCAGCATATTCCAACAATGGGCGTACCAATGTAGTGTAAGCAACTAGTTTTGTTTTGCTGGTGCAGTGCCTCATGCGATGTTTTAAGAACCACAATCGCCGCAGTGCTGCTGATGTTATACCTTCAATATGAGTTTTCCAGCTCAAATTAGAAGTGATTGTCAGACCAAGGTATTTGTACTGGTTAACGGTTGTTATAGCAGTGTTGTTTAACATGTAAGTGAATTCCGAGGGATTTTTTTACGTGTTATGGTCATCTTGACGCACTTTGCTATGTTGAGGCTCATTTTCCAGGAGTTACACCATGCTGTAACAACCGATAAGTATTCGGTAAGTATTATGATAAGTATGTAATTGAACGTGGGCACAACAAAAAATAACGCAATGTTTATTACGCATGTGCGTATAAAAAAGTGCTGCAAGGCAACAATAAACACTTTCCGTTCCATTACACAACAATATATCTTATTTTTAAATTGGAAACCGCTCGCTACGCGGTTTTCTTGGTGCGAGTTGACGGCCTCATGCCAGCAACAGTGGAATTCGCTCGCCGAAGCCGTCGCGTGAATGAGGTTTGACTGCGCTAGCGACTGATCGCGCGACGCCGATCTACGTCGCGTCGCTCGTCGCTGTCGCGTGCATTTTCGCGCTTATGGAGTTTGGGCCTTAGGCGCGGCGCTGCTGCAGAAACATGGCAATGACTGGCGCCCAGTGACGTATGCATCAAGAACATTAACCGATTGCGAGACCCATTACTCGCAAATTGAAAAGGAAACGCTCGGTATAGTGTTTGCATGCGAGACATTTCATCATTTTGTTTATGGTCGAGAGGTATGGATTGAAACTGACCATAGGCCCCTGCTTGCCATTTTTCAAAAGGGCATTGGAGACATGCCACCACGATTACAGCGTTTTTTCATCAGGATTTTACAATATGATTATACTTTGCAGTTCGTGCCTGGCAAGGAGCTGGTTCTGGCGGACATGCTGTCGCGTGCAGTTATGCCATCACAGTCATCGAGTGCCTTCACAGACGTCGACACCCATGCAACAGAGGTCGTCTCCGGCATCGTAAGCACGCCCATGAAAGTACGTCTGGAAAAGAAAACAAGGAACGACCTGTATTTGAGCGAGGTGAGAGAACAAATCTCAGGGGGTGATGCCGTCGAAGGTGTACTCAAGCCCTTTGCCGGAGAACTGTCAGTGGTAGAAGGTACACTACTGAAGGGATGCAAAGTGGTCATACCCAAAGCCATGAGAGAAGAAATTCTTCGACGAATTCACGATGGACACCTCGGACTAAATAAATTCAAGGCGAGAGCACGCAGGTTGGTATTTGGGCCTGGACTCAGCAGTGCCATTGACTCCTTCATTCGGGGGTGCAGTACTTGCCAGAGGTATGCTTACAAGCAGCCGAGTGAGCCCATTCTCATGCAGCCAACCCGGGACAGGCCATGGAACTGAGTGGGAATTGACATTTTTCAGTTCGGGGGAGCCTCCAAGTCATTGTATACGATGCCCACTCCAATTTCCTTGACGTAAAGAAGCTAAGAACCACAACGGCCAAAGAAGTCATAGATAAAATATCGGCCATCTTCTCACGGTACGGCATACCGGTTCATGTATGTACTGACAATGGGCCCCAGTTTGGATCGCAAGAGTTCCGAGAGTTCGCGCAAAGATATGACTTTCAGCACATCACATCGAGTCCAGAATTTCCTCGGTCAAATAGACTAGCAGAAAAGGGGGTTCAGTATGGTAAGCGCATCCTAAAGAAGACCAACGACTCCAACGGTGACTTTTGGTTGGGGCTTTTAGCCTATCGGTCATCTCCACTAGAAGATGGTCGCTCTCCGGGTGAAGTACTGCAAGGCCGGCACCTTAGCACGACCCTTCCCGAGTACCAAGGCGATCCCGGAACTACAGTGGAAAAGCATCACCAGTCTTCGAAGGGAAAGGCACTACCACCGCTCGGAAGTGGAACTGCAGTACGCATTCATAATGAACACTGGTCACTCACAGCGACAGTAAGCGAGCGAACCGCACCAAGATCTTACATGGTGAAGACCGAGGACCAGCGGATGCTGAGGCGAAACAGGCAACACCTTCTGCGCATACCCGGAAACGGTACAAGCGAGGATGAAGACCAAGACGCCGACAGCCCTGAAAACATGGTCAATAGAGACAAAAGCCAGGACAGCAATACACCTGGCGAACAAGCGCACGGAGACCAACAAGGCATAGTGGATCCCACAGCTATAACCCAAGTTGCCCACCATGAAGGGGATAATTTCAATTTTTCAAGTGCACGAAAGTCTACCAGGAAATGTGTGGAACCTCGCCGATTGCATTACGACAACAACTTTCATCAAGTTTTTTAAAATGTTTTTTCTAATCAACACGAGAACATGTATCACATTGCAGCTTATCAGTGTGACTGTAGGTCACACTTATTCTGTCCTCCCTTTGTTCTCTTTCCCTCTTTCATATCGTTTGCTTTAAAAGGCTCGAAATAAACCGCCAGGGGCTTATTTTGGGTGGTGCAGCTCTAGCCAACATGACAGCCTGTTTCTTTTAGAGACACAATAGAAGCAGTAACGGTTTTTAATAATAATCAAGGTTGTGAGCTTAGATTACAGGAAATCACGCTAGAGATAACAGATAAATTGAATGATCTGGGCGTATGGATAAGCAATGGAATCGAGTACCTAAAGAACACTGAAATATACGTGAACACTAAAGGTAACAGAAATGCAACCGTGATGAAAAATAGGGCACTCTGAAATTAAAATAGGTATGATGTTGTGAGAGGAATATGGCAAGGCGTCATGGTTCCTGTTCTAACTTTTGGCAATGCGTTCTTGTGCATGAGATCAGAAGTTCAAGCAAGATTAGAAATTAGGCAACGTGGGATAGGTCGGCTTGTTCTAAGAACTCACTGGAATACACCAAATCAGGGAGTACAAGGTGATATGGGATGGACATCATTTGAGGGCAGGTAAGCTAGCAGCAAGATGAAGTTTGAGAAGCGATTGAGAGAAATGCGGGATAAGCGTTGGGATAGGAAGGTTTTCAGCTACTTGTACGGGAAGAATGTCGACAAAAAATGGAGGAAGCGAACTAGAAAATTGCCTGGTAAATACTTAGTAAACAGCAGGTGGCCAGACCAACAAAAACTATCAGTTAAGAAGAAAGTGAAGGAAATGGAGACTGACATGAGGAGAGTTGGCATAAATAAGAAGTCTGCACTAGAGATCTATAGTACTTTTAAGAAGGAAATTGCCAAGGAAACAGTATGTGATAATACTCAGGGTAGTTCTCTACTGTTTGAGGCAAGGACGGGAGTATTGCGAACCAAGACGTATCGGGTCAAATACGAAGGGGCAGACACGGTATGCACTGCGTGTGGAGAGGTGTAGAAAACTGCCGAACACTTGATAATGTTCTGTAAAGGGATTCATCCTATAGTTCAGGTTGATAGCACAGTGTTTTTCAAAGAACTAGGGTTTACGGACAGGGAGGCATGATGGATGGAAGAAAGACATGATGGATGGATCCATCCATCCATCCATCCATCCATCCGTCCATCCATCCATCCATCCATCCATCCATCCATCCATCCATCCATCCATCCATCCATCCATCCATCCATCCATCCATCCATCCATCCATCCGTCCGTCCGTCCGTCCGTCCGTCCGTCCGTCCGTCCGTCCATCCATCCATCCATCCATCCATCCATCCATCCATCCATCCATCCATCCATCCATCCATCCATCCATCCATCCATCCATCCATCCATCCATCCATCCATCCATCCATCCATCCATCCGTCATGAGTATCGTCATTTGCGCGTATAGTGGAACAACTAACTCCTATTTTAGTGGTCAGAAAAACTAGTGTGCCCTTTACAGAACATTATAGAAAGTTCGGCAGTTTCCTCCTCCTCTCTACATGCACTGCATACCGTGTCTACCTCTTCTTATTTGGCCTGATATGTCTTGGTTCGCAATACTCCCGTCCTGGCCTCAAACAGCAGAGAACTACCCCGAGTATTATCATATATTTTTTCCTTGCCGATTTCCTGCTTAAAAGTTCGATATAACTATAGTGCAGACTTCTTAATCATGCCAACTCTCCACATGTCAGTCTCCATTTCCTTCACTTTTTTCTTAACCGATAGTTAATGCTAATCTGGCCACCTGCTGTTTTCTAAGTATTTGCCAGTCAATTTATTAGTTCGCTTCCTTCATTTTGTATCGACATTCTTCATGTACAAGTATGTACAAGTAGCTGAAAACCTTCCTAGCCCAACGCTTATCCCGCATTTCTCTCAATCGCTTCTCAAACTTTATCTTGCTACTAGCTTCCCTGCCCTCAAATGATGTCCATCTCATATCGCCATATCGCCTCGTACTCCCTGATTTGGCGTATTCCCGTGAGCTAATAAAGCAAGCGTACCTATTCTACGTTGCTTAATTTCTAATCTTGCTTGAACTTCTGATCTCATGCACAAGAACGCATTGCCGAAAGTTAGACCAGGAACCATGACCCCTTTTCATATTCCTCTCACAACATCATACCTATTGTAATTCCACAGTGCTCTATTTTTCATCACTGCTGCATTTCTGTCACATTTAGTGTTCACGTATATTTCGTGTTTATTTATTTATTTATTTATTTATTCAATACTGCAGACTCGACGTTTAAGCAGGGTGGTAATACACATACAAATAAAATATTTGCGAAACGAAACAATAAAGGGCGAAGAAGGTTGTTTGGTAGGTTAGTTCATTCATCACATGTATTAGTAAGACAGTTCCATTCACATATGGTTCTTGGAAAGTACGAATACTTCAGTAGGTCTGTGCGAACAAAATATAGGATCAACGCCTTTGGGTGGTGGTGTCGGGTGGGCCGAATTCTAAGGGGTGTCAAATACGGGGATGGGTCTAGAGCTATTTTTTTGTTCAAAAGTTGATCAAGGAATTCTAATCTAGCTTTTTGTCTTCGCATCTGCAGTAAAGGAATGTTGTTGGCTAGCATTAAATCTGAGGGTGAGTCTAACTTGGAGTACTTGTTGAATATAAATCTAAAAGCTTTTCTTTGAATACGCTCAAGAGTGTGTATATTACAGTTTTCTACAAGAATCCCATACTATGCTCGCGTACTCTAGTTTTGGCCGCACAAGGGCTGTGCAACAAAGTAGTTTACCATTCGTGGGAGCACTTTGAAGTTTATGTTTAAGAAGACATAGTTTACGAAAGACAGATGAACAAACATTATCAATATGGAGATTCCAAGATAAGTTGAAAGTGAGTGTCACACCATGCTATTTGTAGGAGTTCACTTGTTGCAGTGGTGAAGACCCTAATATGTATGTATACGATTGTGGATTCTTTTGGCGAGTCACTGGAAGGCACATACATTTGTTCACGTTGAGACACATTCCCCATTTGTTGCACCATTCATATATATTGCAAAAACTAGTGCTCAGATTGTTGAAATCGTTAGTGGAACGTACTTATTTGAACAAAACACAATCGTCTGCAAACAATCTTATTTCTACATTAGGGTGAATAACATCAACATTATCGTTTATATACAATAGAAAAAGCAAGGGGCCTAACACACTGCACTGTGGTACGCCCGATGTGACCGGAAGACAGTCCGAACATTGGCCCCCTACATCAACGTACTGTTCGCGATTATTTAAATACGCAGAAATCCAACAAACAAATATTTCGGGTACACTTATTGTTCTAAGTTTGGAAATAAGTTTATCTGGGGAACTTTATCGAAGTTTTTGCAGAAATCTAAGAAGAGCATATCTGTCTTACCGTGTCTATCGATGTTTAATGCAAGAGAGTGAAATAGTTACGGTGGAAACAGTTGAGTTACGGTGGATAATCCTTTCCGAAAACCATGTTGACAAATGGTTAATATAGAGTGCTCTTCAATATACTTGTTTGTACTAGTAGCTATGATGGTTCAATAATTTTACAACATTGTGAAGTTAGTGAGATTGGACGGTAATTTCCTGGTGCTAAGCGGTCCCCCTTTTTAAAGATGGGTACAACGCGGGCAGTCCTACAGTCACTGGGCAGTTGGGAAGACAACAAAGAACAGCGAAAAATATTACCCCAAAAACTTTGCTAAAGATAAAGCATATCGTCGTAGAAATACGTTCGGTATGTTATCAGGACCACAGGATGCCTTAGTTTATAAATTTAGCAACATAGACACCACACCTGGATAAGAAATAAACAGTGATTCAGCATAAAGAAAGGCTGTAGCATTAGATATACAGTTGAAATTAGAAGTGTTGAACTTACTCTAGAAATATCGATTAAAGTGCCTGGCAATGTCTTTCTCATCGGTGCCGTTGGTTCCATCAATTGATATTTGGGATACATGTCTTTTCACTGATAAAACTCCAGAATATACTGGGGTCATTTACAATAAAGTTAGGTAATGAGGTTTTAAAGTAATACTCCCTAGAGCTGCGGACAGTTTGAGCGAGACTGTTGTGCGCATCATGTATCAAATCAGCAGTTACCCGCGTTTTTTTCAGTCGCTTAACTTTGCCCTTCATATGAATGATGTTGCAATTTATCCATGGTGTTTGTTAACTTTTTTGTGCTTGAAAGGCACAAAATTATCTAAACAAAATGACACATTTGTTTGAATCATGTCCAAAGCACGCTAACATTTACGTCATAAAAATTTGTAAGACATGTTTCTAGGTGTTCAATTATATACGCATCATTAGCCCTGGAAAAGTCTTTAAAGCAGAGAAATACCGGGTTTTTATGGCCAGTGAGTTGAACAAGACGAAAGGAAGTAAAGATATAGCTATGATCAGAAAGACCTTGCCCTACCTCTACTGTCTATTCGAAGAAATTGCGGTTCAGAAACACAAGATCTAATATTGAGGTGGAATCCCTCTGTACGCGCGTAGGTACCTGAACTACCTGCAATAGGTCATGTATAAGCATGATGTCAAACACTATGTTAACATGTTTTGAAGTGTTAATGCCGGCGTCAAGGCGCTCCCAGTCTACTCCAGGTAGGTTCAGGTCACCAATCAGTAAGACCTTTTTACTCTCAAATTTGGCCATATAATTTTTCAGTGTGTTAAGTTATTCTGGAGTAACGTCTGGTGGTCTGTACAACCCAATTACAACGAGACAATGACACCAGCATGTAGCCCTAATACATACGCATTCTATGTCAACAAGATCAGCCAAAAAACAGCATTGATACACTGTTTTACCGATATAGCCACCCCTCCTCCCCTAGTGCATCTGTCTTTACGAAAAACTGTATAGGATGGGGGGAAGACGTCGTCATTAGGCAAATTTTCGTCTAGCCAAGTCTCGGTAACAACCGTAATATGTGGATTATGTTGCAGCAGAAGCACTTCGAACGCTTCAGTTTTATTCACAATGCTTCGGGTATTAATACTTAGTAGTCTTAACTGTTTGTTACATAGTGCTGGAATAGGTCACGAGTGGGGCTTGGAAGATTGACGGTCTCCTGCTTGTACTCACCTGTTTTGCAATTCATTCCAATAAAATGTATCTTTATCTACTATAAGCCTGTCGTGTACTAAGAATACTTTTTTTCCTTGTCGCTTGTCGTTATTAGCACTGTCCCGCAGCATTTTTCGTTTCTTAAGTGTCAACTGCGAATAATCATTCTGAATAGATACCGTCGATCCTTTCAGTTTTTTGGCATTTTCTAATATTACTTTCTTTTCGTTAAAATTTTGAACGTGGAGGATGATAGGCCTTTTACCAGTTTGTTTTCCTAGTCGGTGTATGCGTCCGATGGAATCACATTTCACATCAAGCTTTTCTGTGAATATTTCGTTAACCACTTTTTCCATCAGGGTTGCATCAGTTTCCTTAGGGCACTCGGGAATACCGTGAATAATCAAATTTGACCATCTAGAACGGTCTTCGAGGTCGGTAAGCTTTTTGTTTTGAAAGCTTACAATGCGTTCCAGTAATTGTAATGTATTTCCCACCTTTTCACTGGGAATGCTGCGTTCTTGGGAATTCTTTTGTGCCGTAATGAATTCATGTACCATATTTTTCAAGTCAATAAACTGTTTCTTTAGTTCAAGCACATCATCGTGAATTTTCGCTTGGCCGTTGAGCACTTCTTCATATAGTTCTTTCTGGGTGGGGCCAGGGTTTGTTTCCACGTCACCGCATAAAATCAACCGACAAGCACGAAAACACTCTTATGCTGTATTCCGACAACGCCGAGGGCACGGCAAGAACAAAATACAGCGATACTCACTACGAAACGAACCCACGTTGAAACTAACATGCATGAGGTAGAACATAGACGTAAGTGCCATGGTCGCGCCGGGTCCGCCGTGCCCACGAGGGTCGAAGGCTTGCGGTGATCCTTTTATAGCGATGTGCAGCGATGAAGTGGCTCTGCGCTATGCACCGGTAGCTACCCATAGGCGGCCTCCTGTGCTGTGCGCAGTAAATTGCGCTGTCGTGCTTGCCGTGTCATTCAGTGATAATGGCTCCAGGCGATGACGCATTGGCATCTGTTGGTCCACATCGCTCTTAGGTACTCGACCCCATTGCTTATTCATAAGCCCAGATATTTGTATTTATCTGTTATCTCTTGCGTGACCTCCCGTATTCTAAGCACTACCTTCATTATCATTAAAATTATGACTGCTGATTTTTCTTTACTCTATCTGAAACTTAACCTATCTTCCTCATTACCGCAGATGTCCTTCAGTCTCTGCAAATCTTCCTTGTTGTCGGCCTTAGCACTATATCATCTGCGTACAATAATGCTGGTAGAGCCTGATCAATGAGTTTTCTTTGTTTGACGAAAGAGAGGTTGAAGCCAAGTTCACTTCCCTCTGATTTGGCATCTAATCCTCGTGGGTACATCATGAATAACAAGGGTGACAGAGGACACCCCTGCCTAAGCCCCCGTTTCACCTCTGTGGGCTTCGATACCTGTTTTTCCCACTTTATAACTATACCTTCTTACGTTTATAGATTTTCTTTAAAAGATTAGTGACTCCATCTTTCACACCTAGTGTGTCCGCTATTCCTCACAAGTCCTCTTGAACCACGCTATTGTACGTTCCCTTGATATCCAAAAATGCTAGCCACAGGGGCCTTAGTTCCTTTTCTTCTATTTGGTGCACTGCGTCAGTGAGAACAGACTGTCTTCCAACCACCTCTGTTTCCGAAACCCATTCTGCAGTTCTCCCAGCATCCCCTCATCCTTTATCTATGCCTGCAGTCTTTCCTTTATAATCTGCATCGCCAACCTGTAGACCACTGATGTCCCTATTATAAGACCGTAGTTGCTTATGTAAGCTTTGTCCCCTTTTCCTTTATAGATCATGCTCATCCTGCTAAGCTTCCATCCATCAGGAACTTCTTCATCGATTATTGTTCTGCTTACTGCCACTTTTAAAGGCTGTATACACTTCAGACCCAATGTCTTTATCAGCATAATTGGAATGCCATCTGGCCCTGTGGATGTACTACTTGGAACCCTCTTCTCAGCCCTTCCCCACTCTCCTTGTGAAAATGAAGGCATTGTCCCACTTGATCCAGTCTTGTCTATCCTGGTGCATAAGGCACTGCTTTGTTGAAAATTTTCTGTCACCCTTGTTCTAATATATTCAATAGCTTCGTCTCCTTAAAGCCTAGCACCTTGAGCTGTAGTTACAAACCTCTGCTGTAGGCTTGTTTCATTTCTTAGGGAGTTTAGATGGTTTCGAAAATCGCAGCTGCCTTTTGTCCTTTTTATATACTTCTGCCAGCGACTGAGAACCCTTTCTTCGAATATTTTCATTGATCAGGAGGGATGATTTCCTGCTAGAGCTTAAAAAGATGTCCAATTTTTTTCAATATCGTCTGTCGGTTCACTCCGCTGCTTAGCATCTCTGTGTTCCCTAGAGGCTTCCTGACGTTTTGCTATGGCTCTCTTAACTTCCTCATTTCACCAACTCTTGGGCTTGTGTCTTCTTTTCCGGGGTGACATGTTCCCGATGGAGGCGGAAATGTTGTAGGCCCATGTGCTCAGATTTGGGTGCACGTTAAAGATCCCCAGGTGGTCAAAATTTCCGGAGCCCTTCCACTACGGCGTCTCTCATATTCATATGGTGGTTTTGGGACGTTAAACCCCACAAATCAAATCAATCAATCCGGGGTGACTTGTCAAGTGCCTTACCAAGCTCTAGCTCAGTTTAAATATATTTGTGTATGTCCACACTGTTTGTTATCCTCAATAATTACTTTCTCAATTTGTTTAGTAGCAATTGCTATTTGTCTTTCTGAATGAAACTTTTTCTGTAGTTGCTCATCTTGTCTCCTTGCCACTTTCCTGCTCTTCCAAAACTTAGCTTGATACGTTTGTGATTGGTACCGAGACTTCGGGAGCCACCTTCATCTATGTGCATTCCCCTGAGCCTATTGTACATATTATGTGACATCACTGCGTAATCTATCGTCGACTGCAGCCTTCCTACCTCCCATGTTATTTGCCCTTCACACTTCTCAGTACTGTTGCAAATGAATAAATCATGCCTTTCCCACATATTGTCACGCGGTGGTGACACACGCAGCACTTGAGAGGAAGCACACAGGAGTCAGGGCGATGTCGGGCGAACTGTTTATTGGGCGAACTTGTGCCCAGCAAAACAAGGCCAAACACAACTCACATGCAACAGCGGCGTGAACAGTCGTCGGTCGACGGAAAAAAAAATTGACAAGTGGCGCACTGCGCCGGCTTTTATACACGCGTCATATCGCGTTCTCGATTTATCTCTGGAGCTCCAGAAGTTACTAAAATGTGCACGTCAAGCATGCAAAGTTTCAAGAATGATCGACACGGTTCCAGAGTGGCATGCAAGATAAACGCGGCCTGCGTTGCGCTTAACAGAAAGTGATAACAATGCTCGCCGCAAACAATCACAACGAGTGCGCGTGTCACTGGAAAGTGATAGTGGCTTTCTTCGTAAACCAAAAGAACCGCACGTGTCACTACCCCCCCCCCCCCTGAAAAAGCATCGTCCCGATGCTTAAGACAGAACATAAGAGAGAGTACATGCAATAAATTACATTAACAATGCGTCACAGCTAATCAGCGCGCGTAATAAGGTTTAAGTCGCTCCACGTGTAGGAATTCGGGTCGTGCACGGCGTCGTTGGGATGACGTTAAGCCATCGGGCACGACCTCATGGTCCAGTTCACCACGACGTCGGACTACCTTGTAGGGTCCAAAGTAGCGTCGCAAGAGCTTCTCAGACAATTCCCGTCGTCGTATCGGCGTCCAGACCCAGACAAGGTCGCCGGGTTGGTATTCAGTGTGGCGTCGTCGAAGGTTGTAGTGGCGCCTGTCGACCGTCTGTTGGCTCTTGATACGCAGGCGGGCTAGCTGTCGAGCTTCTTCAGCGCGATCCAGGTAGCTGGCGACGTCGAGGTCTTCTTCGTCGGTGCCGACCGGTAGCATGGCGTCAAGCGTCGTTGTTGGGCTCCGTCCGTAGACAAGCTTGTATGGAGCAAACTGCGTCGTTTCCTGCACGGCCGTGTTGTACGCGAAGGTTACATACGGGAGTATGGCGTCCCACGTCTTGTGTTCGACGTCCACGTACATGGCCAGCATGTCGGCGATGGTCTTATTTAGACGCTCGGTGAGGCCATTCGTCTGTGGGTGGTACGCGGTGGTTCGGCGGTGGCTTGTCTGACTGTACCTCAAGATCGCCTCCGTTAGGTCAGCCGTAAAAGCCGTACCTCTGTCGGTGATGAGGACCTCGGGGGCTCCGTGGCGGAGGACGATGTTCTCAATGAAGAACTTGGCGACCTCGGCGGCAGTGCCCTTGGGCAAGGCCCTTGTTTCGGCATAGCGGGTGAGGTAGTCAGTCGCTACGACAATCCATTTGTTGCCAGAAGTTGACGTCGGGAACGGCCCCAGTAAGTCCATGCCGATTTGTTGGAATAGCCGTCGAGGTGGTTCGATGGGTTGCAGAAGTCCGGCTGGCCTAGTTGTCGGCGTCTTGCGTCGCTGACAGTCTCTGCATGTCTTTACGTAGTGGGCGACGTCGGCAGTGAGGCGAGGCCAATAGTACTTCTCTTGTATTCGTGACAGTGTGCGGGAAACACCAAGATGTGCGGCTGTCGGGTCGTCGTGTAATGCTTCCAGAACCTCTGGACGTAACGCTGAAGGCACCACGAGGAGGTGTTCGGCGCGGAGCGGCGAGAAGTTCTTCTTCAGGAGGACATTGTTCCGCAGGAAAAACGAAGCCAGTCCTCGGCGGAATACTTTCGGCACGTCGGCGGTCTTGCCTTGCAGGTAGTCCATGAGGATCTTGAGCTCTGGGTCAGCTCGTTGGCGTTCCGCGAAGTCGTCGGTACTTATGGCTCCCAGGAAAGAGTCGTCGTCCCGGTCATCCTGGGGCGGCAGATCGACAGGGGCGCGAGACAAGCAGTCGGCGTCGGAGTGCTTTCGTCCGCTCTTGTAGACGACGGTGATGTCAAATTCTTGTAGTCTGAGACTCCACCGTGCGAGGCGCCCTGATGGATCCTTCAAGTTAGCTAGCTAACACAAGGCGTGGTGGTCACTCACGACTTTGAAAGGCCTGCCGTACAGGTAGGGGCGCAACTTTGATGTAGCCCAGATGATGGCAAGGCATTCCTTTTCTGTCGTGGAATATTTGGCTTCTGCCTTCGAAAGTGACCGGCTAGCGTAACTGATGACCCTTTCAAGTCCGTCGGTCCTCTGCACGAGCACGGCGCCGAGCCCTGTGCTGCTTGCGTCCGTGTGAATTTCGGTGTCAGCTTCTTCGTCTAAGTGCGCCAGTATTGGCGGCGTTTGCAGGCGTCGCTTTAATTCTTGAAATGCCTCGACTTGCGGCGTTTCCCATTTGAAGTCGACGTCGGCCTTCGTGAGGTTCGTCAGTGGCTCGGCGATCGGCGAAAAGTTCTTCACGAAGCGCCTGTAATAAGCGCAGAGGCCAAGAAATCGGCGTACTGCTTTCTTGTCGGTGGGTGCAGGAAAGTCGGCGATCGCAGCTGTTTTCTGTGGATCAGGGAGCACTCCCGACTTGCTGATAACGTGGCCAAGGAACAATAGCTCCTCGTAGGCGAAGCGGCACTTTTCTGGCTTCAGGATAAGTCCCGAGGCTTTGATTACCCGAAGAACAGCTTCAAGGCGCCGGAGGTGCTCGTCGAAGTTGGAAGAAAATACGACTACGTCGTCCAAGTAGACGAGGCAAGTCTGCCACTTCAAGCCTGCGAGTACTGTGTCCATAACCCGTTGGAACGTCACGGGCGTCGAGCAAAGACCAAAGGGCATGACCTTAAACTCGAACAGGCCGTCTGGTGTTATGAAGGCAGTCTTCTTTCGGACTCTCTCGTCTACTTCGATTTGCCAGTAGCCGGTTTTGAGGTCCATCGACGAAAAATACTTGGCGTTGTAGAGTCTGTCCAGAGCATCGTCTATCCGTGGGAGGGGATACACGTCTAATAATAATAATAATAATAATAATAACTTTATTTCGCATCAAGGATACATGATGCAGGAGACCTGCAGAAAAAGCTGGCGTGATGCCAGCTTGACAAGGCCGCAGGCCCCCCTTCCCCCTCCCCGAACACATCGCAGCAGCGGTAACACTTTCATAAAAACATTCGGGATCATACGCGTAAAATAAAACAGGTCTATGACAAGAAAGAAATCATCACTGTACATGTGTGATAAAACGAAACGTCTAATGCTTAAACAACAACGACAAAAAATCTATTTCAAAAGATGCAAAAATGTTGGCGTATTTGCCTTAAAAAAAGGAAGCATTTGCGTAATACATCCGAGCGAAGCATACAAACATGTATACGACAAAATGAGCAATCAACACTGTACAGGTGTAACATATTGGTACATATAATGCTATAAACAAATAATTTCGCAATGTGAAAATACAAGCGGATTTGCCTTGCAAAACACAGAAAAAGCATCATAAAAGAAATATGCCTAATTTATTGCTTTGGCAACACCACAAGTGCATACTCGTTTCCTAAAACAGAAAAAACAAACAAGACACCAAAAAACATATCGTAAAAAAACACAAAGCAGTATACAAAATACACGTCAACAAAAACAAAATACAAAAATATATTCTTTAGAAAAATTACAAGTAACAGAAACGAGTGATCATGACATCTGGAGGAAATGATTCCGCAGTTGTTTAAAGGTGATTTTTTCTAAGTCAATTTCGTTATCCCTAAGTTCATTTAGTAACCTTGGAAGTTTATTTCCCAACGATTGAAGACCGTATGTGGTTCTAAAGTTTCGAACAGTCCACACTTCATTTTTCCGGGTATTATACTTAGGCTGGTTAAGTATTAAATCTGCCAACTGCTTTAGAAACGGATTAGAGTTTTTTATGTCTTGCTTATATTTCTTGGACAGAAGAAAATCATACATTTTTATTACTGGCATTAGGTTGTATTTTTCAAATAAGGAACGAGTATGATAAGTACGTGGCACGTTCTCTACCGCCCGTACAAACCTTTTTTGCAACATATGAAGTTTGTTTATGTTTTCTTTAGAAGTTAGAGCCCAAACTAGATGGCAGTAATTGATTCTTGATAAAAATAAGGTATTGTAAATTAACAACAAAATATTCCGAGGAAGCAAGTGCTTGTTTCGGTACACAAGACCGACTACCTGAGAGACCTTCGTAGCTAAGAAGTGTATGTGGTGATCCCATGATAATGTTTCTTGAAATATTACTCCTAATATTTTAAGAGAAGGAACTATCTCGACAGGGGTGGAATTTAAAAGGATCGTTTGTTTTACAATTTCCGCTTTATTTTTAGCATGAAATACCATAGCCTTAGTCTTTGCAACATTTATTTTTAGACCGTTTTCTCTTGTCCATTTTTCTAATCTAATGAGCAGTAGATTTGCATGTGTTATTAATTCGTTCACTGATTTTCCTGTTAAAAATATATTCGTATCATCTGCATATATTATAAATTTTACGTCAGAGGAGATGTTCACGATATCATTAATGTAAATATTGAAGAGGAAAGGTCCCAAAATACTTCCCTGTGGAACTCCTGCAACGATTGACAAAGAATCGGAATTGCAACCACCCAGGCTAACAATCTGATTACGGTGTTGCAAATAAGACTGTATTAATGATCCCGCCGTTCCCCGAATACCATACCGTTCCAGTTTTTCTATAAGTAATTTGTGGTTAATGTGGTCAAAAGCTTTCGTAAAATCTACGAACAACCCCAACACAACGTTTCCCTGTTCAAATTGCTGATAAATGTACTCTTTCTGTGCCATGAGAGCATATTCTGTACTGAAGCCTTTGCGGAAACCATACTGCGAGTCATGAAGCAACTGAAACTTCCTTTCAAAATTAGTCAGCCTTTTTAATATTAGTTTTTCTAATGCCTTCGATAGGACTGGCAGAATGGACACAGGCCGGTAATTCGACATATTATTTCTATCGCCTTTCTTGAAGAGGACGGTAACGCGTGCAACTTGCATTTTAGTGGGAAAAACAGCCCGGCCAAGGCACAAATTGAATATATGCGTTATATAAGGAAGAAGGAATATAATGACATGCTTTATAGGTTGAACTTGTATCCCGTCAATATCAAGTGCTGTACTGTTTTTCAAATTCAAGACTAATTCTTTCACTTCATTCTCACTTGTCGGATCAAGAAAAATGGTACTGTCGATAAATGGGACACTTCCAAGGTTACTACTCACATCACATTTTTCTGCGACATTTACAAAATATTTATTGAAAGTGTCAGCCAAGGGTTTTCCTGATATGACCTCGCCGTTAAGATTCATGCTATGTACTGAACCCGTGGACACATTGCGATTTAAGAGAGAATTTAGCCTTTTCCACATTATATCTGAACACCCAGAAACTGAACTAAACATATTGTTATAATATTCTTGTTTTGCCTTTTTGAGATCTTTATTTAGGCGATTTCGTTTAATCTTGAATTCTTTAAACAATTTAGGGTCTTTCGTTTTAAGATAGCGACTAAATAACATATTTTTTTCTTGTATTCTTTTCCGAAGTTCAGCGTTGATCCAGAGTTTACGAACTTTCCTGTTCTGCTTTCTTCGTGATCTTGTCTTTCTTCGTGATCTTGTTCAGGCGGTGATAATCGACGCAAAAACGTAGGGTTACATTCTTCTTCTTCACTAACACCACGGGTGATGCCCACGGGCTCGTAGACGGCTGAATGATGTCGTCACGCAGCATTTCGTCGACTTGTTGCTTGATGGCTTCGCGTTCCCGTGCAGAAACTCGGTAGGGGCTCTGACTGAGCGGACGGGCATATTCGTCGGTTATGATGCGATGTTTCGCGAGAGAGGTCTGACGAAGCCTCGATGATGACGAGAAGCAGTCCTTGTATTGGTGGAGTAAGGCTTTGAGCTCCTTTTGTTGCTGCCTGGAAAGGCCTTGATTGACGTCGAAGGCGGGCGCGGACACTGCTGTCGACGTTGCGGCTCCCTGAGAATCAGTGAGGGCGAAGGCATTGCTCGCTTCCACAAATTCGCTTAGATGTGCTACCGTCGTGCCCCTATTCAAGTGCCTATATTCGTTGCTGAAGTTCGTCACCATTACCTTGGCTTCGCCGTTATGAAGCTTGGCTATGCCTCTTGCGACGCACATCTGACGGTCTAGGAGCAGGTGCTGGTCGCCTTCGATGACACCTTGTAAGTTGGTAGACGCTTTGGTGCCGACGGAAATGATGACGCTCGACAGTGGCGGGATGGTTACCTGCTCTTCTGTCACATTCAAGGCATTGTGAGCGACGTTGCAGTCTGACGCCGTTGCATTATCCGTGGACAGCGTGATTGACCTGGATCTTAGGTCGATGACTGCGCCTTGCTGGTCCAGGAAATCCATGCCTAAAATGACGTCTCGCGAGCAATGCTGCAGGACCACAAAACTCACAGAATACGTCTGGCTGTGAATCGTGACTCTTGCCGTGCACGTTCCAGTCGGTGTTATAAGGTGGCCCCCTGCTGTTCGGATATCTGGTCCTTCCCATGCAGTCTTTACCTTCTTGGGCTTAGCGGCGAAGAGACCACTGATGACAGAGTAGTCGGCGCCGGTATCGACTAGGGCGGCGACGCTGTGGTCGTCGATGATCACGTCAAGGTCGGTGGTTCGTCGTCTGGCGTTCCGGTTAGGTCGGGGCGTCGGATCACGGCTGCGTCTGCTTGGTCCGGCGCTGCTATGTCGCTTCGGCGGCGAGGCTTTGTCGTGAAGACTCTGCTCAGGCGGCGTACTGCGACTACGTCGGGAAAGTTCGTGCGTCGTGGTCGTCGTCATCGGCAGCGGTGGCGGCGGCGGAGGAGGATCTTCGGCATTGCGTCGTGCAGCAACCACACCTCCATCAGTTGCTGCCTTTAGTTTCCCGGGTAGGGGCTTGGGGATCGGCCCCGGTTAGGGCCGGTGTACTGGCGGCGATCCGGGGAGACGTAGCGGCCAGGCGAAGGTGAACGGGATGGTCTTCGTCGTTGCCACTGCGATCCGGCGATGTCGCGAGGTCGCTTACCTGGGCGCGGACGCGGCGCGTTCACGTCGAAGCCACGCAGTCCCATCTCACGGTACTGGCAGTAGCGGTAGGTGTGCCCGGCTTCGCCGCAGTGGTAGCATAGTGGGCGGTGGTTCGGGGTGCGCCAAACGTCAGTTTTCCTCGGCGAGCGCTGGATTACTGGCGTGCGGGAAGGCGTCGGGGGTGGCGGCGGTGGTTGGCGACGAAACTGCGGAGACGTTGGGTCCTGGCGTTGGCGAGGAGTGGCGACAGGTGCAGTAGCGGCGTAGGTCATCGCCTCCGGTTGGGACTGTGGCCGTTCAGGAACGCTCAGTGAGCGCTGTAGTTCCTCGCGGACTACGTCTTCGAGAGAGGCGACTTGGGGCTGAGACGATGGCAACATGCGGCGCAGTTCTTCACGAACAATAGCGCGTATGGTCTCGCGCAAGTCGTCGGGGCAGAGTCCTCGGACTTCTGCGACGTCTGGCAACACTCGCCGATCGTATTGGCGGGTCCGCATTTCAAGAGTCTTCTCGATGGTGGTAGCCTCGGAGAGGAACTCTTGTACCGTCTTTGGCGGGTTTCTGATCAGTCCGGCGAAGAGCCCCTGCTTCACTCCTCGCATAAGCAGGCGAACCTTCTCGTCCTCAGACATGTCGGCGTCGGCGTGGCGGAAAAGTCGCGTCATCTCCTCCGTGAAGATCGTTACGTTTTCGTTGGGGAGCTGCACCCGAGTTTCAAGCAGTGATGCGGCTCTTTCCTTCCGCACGACACTTGCAAAGGTGCGCAGGAAAGCAACGCGGAAGTCGTCCCAGGTTCGAAGCGTTGACTCGCGGTTCTCGAACCAAATCCTTGCGGCGTCTTTCAGGTAAAAATACACGTGACGCAGCTTGTCGTCCGGGTCCCACTTATTGAGGGCTGCGACGCGGTCGTAAATGTCAAGCCAGCTTTCCGGGTCTTCGTAGGTCGATCCGCGGAAGGTAGGCGGCTCTCTCGGCTGGTTGACGACCACGGTTGCCGAAGACCTTGCTTCCGTCATCGTGGATGCCGGCTTCGTAGCAGCCTTTGTTTTCTTGTCCTTGTCGGGAAGCGGCAGGTATTCGGGCGGTAGTCCTTGTTGTCTTCGGCTCACTCGAACAACCGAGTCGGCGTCGTCCTCTTGGCGGCTTGGGCTTGGCTCACGGCTGGACGGGGGCGTACGGTACATGGACCGAGAAGCACCTCCACCAGATGTCACGCGGTGGTGACACACGCAGCACTTGAGAGGAAGCACACAGGAGTCAGGGCGATGTCGGGCGAACTGTTTATTGGGCGAACTTGTGCCCAGCAAAACAAGGCCAAACACAACTCACAGCAACAGCGGCGTGAACAGTCGTCGGTCGACGGAAAAAAGACTGACAAGTGGCGCACTGCGCCGGCTTTTATACACGCGTCATATCGCGTTCTCGATTTATCTCTGGAGCTTCAGAAGTTAATAAAATGTGCGCGTCAAGCATGCAAAGTTTCAAGAATGAACCACACGGTTCCAGAGTGGCATGCAAGATAAACGCGGCCTGCGTTGCGCTTAACAGAAAGTGATAACAATGCTCCCCGCAAACAATCACAACGAGCGCGCGTGTCACTGGAAAGTGATAGCGGCTTTCTTCGTAAACCAAAAGAACCGCACGTGTCAATATCTATGATCATTTTGCCTGTTGATTCAGTATACCCATATATATCTTCTACGTGCGCATTCATATCTCCTAGTATAAATATGTTGCAGTGTCCTCCTAATTTCTCAACGTCCTTTGATATACACTCGACCATCGCCTGGTTTTCCTCTTTGGTCTTTGCTACAATCCAAAAGTACACCAAACCAAGGAATGTCATTTGCCCTGTACTTTCCCTTTTAGCCATAAATGTTTCTTGCACTCCTGCTTGACCCATTGCCAGTCTGTACTTTTATGAATGAATGCCCCAATGCCGCCCCCCTTTCTTTTGCCTTCTTTTCTGTTGCAATATTGCCATACGTAGTCCGGATAGCAAAATAGTGGCTCCATGTCCCGAAAATGTGTCTTCACAACCCCATATAACATCAGTTCCTCCTGCCTTAACTTCTCTCCTATCTCTTCCAACTTTGACCTATTCCTGTCGGCCTGCATGCCTATATCTAACTAGCTCGGCCCTTGTGCTTATCACGGTCAATTGTTCACCCTCTACGGCCATCGCGGGAACTTCGCGGAGTTTCCGGGTCCTGCCGGCCGCCGCTGCTTCGACCTGGTGAGAATGGCCGGAATGCTTTGTTCACCCGGTCAACATAACGAAAACGCTGTTTTCACCCAATTTCGCTTGGATCTAGGCCGATTTGAGGAACATTGAGGCTTTTCGTGAAAGTTTACAACGGCGGTTCAGGCAACCTATGGAAGCTTTTCTTTTGATGAAGGCACATCAGGTGTATTTTTTTCGTGTTTATGGTCGGCTCGGTGTTCACGTCATCGGAGCACACTGTAATTGTGTTTGTCGTTGCACCGTTCTTTGTGAACGTGAATAGTTAGATTGTGTTCGCGTTTGGAATCGCTGATTTTTGTGGTTCACCTGAACTTGTGTGAAGGCCACGATGTCCAGGACTCGTAACTGTTTTAGTGCTCTTTAACATCCGTAATAATTACTTCTGTTGTGTGTGCGGTGGTTCCAGTGTGGTAGTCCGTAGGTGTTGCCAGTTTTGCCGGGTGTGTTTATAGTTTTGCGGTTTGCGCAGCCGTTCGGCAACCTTCTCAAATTCTTGCGCTTGTTTGTCGAGCACTTCATTTTACATGCATAGTAGCATCGAACTTGTATTAGCTGAGCTGTTAAATGCGCGGTACTTTAACCACTACATCATTCAGAAAAGCTGCCGACCATTTCTGATTTCAAAGTGCAGGCATCACACAATATAATTTTGATGGCTATTCAGTCTAAGTTTCTTGATTGCGTTAGATGCAGAGATGAGTCAATCACGATCCATAAATTTACTTTCGATAGAAAGTTCCCATGTGACACCCACATTCTCAATCAAGTCTCGCTATTCGGTTCCATGGCTGCACAAGCAATGAAAAACATTCGACTCTGAGTGTGTGGCTAGTACCCGGTGGTTTCTGCGCATGGAACAACAGATGTGGCTGTGGACTAGTTTGCATTCCATACTTCAAACTGCTCAGCGCTAAACACAGCAGCACAAGTGAGACGAGAATTAGTGCTGACATCCAATTGAAATTTATCTCAACTCCCCAATGTGTTGCCTACACCTGAAATAAAAATATCATGCTTATGCTGAAAACAAAAAAAATCGAATTGGAATATAAAATTACACAGCACAAAAAAAACAGAAAGCGGGGACATAGAACATGCTAATGAATCTAGGTAAGCCAGTTCTTTGCAGTCAAAAGTATTGAAGGCTGCCATCATGAGGAATGAAATGTAATAACTTGTATTTTCTCAAAGAGGCGCTGGCAATCGTTTTTTCTAATTATAAGAACCCAAAGAAACGTCTGTACCTACGTATTTTACATTTTGCAAATTTCCCTGTAACCATATGTTTAGATACTTTCCCGTTTTGCCAATGCACTGAAGAAAGGTCTGCGGCACACATTTTTCAGGCCTTTGAATTATTCTGCTACCAGTGCCGAGTGTTCTTCTCACAAGCTAACAATGAGGCAAAAAAAAACTGAGGCAGATCTGCAATAGTGGTGCTAAACCTCAAAGAAGTGATACTGAACAAACTTCCGAGTTTATGTTGTTAGTCTCTCTTCTTCCTTTTTTCTTTTTATTTTTTGTTTCTTTAATATTCCTTACAAGTTATTTTTGTCTCTATTTGATATTCCATTTTATGTCTCTTTTTTATCTTTCTCTCTCAGTTTTGATTCTCTTCCTTCCTCATTCGTTCTAATGAGGCACCTGCTCTCTCCCCACCTTTTTCCCTGTTCCTCACTCTCGCTTATCCTTTCAACTCCTTTGCACACTATACTATAGGAAGCTATGATAAATTTTGCTAGCGTGCCTGGATAGCCGAGTGGTTGTTTTCAGATTGTCAGTACATAGGTTTGAATACCGTCTCGTTAAGAATTTTTTTGCCAACATTTTGTTTTCTTTGCACTCATTCTCTAGTCCATCAGTCCTAATGCATCCCATGCCGGACGTATCGGCACTTGTGTTCTTCGAGCGAAGCACAGCAGGAAAAAGATGAACAAGAGGCCAAGGAGAGCATGTGCCCGTTCATGGTGATAGTTATTTCTGTTCTCCCATAGCAAACCAACGCTCTGCTTAAACAGCTTGACTCTTAATAAATGAAAAAGGTTGTCACATGCCCAATCTTTTGCTATGTCCCAAACGGCCTTCGAATTGGGTCCTAAGTGTTTGTGCACTATCCGAGTATCAAAGCAATTTTTAGCAAAATAAAGTTTTTTTGACCGTTTCGATCTATCCATCTATCTAGCTGCCTACGTCTGGGTGCTCGTGTGGTCACCTCCTATTTTAGTACGTACCAAAACTGGCATATAAGAGTATGAGTGTAAGACAAATATGACTGACACGTCATGACTTGAATGACATGAAATACCTGTCGCGTAAACCATAGAACCTTTTCCCTTACACATCTGGTGCATACCCATGACCCATGAAATCCGGGAGTGTCCCGCAGGTTATAAGCTTACAGTAAGGCTTTATTCTCAAGTATCGCTAAAACAGATATTGGAAATTTTACCATGATAACTTTAAAAAGCTTACGTAAAAAAATTCGCTGCCTGTTTCAGAGACAATGCCGGAGAGTAAAATATTTCTGACACCATACAGAATCGAAATCACAGTAAAAGCCAAAAGTGAACCCAGCCATTCTGTGAAGTAGCCAATTTTTCTAACCCAAAGCCACACGATTGCATAAAGTTGCATCCACCACGGCGGATCAGGGACTAAGGTGCTCGCCTGCCGACCCAAACTTCGGGAGTTTTATCCCGGCCACGGCTGTCACATCTCTACAACTTATTACAATGAAACAAGTGAGTACGCCTACAAAGAGTTATTATTGTTGACAAAGTGTTCACCACAACGAGCTGGTTCAGGTTGGAACCCGGCAAGCACGAACCAAACGAACATCGTCTTCTTTCACGCTGACACATAGCTGAACCCACTTTGCTCCGGTACATACTATTTGCTTTTCAAGAGGGCGCTTAATGTATGCAATCAGTGCCTTAAAACATTTTAATTCTGAAAGTTTGATTACCACGTGTATCCACACTTAAAGGAATGATGTACCTTATTTTTATCGTTCTTCACAATGCTGCAGGGAGCAGAAGAAGGTGCATTGTCATTTATACTATGGTGTACACTGTATTCAATCGCAGATAGATATATTGTCCTCTTGTCTACCAAGTGGTCTCCAATGCACCCAAAAAACACACGTGTATTTAAAGCCTCCCATGTTGCGTGCTGTGGCAAAGAGACTAAGAAAGCATGTGTTCCTGGAAAATAACCATGAAGTGGCTTGTAACGAGACTCTTATCAGTGTGTCGTATTTCATATGATTACCGTATTGCACAAATAACTGGCTCTTGCCTTCTCTCTGAACGAGTTTGCAGCAATGAATTTTGTAGTTTGTTCACAGCATGTGTGAAAAAGTTGGATTCGTGGACCTCTTACCTGTCAGTATCGAAGTAGAATGTGACAATCTTGTAGACCTTAAAATAATCTGATGTTTTTAATTCTGTATCTTCTGTGGTTTTGTGAATGCCACACATGCATGCACAGTCTATATACAGTTCTAGCCATGTTTTATGCAATGCAACAAATAAAAACAAACTTCCTGCTGTACGGTAATTGTACGATGAAGCAATTTCTGTGCGAATTACAACACAAGTGACAAATTGCTAGCGGAGCTTTTTCCACGTTATAAGGAATTATGTGGTTGCACCAACAAAGAAACAGATAAAAACCAGTTCCAAGGTAACACACAATACTACATTATACCCTGCTGAGTATAATTATTTTCTATTGGTATGACTAATTTCTCCAGTCATTTTATTATGTGACTTCTGAGCATCTTCTGATACACACTGGGGTAAAAACATCCTGCGTCTTCAGCTTCAATCAAGCTTTCTTTTCAGCACTGCCTGCTCACCAAACGTTATGTACAGCAGCCTGTATCAAGATAGGACTGTGCCGCATTTGCTAAAACTGCATATGCCATGCAGTTTCTTTATAATAAAGAAATCAATCAGCACCGTAATTAAAAGATAAACTGAAATAGGCAGACTAATGTTGTGTATGTTGCCTTCTCTCCAATTTATCCATAGTGCTGCACGATTCTCCCCTAAAATAGATGTAGCCAGTCGTACACCCTCAGTGTGTGCTACTAAGCACAGTGTGAAAAAGTAGGTCCACACAATAAATGAAGGAGTTATTCATTTCAGAGTCTAGTATAGGAGCAGGAGCTCCACTTTGGTATGCATAGGTTCTATAACAACAAAACGAAAAAACAGAAAATGAGTATACCGCCCTTGCAGGAAGTTAAAACATGCCAGAAATTCCAAAGCTGTAAAAGAAAGGACAAAGGATTCCGACGACCTAGCACTCATATTTAATAGGATAATAATATCTTGTGCGTTTAAAATAAAGCAATATTCATACCCTTGTTTCCTCTATGGCTTTATGCCAAGGGTGCATGCAATGCCCCTGTACTACTTAGCGATGTATGAAACATAGCAAAGAAAAACACTTTCTTCTTCACAGTATAAGTACGTCCCAAAAACGAGTATGGATTTAGGGACTAATTGCGAATTGGTTTATTTAAACAAAGAACAGAGTATACATAAGTTGTTATTTCAACACGGAAAGAGATAAAACCAGAAACCAAGGTTACAAGCCGTGTTGCACCTTTGCTGTCCTCAATGTACCTATTTCCTTTTGTTATGATTTATATACCAGTCACTCTTTAGCGTGTTTCCAAGCAAAGCATTCTTAAGACTCATAATAGAGCAAAGATATGACGCATCAACTTAGTGCGATGTGTGCTGGGTCACAGTAATCAAGTGTGTCAATTATTAGGCTGCATTTGTATAGACATCGTAGCCATGAATTTATGATCAGCACTATATAAAAACAGATATGGTGATAATTACAGATGCAGCATGTGTGTCCCATTGCCTTCTCTCTATTTCATCAACAGCACTGTTATTCCCCCCTAAAAACTAGTATTCAATAGTACACCTGCATGCCCTGTGCATGTGCCAAGAAGTACATTCCGAAGAAGCGCTTCACAAAAACTCTGGGAGTCACTCCTTTCAAAGATATGTACGACACTTTTGCCAAACTGTTATAAAAGCATATGCGAGCAATTCTATATATATCTATAAAGCTGAACAGAAAGAAAATATCTTTCAAATGCTAGGTATTTGTATGGTAAAAAAACTTTGAATATACATTTCAAAAACAATCAGATTTGCAGAGAACTGCAGTAGGGATGTTTAGTTAGTACTGAAGATGACTTAAAGTATGGTCACATATCTCTTAACGTGTACTGTGCACATACATGTGCATCTTCACTGCACAACAAAAGGTATTACAGTTGATGAATCAGAAAACCAAATTTTTTGTATTATTGCAGCTACATAAACTGCATGCTCACTGCATATTGGGTTCTCTCGAGAGAACCGAATATGCACTTTGCACCCGGAAATATTGTTGCAAAACGAACTTGTACTGCAAATGAAACAAGTTGTGCCAGGAATACGTGTAGGTAATAATTATAACAGCATGATGTAAAACCACTGTGACAATCACAACTGTATTAGTTATAACTGCCGAGATTATTGTATGACTTAATTTTTATGGTTGATTTTCCCAGTGGGTACGTGTAGAAAAAGTTGTAAGTCGTTGAAAAAGATTTGGTTGTACACAGTAGCGGTGATATTCCACGCTCGCTCATTTATTTTTTATATGATCGATATACCCATAAAAATTGATCGGTGCAAGCAGCGCCAGAATGTTTGAGAAACCTTTAGATTGTTTTAGAATATTTAGAATGCAGAAATGGTGTAAATACTAGCCTCCTTACAACAACTTCCTCACATTGAAGAAACAAACATGGTTTTCCTGCAAACATAACATCAAAACGGGGGTGAGAGCAGTCTACGTACAATGGCTGAGCTTTAAGTATTTCGCTATTTCACGCTTTCGAGCTCTGGAATAATTGAGGGATTTTACAAAAAAAGTGCAGCCGAGTGATGACAAAAAATTCCACCATCTCAGCAGTAAGTAGTTGAGCATGCTCAGCACATCCGACATTCTCTTGTGGTTTGGATGTGACAAGCGAAATTACATCCATGATACACTCATGATGTAGTTCTTGCGAACTGAATCAGCCTGTAAAAGATTCTCTAGGTTTTGTATGAACCTGAGTAGAAATTCTGACGGATACAGTAGGCCGCCATTTTCCTTCAGATGTATAAATTGAGCAGCATGAAGGTTTCGGCGCTCTTTTTTATGTGTAATCAGGACCTTTTACATGCGTCACAGCCGGTTTCGGCCAAAAACTTTCATGCCACATATCCAGCGACATAAAAAGTTAAGCATTGGTCACTTTTTGCAGATATGCAGGCAACATGTTCTGGTGCACTTTTTTTCAACTTGTTCAATACAAGTTCAGCACTACAAAGATCGCCATTAGCAATGAGCTGGTCTGACAAAAACTGTTTGTTGAGCTCATCCTCATCTATGGCGTCAGCCCCAAGAAAAGAAGTCAACATACCTGGCTCAGCATTTCCATTTGGGACACACTTGGCAAGGCTATAAAAACTCAAACAAGAAACTGTTATCAAAAACTGCTGGGGAGTGGGTGTGTGTTAACGCCTGACGCCTGCCTTGCAATGCCAAAAAAGTTTTCAAGCGGGTCCTGGCTCAGCTTTGATGTCATCTTGAACTTGTACTCAAGTTGCTGACTCAGGTAGTCCAGCAGCGACAAGACACTTGCAACAGTGACCTTCAATACAACTGTCGTAGAGGCCGACAAGAAGCCACCACGGCCAACTGTATGAACCTCCCATTCAACGAGGTAAGCTAGAAATGACAGCAACTTGTCCACGGCAGCGGAGTCCGGACGCAGAGCCTTGGCCGTAAATCGAGATGGCATTATCTCAATGAGATCCCTTATCATGCTCAACCGTATAAAGCATGTAATGTGATTTTAAAACAGTGAGCCGAGATGCTGGTTGCTTCATTTTAAATAAAATATAAATCACAAACAACAAAATGTAATGAAGGCTGCTGCTAATACCATGTCAGCACTTAAAGCATTCATCTTACCCGAAAAACGTTAAGACGGGCTGGATAGTCCCACAGATGGTCTCTATGTCATTTTTGTAGAGCCGCAGGCCCTTGAGCACAGCATCACTGAAAAGCTGGTAGGCAAAGGTCACCTTTTGGCATATTCAGCCCAACACGGCACGCCATATTCAGCGCTCTGAAGATGAATGGCTCGATTGTGACCCTTCAGCCCCAAGTTGTTGGGCTGAATATGCCGTGTCGTGATACCAGGCATGGCCTGAAGGGTCAAGTTCGAGCTATCCATCTTCAGAGCCTCTTTGACGGGATGAAGTGAAACCTGCATGGAAAACAAAATATTTCATTAGATGCTGCACAACTACCACTTTAACTTTGCTTTGAAAGATTTCACTTCAAAACATGCTCGTCACATCAACAAAATAAATTTCTGCACTTACTGGCCCTGTTGGTGTGTTCAAGCCTGGCTTGAGCAGCCCATTTCTGACGCATTTAACAAGAAGTGGGAAGACAGAAACGAAATGAAGTGACCGGTTGTTTTCTACTGGATGTTGAACTTTACATTTTGTACTGTTCACAGTCACATCAATACTCGTCATGGCCCACATGTTACGGTTGCAGGCTGCACCATCGCATGTGATAAAGTCTACAAATAGCCCGGCTTTTTCTGCTAAAATAACTGCCTCCAGCATCACTTTCGAAAGGAGATTTCCTTTCATGTTGCTCTGTGCGGCAAAAGAAGCAAGTATTTCTGTCCATTTGCCATTGAACGGAACAAACGTTATAACCATGCTATGGTCTACCACTTTGTGCTTGGCAGTGGGAGGAGTAAACTGACCCATATCGACGAAGCCTTCTATATGGCCTGACGATGACACTGAGATATTCTCGGAAAGCTTCATCTCATCAATGATGAGACCCCCATGCCTTTTGAAGGCAGCCATAGTAGATGTTTTCTCCTTCAGCACGCTCATTACCTTTGCATTGAAGCCAAATCCCGTCCTGTAAGGCCTCATATTTCTGCAGAGTCACCTTGCTCGGCAAGACAAGAATTTTTCGCCTGCGCATATCTTCATACAGCTTAGGTCCTTTCATACGCATGATCACATTCCAAAACCCATTCATTCGAGTATCTCATGCCTCTAATGCTTTTCCTTTTTGCGCCCTTGAACATGTGCAGAGCTCCTTTTTGCTGCTTCTGAGGCAGTTCTTTAATAAGGCCGAGAAATGCTTCATTGCTCAGCTTACAGTCTTCTTCTTTTATAGCTCGGATTTGGCCTGCAAGTGTACAGAAGCGTGAAGCACTTCGCTTTGCCTTCTGATTGGCCACTTGAAGGCTGTGAGACCAATTATGTGCGAAACGTTTTTTCTTCAGCTTGCACTTCCGGGCCAAAAGTGCTTTTCGCAGGTAGCGACAATGAATGCAGATGCCGCCTGCAAACTGTAAACCACAGAATGAGCTATTTACTAAAATGTAGCCAAGTGCAAGACAGCCTAAAAGAAAATAGGTTATTAGAGCAAACAAACAAACCTAGAATGAATGATAGATCAATTAGGAACGCGGTTATAAAGTCCCTGTCCAGCAATTTTTTTGAATGTTATTCACTTTAATTATGAAGAATGTGATACAGCTGGCTGAACCTCAGGTAAGGAATAGATTAAGATGCTTTGTTAGCCACAACAGGGCTTACTCTTCCTAATTAAAAAGAAAAGCTATTACATACCTTTAGCTGTCACCACTCCAAGGCAGTTCTTGCTGAACACACCATCATTTGCGGGAGTAAGCGTGCTTTTCATCTTGTCAGTCAGGCTCTGACCAATGTCTTGATAAGCGTCTCTACTCATTGCACCTGCACAAAGCAATGCAGAGTCTACTATTTGAGAAATATTTCTTGCTTCAAGAAGGGAACAAATTTTTCCCTACTTCTTCTCTCTGCCATTAACATAGCAGCTTGCCAAAATGTCATTGTGCTGATCTAAGGTGAAGCTCATCACTTTCTCATGGAAAATACCAAAAACCCCTTTCTTGTGTGTGTCGTGGCAAACACTAGGACATCCAGATCTGGTGTAATAAGTCGTCCACAACCTTGGAACATGTAGTGAGTCGGCCAGGGCCTGCAGATCAGTTGGTACAAATAAATTCACTTCGTCGTTTTCGAAGGCCCTCGCATTCGGGTGGACATTTTGGTCTTCGGACAGGCTCGCTTTCTGCTCATCGCGGCGAGACAACCGCACTTTCTTCGCCAATTCAGACGAGGGAACACCGCGACGCTTTCTCTCTGGTCTTGGCTTCACAAGTACTTTTGAAAGGTATGCAGGTAGGTCGGGTAACCACACCTGCTGCGAGAGCAGGCCTTCCCGGGGCATTCGCACTTCGTTACCGCCGATAACAAGTACGTGATCGCGAATAACAAAATGCTCAGCAAAGTGCTTTTTGCACACTGCAGGTGTGTCGGCTAGAGGCTTGTCCTTCCGTTTGAGGTTGCGCTTCCAATCTCTCCGGTGATCTTTCTCTTTTAGCCCCGAAAACAACAAAATCTTTCGTCCATTTTCCACGTGATGGCCGGGGTAGCCTGTACGACAACCCGCAGCGAAGCAATGCGTGTTCGACTTTTTCTTCTTTTTATCCATTGGGATATAGGGTGCTTAATTGACTCCGAGCGCACAAAATATGATAAAAAAGAACCACCACAACGCAAATATGCACCCACAGCGGCCACTCGCGAGTTGTGGTGTGCCAAGCATTCCTTTGCACGTGTTGCGCTCAGTCAGTTTTGTCCTCGGGCTAGCGACAGCAGCGCCGCACGCGGCCAGCAGCTTTTTTGATCACAGCGGCTCCCATGGGTGCCCGCTTTGCTCTTGCCACTACACACCTTCAAGAACACTGTAGCCACAGGCGGAGAGACCCTGAGGTTGTCTGAACAACAGTTAACCAAAAGCCACAGCACGCCACACACGAAAAAAATATGCACAGAGAACCAGATTGAACTGTGCAGAGAACCTCAGGTTGCCTGACCCACCATTCTCCAAAAGCAATAGCTTTGCACGGATCCAAGCCAAGTTGGATGACAATAGCGTTTTCGCTATTTTCACCAGGTCGTAGCAGTGGGGAGTTTTAGAATAGCGAACCGCGAGCCCTTGCGGTGCGGTCGCTGCTGCTGCACATGCGTCGTACGCAAGTCGGCGTTCGCGTTTGCGGACCGCACGCGAAAAATCCGCAATTGTGTGTGGTAATGGCGGCCCGCATGTGGCCCGCAAGCACTGGTTTCGAAGCTACGAGTGGTGATGGCGGCCCGCATACAGGACCTTATATATTTTACTGACCTGCCCAGCGAGTAAAGCGCCAGCACGCCCTTTCTGATAATGTTGCCTGCCGCTATGCGCCCTGTGGCACTGCAACTCACCTCATCCGCACCGGTTGCTGGCGGCCAAAACATGGGTCGGCGCGCTTTTTTTTGTCTGCTCGCGTGACGCTGAGAGAAAAGCAGCAATGTTTACGCGTGCATATACTCTGGACGATTAAAATGAATAAAAACCTCTTTTTGAATAAACTTAAAGTTAGAATGACGATCTTTCGCTAGCGTCTGCTCGTGGCGAGCTGCGACAGAAGCGTGCACCGGGTCGGTGTAGTTTGTACACCAGCGAAGCGAGGTTTCTTGGTGGAAAATAACCATCACGATGGTGGTGTGCTACGTGCCTTTCTGCGAATCAAGGCAAAGGAAAACTACTGATGTGACTTTTCATGAGTTTCTAGTGACCGAGGCCCATGAAAAATGGATCGAGGTGATATCTGTGTTGTAAAAGACTACGCGTCTCTAAAGGAGTGAGTTGCTGGGCTGGTTGGTGTTGCATGACAGACTGAGACGCATGTTAGTGCAAAAAATAATAATAAACCGACAACTTCGACAAAGTAAACAACGACGCACTATACTCACACTTGTTTATTAGCTAAAAAAAGAAGGAAAGACAACATGAGTGCGCATATAGAAATCATGTCACTACATGTGATTGTGCAACTAGGTTTTGAAACACACCCATTGTGTGAAGAATTAGCGTTGAAGAAGTGATTTTAGGCGCTGTTTTGTTTCAAAACAGTTGCAGAGTGTCTATCATTGATTATTCATGTACCTGAGATCTACATTTACCATTTGAGACGAAGGTATTTATGCGCAAAATTGTCTGTATTGGGTTGTGTTTTATGCGCGCCGGATGTCGCAGACACTGTCAAGTGTTATGGTCTTTGCCCTTTCTTGCCCAGACAGTAAATGCAAGCCAGCTGAGTGTAATACAGTGGCAACAAGTCTACCATTGTATATACGCATAGCTGGTATCATGAGTTAAATAAAGATTTGGTGGCTAGCGCTTTTTACAAACTGTGTACGACGTCATTCTTTCTTATTTTTCATGCTGATACATGTGTTTGTACCTGATTTGCGACTCCGTTTGAAAAATAATCCACTGAAATGTCAACTAAAATGCAAAAGCTGATTCTCAAAGTCATATGAAATAAAATGATTCAAGATAGCCACCACATTTACTCAATGCGTAATGAAACGTTTCTCTAACAGGCGGCAACCAATGCATTCACCGGCGCTCAGCTGGGGTAACTCGAGCGCTCCCTAGGCGGCGAAGTTCGGAATCCGAGCCGGCGCAGGCAGCTCCGTAGACTACCGCCAGCTGGGCAGGTCAGGAGTATAGTAGGTCGTGCCTGCATGTGGCCCGCAAGCACTGGTTTTGAGGCTACGGTGTCGCTGCGATCGAGCGTTGTAGATCGCAGTAGGGCAAACGCTATTCTAAAACTCATATGGTGCCCGCTACGCCCGCAACGCCCGCAGCACTTGCAAACGGTATTCTAAAGCTCCCTATTGTAAAACTCATATGGCGCCCGCTACGCCCGCAACGCCCGCAGCGCTTGCAAACGATATTCTAAAACTTTCTAGTCTCTCCGACTGCCGTCTGAGAGACCGTTCGAAAGGAACCGGATGAATTGAAATAGCTGCTAGGTGGCTTGGATTGGATTGAAATGTGGATTGAAATTTAAGATCAGGCAAGGTTGTGCAAGGTCAGTTGGTGCAGGAGCAGCGCGCAACGAGATACAAGTTTCTCTTCAGTTCTTTCTGTTTGTGAACCCCATTATTTTTTTTCCTCTTAATCAATATTTAGCGTTGCGAGTATTGTAGGTGTGAGACAAGGGCAACATTGTAGTAACGTTGACCACGTGAACGGGGTAGGGGGCTGTATTGAAGAAGTTCGGGGCGTCCGGTTAGTTGTTAAACAGCTAGAGCCGAACACGAAGGGGACATAGTGAGAGGCTATTAGCGAAATCGAACACGTGTGTGTGTGGTGTAGGCGGCAGTTTCAAAGAGTTGTTGAGGTAGGAGAGTTGACGGAGGCGGCTGGATAGTGGGATTAGGGTTGAACGTAGGGCTGTCAGGCGCTCGGTTTGATTGGTCGGGCGGGCGATGGCTAAGAAGGCTAGGAAAACCACGAGCGAGAGTGACCTGGTGCAGTGCGAAGAATGCAAGCGCTAGTGCTACTTAAATGAGGCAGCATTCACGTGTTTGGCCAAGGCACAGGCGAGCTTCGTGTGAAGGCTGTGCGAGGCACTGAAGGCGGCCGTGCAGCGCACGGAGACTAGCATCGAGGGGCTTCAGGGGGAGCTTAGGGCGGAACGGCAGCAGAGGATAGAGCTCCCAAAACAGCTCGGAGCGTCGCGTGAGCGGGAGGAGGCTACCGCAAGCCTATTAGAGATATTGAACGGCGACCTTCTAAAAAAAACGCGAAGGCCGGACCGAGCTCAAGCAGCGGGTAAAGGAGCTGATGGTGCTTTGCCCTGGCCCCAAGCGGTGTGAGCCGGAAGGCATGGTTAGCAGAGAAGGTGACAGGCGGGACGAAACAGATGAGATGGGTGGTCAGGGGGCCGCAGTGTCTGGCCACAGCACGGAGGACCCGAGAACATACAGCTCGGTGGCGCGGCAATCTTCGAGCAGGGCAGGAACACAGGACAGACGGCATTGAGAGAGAGAGACAGGTGAAGCAAACAGGGGCGCCATCACAAGCTGGAAGCCAGTGATTGGAGCGTAGAAGGATCCTGGTGGTGGGGGGACTCTAACGTGGCCAGGGTTAGGAATGGCGTCTTCAAGACAGTGAAGGAAGATGGGAGGGTGAGGATGGAGGCCCAGTCAGGGAAGGGCATGGTGGATGCACTGGCCAAAGCTCAGGAGGTTGTGGAGGACAGCATAGAGGGTGAAAATCTTGTCATTATTCATGCTGGGCTCAATGTTGTGTTGAAGGGCAAGGATCAGAACCTTCAAAGACAGTTAAAGTATGGGATGCGTAAGTTCCAAGAAGCTTCTGGGAGTGTGTATGTGACCATATGCACAGTTCCAGAGGTTTTGGCACAGTCTCGTGGGATTGAAAGGAGGGTAGTGGAGGCCAACTATGTGATCAAGGGTATGAGCCGGCAACTCGGATACAGCGCCATGGAGGTGAACCAAGACGTGTAGGAGGACAGCGCTCGCCATTTTGCACAGGATGGCATTCACTACAGGGGTGAGATGGGCAGGTGGGTTGTTAATAGGATGGGTCGTCAAGCCACAGCTTTTTTAAGGAGGCCCAGAGCACAGAGGCCAACAGTGTAGCCGAAGACGGTTCTAAAGGGGCACAAATATTTGAGCCATAGAGAGCCCATGGGAGAAAATATTGACGTAAGCACAAGGGCCGAGCTAAGTCAGACATAGGCAATATTAAAATGCAGGGTGGCAGGAATATAAAAAAGTGGGAAGAGATATTTGATTGATTGATTTTTGGGGTTCAACGTCCCAAAACCACCGTATATTTATGAGAGACGCCGTAGTGGAAGGCTCCAGAAATTTCGACGACCTGGGGTTCTTTAACGTGCACCCAAATCTGAGTACACGGGCCTACAACATTTCCGCCTCCATAGGAAATGCAGCCGCCACAGCCGGGATTTGAACCCGCGACCTACGGGTCAGCAGCCGAGTACCTTAGCCACAAGACCACCATGGTGGGGCGAAAGTGGGAAGAGATAGAAGAGCAGTTGAAGCAGGAGGAACTGATGGTATATAGGGTTGTGGAGACACATCTTCGGGACATGGAGCAACCACCTTGCAACCCAGACTACGTATGGGAATTTTCTAATAGAACAGAAGGTAGAAGAAGGGGTGGTGGTATTGGGGCATTCATTCATAAATGTATAGAATGGCAAAGGGTCAAGCAGGAGTGCAAGGAATATTTATGGCTGAAAGGGAAAGTGGCAGGGCAAATGACACTCCTTGGTTTGGTGTACTTGTGGACGGGAGCAAAGGCCAAAGATGAAAGCTAGGCAATAGTCGAGTGTATATCAAAAGACGTCGAAAAATTAGAAGGAGACTGCGAGATAATTATGCTAGGAGATATGAATGTGCCCATAGATGATATAAATAGGTAAACCGACTCAACAGGCAAAATAATCATAAATATGCGTGAAAGGCATAATTCGATCACTTGCAACAGTACTGAGAAGTGTGAAGGGCAAATAACATGGGAGGTAGGAAGGCTGCACTCGACAATAGATTACGCACTGATGTCACATAGGATGTATGATAAGTTCAGGGGAATGCACATAGATGATGGTGCGACGAACTTGTCCCTATCATTGGATGCCAGTGATCCAGTGGCCTTTCCACAGAAAGGAAATTGTTGTGTGCGCTGCAATTTTTCACCACTGGTCGCTTCTAGAGGAGGGTTGGTCGCGAGGAGCACATCAGCAAGTCTCGGCCGCCCGTGGGCAACATTACCCATGAGGCGACGCAGACCATCACTACCGTGGCTGCTAGGAAAAAGCTGGTGGACTTTCCCTGATAACAGCTGCTAAGGATGAGACAAAAGCAGTGTTTATGCTATGAGTTGGCATGCCAGGCGTGCTGGCGTGTGTTGATGGAACGTTGGTCACCATTCGCAAGTCAGAGGAATTCAGACAGACCGACATGGTGAGCTTCATGTTCAGAAAGGGCTATTTTGCCCTGAACGTCATGACAGTAAGTACCGTTAGAATCCTTTCTTACTCGTCCATCGGAGCAATTGTTCAGTGTTGACGCCAAAGCTGGAAAACGTAATAATGCAACGAATAAAAAAGAACCTGCAGGGAACTCTGTGCGAGCTAGTTGGTGGCTCGCAAGGCCTCGGTAATAATAAGTGGCATGTGTTTTGTGCGTGAGCCAGTTGCCTTTTTTGCACTGGCGTGCAAGCGCAATTGAGTTGTGCATTTTGGAGGTAATCGGTATTATGGGCAGCAGACGTACAGAATTATATACATTACTGGGAAGTATTTATAACACGAAAGTGCTTACAATCACAATTGCATGAGCTGGTTTTGGCGTTTACTAGTGTTCTCTCTCGGGAGCAACACGTGGGTTTTTACTTATAGATCATTCAGTGGAAGTCATAGCCATGTGTACAGCAGAGGAGAGGTCATTGCCCCCATCCCCCCTCCTCAGTGTGCTACACCCTGTGTTTCCTTCTAAGTGGAGCTTCTTGCACCAATGACTGCACTAGTACACATTGTTTCCTGCGTATGCGTAGAAAAAAAGGGATTTATTTTGAGTATAAATGCAGTACTATTTTATATCGCTCCTCATTGCAAGTGTGCAATGCAGGGCTGCACATCCTTGTCGTAGACCCATGATTCCCAGGCTCGTGCCACGACTCCTGGGTGTGGGAACACAATCGACTGCGTGCACGCCTAGCTGCACATCTACAGCCTGGCGAATATGTGCTTGGTAATTATTAATGTGTCTTAATTGGGCCAGATCACTCAGCTTTTATGTTTCTATCGTAGGAGACACAGGGCATCTCCTTGAGCCATGGCTCCTAATTCCAGTCCTTGGTAGTCAACGGCGCAACACTTCCGAAGGCCGATACAACAAGAAGCATGCATACACGCGCAATGTTGTGGAAAGATGTATCGCAGTGTTGAAGAGCAACTTCAGCTGCTTGCAGCACTTTCGAACGATGCTCTACAACCCCGATCGGGCAGCGCAAATAATCTATGCTTGAGTTGCTTTCCACAACATTGCGTTGCATGCAGGCGACTGGACCTTGGACGAGTATGTTGTGGACATGCCACCAGCTGAGGATGACGATGGGGAGCTAAGAGAGAGCCATATAATCATACCTCGCAACGTGCTGCTCAGAGACAGCAGCAGCGCAGTGCTGTCTTGGGCCTTTTTTGAAGTACACAGGAACGATGAGTTTTCATGTTTTCATGTCACGCACATAATTTTTTATACTGATTCTAGTGCATCTAGACATAACAGAGCTGCGTTTGCCACATTTGAATACACCAAGTACTTACTCGTGCTTAAATATGAAGCAAGGTGGGAATGTGAAAATGCTGCATTTTTTCAAATGACACACTAAATATGCAATAGAAACACCCTTTTCCATATCGGTGATCACAGTCACAACAGACCAGATTCAAGCAAGCGAATATGAGCGGCACTTTGGGCTGAATGCTGCCATTTAAAAATTGTGCGAACAATGCAGCAACGTTACATAATTTCTTTCACTAGAACACATAAAAATTGCGATTCCATTATTAACATGTTGCATGAACACATGGTACATAAGTCCGTCTCTTCTCATAGTGACTGACTACAAGCATTCAATTGTGCATGCCAGGCTTGACGTGCAATTGTGCTCATCAATTTGTGCTGGTTTTTTGTTTATTGTCGTAAACATTGTATGAATTTCGAAATAACATTTGTTTTAAATTCTCGACTGCAGTCATGCTGCAATGCTAAAAACTATGTAATTCAAGACAGCAAACAACAGGCGAGTTGTTTTGATAACATACAGAATGTATAATTTAATAAATTAAATATAAATAAATAAATAATCAATAATAAATAAATAAATAATTTGCTCAGCAGTCTCGAGGCTCCCAAACCATACCACGTTCAAAATTTATTCCCGCAGCAAGTCGTTTACAATGAAAACTAAATGAAATCAATCGGTGGTATGTTGCTGTGGTGATGACCATTTTCATTTGGGAAACTGTGTGACATGACCACTTACTAGCTTAGTGCTCTCAAAAAAAAAGAGACTGAGAATGTAGTTGTTGTACCTTAGCTTCATTGTGCTGAAATGAAAATATCACAGTAGGCTGCAAAACAATGCGATGCAAAAAGATATCACATTACTACACACATTACTACACAATGCGGTAATACTGCATAATAGTTCAGTGAGCTAGAAAAGATAGTGGGACAATACAAATATCACAGAAACATTCACAGAAAATGTCTACTATACACTCGTGGTCTCCGTGTGAATGACTAGACACCTTTGAAATGTGGGGAAAAAACACCGCCACTGGAGCAGCTGGAACATACATTGAGAAATGCATATATCGAACATAATAAATGCTGTTCTCCTTGAACAAAGTAAATGCTAACCTAAATCGAGTAATACTAAAATACAATGGTTCAGCTGACGCTTTATTCAAGCAACAGCAAGGTGGCGCCAATGATGAAGAGGAACGGGACGAAGACTGATGATGGTTATTGACAGATGAGGAAGGTGACGTCCAATGAATTCTTACACTAATTTCCCCCGTCGACGGAAGCGGCCAGCCTGGCTGCGAATTACGCTGTGGAACGCATACGATAGGGCTTGAGACGCGAAACGTGCACAATCTCTGTCCCGCGGCAGCGTTGGTCAGTGGGGACATGAACAGGTGTGACAAGGTAGTTTACCGGTGAGGTCTGTTCGACAACTTTGTAGGGGCCAAGGTAGCGAGACTCAAGCTTCTCGCATAAGCCAGGCGTTCGCGCAGGAGTCCACAGAAGTACATCATCACCAGGGCGGCAGAGAACGACGCGGTGAGTGCCATCGTAACAATGCTTGCGATTTTCTTGGCTAGCTTCAGTGTTTACACAGGCAAGACGACGGCATCGAGCAACACGGGACAGAAACTGGTCGCAAACGAATGGTGAAGAGTTGACGGGGCCAGAAAAGAACGAAACGTCGAGTAGTGATGTCGGTTGGCGTCCGTATACTAAGAAAAATGGAGAATAGCCCGTGGTTCGTTGAACTGACGTATTATATGCATACGTGACAAAGGAAAGCATGGCATTCCAATTGCGATGGTCCGGTCGGATATACATGGACAGCTTGTCACATAGCGTGCGATGAAATCTTTCTGTTTAGCCATTGGTTAGCGGGTGATAGCTAGATGTTGTTTTATGAACTGTTTTTGATGCTTGAGGAACTTCACTGAGCATGCTTGAAAAAATGTCTTGCCCCGGTCGCTCAAAACAACATGAAAGGCTTTGTGACGTAAGTAAATAGCATTCAAAAAGAAAGTTGCTACTTCCGAAGCAGTTCCTTAAGTGATCGAGGCCGTCTCAGCGTACCGGGTCAAGTGATCAACCGCGGTGACGATCCATCTCTTGCCGTCTGATGTAGTTGGAAGGGGCCCGAAGAGGTCAATTCCGACGAAAGAGAACGGCTCTGATGGACAAGGAAGTGGTTGTAGGGTCCGGACTGGAGCAGTAGTGTGCCGCTTGCGGTGTTGGCAAAGAGCGCACAAGGCAATATAATTAGCTTCCGTCGTGGAAAGACCTGGCCAGAAGAATCAACTGTGGATGCGCTCATATGTTTTGTAGTAACCCAAGTGTCCTGACGTCGGGTCGTCGTGGGAAGCGCGCAGAACTTCAGTGCGTAGTGCGCGTGGTATGACGGGAACCCATCGGTGGCCTTCCGAATGGGAAATGTATCGATATAGCACATCGTCCTCCAACTTAAATAGTCGGAGCTGTTTCCGGAGCCTGACATTAGGGGAAGATGAAGCGCCGGTAAGCCGACCGATGATGTCAGTGCAACAAGAATCGGCTCGCTTATGAGTAGTTAGTACTGAAGGATGGGTGGATGAAGGTAGGGAAGAAATGGATGATATCGACGAGGCGTCCTCCGTATAGCCGATTTGACAAGGGGATGTGGCGTGCGCCGAAGACTGCGGTAAAGGGCATCGTGACAAAGCGTCAGCATCTTGATGTTGTCTTCCAGTCTTGTAGATGACGTCAAAGTCATAAGATTGTAATCGAAGAATCCAGCGGCAAGTCGTCCCGACAAGTTTTTGATTGTGGACAACCAGCAAAGAGCAGGGTGGTTTGACACAACAGTAAAATGTCGGCCATGTAGGTACGGACGAAATTTTTGGACGGACCAGACAACAACCAAGCACTCTTGTTCGGTTATCGAGTACCTCTTCTCTGCAGAGGTCAGAGTGCGGCTTGCATACGCGACAACTTTCTCGCGAAAGGCATGGTCGCGCTGGAAGAGTACGGCGCCGATTCCTTGTCCACTAGCGTCAGTTTGTAATATCGTAGGTGCCTTGTCATCGAAAGAATAAAGCACCGGTGGAGAAGCCAGTGCCTGCTTGAGTTCTTGAAGTGAGGCTTCGCATTGGTCATTCCAATCGAAGGAACCGGTACTAGCAAAGAGCTTGTGGAGAGGAGCGGCAATAGTGACAAATTTGCGAATGAAGCAGCGAAAGTACGATGCGAGTCCAAAAAATTTGCGTAGTTCTTTGGAACGAAAAGGGTCGCGCAAAATTGAGGACTGCGGAAATTTTTTCTGGATCGGGCTGGATGCCATCTTTACGAACGAGATGTCCTAAAACATTTATAGCTTTGTTGACGAAATGGCACTTCTTTGTCTTTAGTTGAAGTCCAGCAATGAAGAGACATGTGAGCACTTCATCTAGGCGTTGCAGATGATCAGCAAAAGTGGAAGAAAACACGACGATATCATCGAGGTAGCATAGACAAGTTTTCCACTTGAGGCCACGAAGAACTATGTTGATAATCCTTTCAAATGTGGCGGGAGCTATACATAGGCCGAATGGCATTACGTTGAACTCGTAGAGACCGTCCGGCGTAGAAAAGGCGGTCTTTTCTTTGTCTGCGTCGTCCATTGGTATTTGCGAATACCCGGACCGAAGGTCAAGGGTGAAGTATTGGGCGCCTTGAAATGAGTCAAGTGCATCATCTATACAGGGCATCGAATGTACATCCTTTCGGCCAATCTTATTCAGCGCGTGGTAATCAACACAAAATCGTACCGATCCATCCTTCTTTTGTACAAACACAACGAGTGATGACCAAGAACTGGTTGAAGGTCGTATGACGTTTCTTTTTAGCATATTGGTCACGTTCTCCTCGATGATTGACGCTCGGCCAAGGAGACTCGGTAGGGACGACGGCGTACAACAGTTTCAGTGTCGATGCGATGATGCGCAACTGCGGTCTGTCCTAGTACCGAAGCATTGGTGTCGAAGGAGGCCTGGTGTTTCATTAGCAAACTTAGCAAAGCCTCACGTTGAGAAGCAGAAATGTCAGGATTTATCCCGGGAGCAAAGGAGGAGGAAGTAACAGAATGGGCCTGTTGTGGTTGAGCTGTCAAGGCGTCAAGGGAGACCAAAGATACCGGTCGGGTATCCACATAACATGACACTGCAGAACCTTGGGGTAGGACGACATGCTCTGGGGTAGGGTTCTGGCCAAGGATTATCGCAGCACTGTCTTTGAACCACACTAGGCTGGAGGGGACTACAACGCCGCAAGCTAGACAGGTGCTGGAAGGGGTGATAAGGACGTCACCGTTGGCAATATTCGGAGAAGTGATGGTGATGAGTTGCTCTTGACCCGGGAGCAGTATGAATTCGGAAGCTGTGAAGAAACGCAATGATTTTGCGTCGACGCGTTCACTGCAGTGATCGGTATCGGTCATTTCGACAACACGTTGACGGCAAGAAATTAATGCAGATGCTTATGAGAAAAAGTCCTAACCTAAAATTAGTTCATGAGCACATGATATTAAAACAGCGAAGGTGATGTGATGACGAATGCCATCAATGAAGACACGCGCTGTACATTGGGCCGATGGTCCAATTATTGTTCCACTGGCCCCAATCAAAGATGATGCAAGGTATGGTGTCTTCACTTTCCGCAATTGAGAACACAAGTCGGCACGCATAACTGAAATAGTTGCTGCCGTGTCCACCAAAGCCAACACCCGCACACCTTGCACAGTTACCAATAACATGTTTGATGCCCGTTCAGTAGGACTTGGGTCATTTTGCCCAATGCAGTTTTTCCTCCAAAAACTGCACTGTTTAATTTTCCGATCACCGGGCAGCCAGTTGAGAGACAGGCCGAAGTGGTGAAACAGAGCGTCAGAGTGGCGAAGGGCAGCGCGGTCGGGATGCACGTGTACTGTTGGTCGTATTGGAAATGCGCACAGGAGACGGTGATCGGTGGTTGGAACGACTGTTGGCATAACGGTAGTAACCTCGAGCACATGTGTCGTCTCGTTCAAAAGCCGCATAACCACGACGTTTATCTTGCTGCCGACGTCGACAGACCCGGGGAATGTGTCCTCGAATTCCACAGTAGTAACAAATAGGCTGTTGGGCCCGCAAGGAAGAATGATAGGTTGGGTTCGGTGGACGGGTGACTAGAGGTGCGAGATGTTCGTGATCAGGCACAGCTGGTGGTAATTGAGACGGCGAGGGTTGCATTGAAGCGATCTGTGCATACGAAGCCGGTCGGGGGCATGATGGAGCACGGTGGGTGCTTTGAAACGCTGAAAATTTTTCCCTAATAATGCCACGCAGATTGCTGGAGGCGGGTTGAGCGGGAACGTTGTTTCAAGGAGGTAAACTGTAGGCTCACGATTCCTCACGAATTATAGCTCGAATGATGGATCGAAGCTCCATACTGTTTGCCAGGGGGCTTTCAGAAAAGACGGGTCACAGGTGGATTGACTGCAAGGTATTAAGCCGCTGGAATACAGAGACGACGTCGGAAACCGTCGAAGGGTTGTGCGCGACGAGGGCGTTGAAAGCGGTAGGTCTGATACCCTTCAGAAGGTGCCGGACATGATCACCTTCTGGCATGGTGTCGTCGATACTGCGGCAAAGTGCAAGCACATCCTCAATATAGAAAGTGTAGGATTCACCGCAAAGTTGCACGCGTTCTGCCAGTTTCTTGCGAGCAACTTCAGAACAGACGGTCGGTGTGCCTAAAATGCGTCGGAGCTGGTCTTTGAAGGAAGACCAATCGCGCAAGTCGCTCTCATGATTCAGGAACCAGGTCTTGGCAACCTGAGAGACGTAAAACTGCACGCGTGCTAATTTCGATGCCTCGTTCGAGTTGCTGTAGACTCATACGCGGTCTTAGCTGTCGAGCCAGTCTTCGACATCTTCGCCAGGCAGACCGGAGAAGATTGGAGGCTCCCGAGGGGGGTTGTTGACCGGGCTAGGGTTGGCGGCTGGTGGTTGCGCCGGCGGGTGGTTCGGTTGGGCTTGCTCTTGCGCCATGGTGCTCTGCTGGCGTAAGCGACGTCCCAAACGGAGCCCCAGGAGCTGGCTTTAGATGAAGAGAGGTCGAAGAGATCGGGAAGCACCTTCCACCACTTGAAATACAACGGTTGAGCTGACGGTTTATTCAAGCAATAGCAAGATGGCGACGATGATGAAGAGGAAGGAGACGAAGACTGATGATGGTTATTGACAGAAGAGGAAGATGACGTCCACTGATTTCTTACACTAATTGCAAACAAAAAACGTATAAAATAAAACATGAGTAGCAAAATGTAAACGTATCAAAATCACTAAACGAAAATTGAATGATAAAACGTTGAAAACATGGCAAAAAAACAAACTAAACTGTGTAAATGTTTCCCGAAGCGTACAAAAATGAACACGAGCCGCTACACCTAAACACACTGAAACCGACAAATCATTAATGATTGATGATAAGAAAAAACATTGAACACATGACGAAAAATTAAACTTAACTACGTATCCCTTTCTCGCAGAGAGCCCTCAGCCATGGCTCGTGCCAAGGAATGGACTGCCTGCAGGACGTCCTCCTGCGCCGCTGCCGCCTTTTCCTGTGTTGCTGCCATACGCGATGCTGCAGAAGCGATGCGGGCGGTTGATGTCTTCATCTCCCGTTGCACCTGCGATGAATCATCATTCATTGGGGTGGAAATTTTTAGGTGAGCTGCCGGTAAACCCTTAACAATCTCGTGGGTGGAAGCTATTGCTGCCAAGAACTGCAATGGGTACAACAATTTCCCCTCAGTTGAACATCCACTGGCCTGATGGCTTTCTTTGAAAGTGTGAAGCTTCGTGTACAAGCTATGCCCTCCCCGCGCGAACCAACACACATTTGCTGGAAGTACAATTTATTCATCTCCTCAAATCTCTCACCATCAAACAGCCCTTTTCAGGGTTAACCAATGTTTTGCCCGGCAGTTCATCATTGCAGATATCCAATACCGTGCCCTCAATACAATGCATGGTTGTTATTTACAGCCCAAGTTGGTTTCAGTCATCATAATAGAGCATGGAGAATGTTTACGCCCCTTACGTACTATGTAAACAAAGGGTCTACTCACCTTGAGCATTTCATCGCCCTGCTGAAGGCTCCGGTCCTGTGCTCAATAAAGCACTAAGTTCTCACATGCTTGCGTGTTACTGTGTCACTGCCATCTGCAGCCGCTTCAGTAGCCTTCACCTCCATTTCCACCGCGGCAGTGGGAACATATGCCTGCTGGAAAGTGTCGTAGGCATAATCTTTCAAAAAAAGGGTATTCGTTACAATGGTCATTTTAGAACCTTACGAACTAAACATCTGCGGAAATGTTATGCAGCTGTTCAGTGGTCGTCGATATCATATATTACCATTTTAAGGCATGCAATTGCCCACAGGCATGGCGTGTGTTATGATAAATAAATATCCCTTGTACTGCAAGGGCTGCAAGCTGAAATTTTAGTTGATAAACCTACCCGCTTTCAAATTCTTTCGCCTGTGCTATATTCCCGTTTAACAAGGTTCCGCTAACGCACCCCTTTAGATATCAAACTCTGTCAAGGCACCGCTCAGGAACACGTGATACTGCGGCGGCAGAGTGCATACCTGTTGATAGGTGAGACCAAATGTGCCACTGAAGCGTGTCATCCCAGTCAACTGTAGAACCTGGCCACGGAAGACAGGCAGCAAACACCCTCCAGTGCCCTGAAAATATACACCAATGTCAAATAATAAATTGCCCGCGCCATTCGACGGTAACTCACGTTTGTGCCTCTCTGATGGCGGCGTCGTCATGGAGGGCCTCGTGCACCGGCCTGTGCCACCAAGCCTGCCACTCCAGCGCAGGCCCTTCTAGATTCTGTGCGTCGCTGAGCTCTTTCCACAGTCGCCGCTTGTCAGTGACGGTGACGCCGTGCTGCAGCTCGATGGCTTTCGCTGCAAGCTGGGGAGGTCCACCCATAAAGGCGAACACTAGCACGCGCTGAGCCTCGGAAACGCGGATGAGCCACTGCTGCTGTTGGCTATTGGTGCCGTTGCCCTCCACCATGATTGCGCTCGACTGAGCCAACAACTTCAAAACTTGCGCCGTTTAGCTTTGTATAGTGCGGGAGATATGGGAACAGTAACTGCTAGAAACAGGGTTGTACTTAGCGCCACTACTTACTGTCCCGCTAAATTTAGCGTCATGTCAAAACAATAACGGAAGAAATACGTTTGGATTGTGCCGTATGCCTTAGTCAACGTTTGAAAAGTAGTGCCAACCCATTTTGATAGTGAGCAATAATAGTTAAACATTATTCAACAGGTTACAAACGCTTTTCACTTTGCTATACGGTCCCCAAGCCAATGTCAAAATGATGACGCAAGCCTCCATTTTCCTCAATGACTGTTCGATTCCCTTCGTCCACGCGACTGCTGCGGACCACCCACTTTTTGACGTCATTGAGAGAACGCCTCCATCCGGATTCAGAATTTGTATCTATTTGCACCACTGCCACCGCAACTGTTGACCGCTGTATATTTTGAAATGATAATAATGTCGATAGGCTGCTGCTTACTACAAGTCAGCTGGAGCTAAAACTATCACAAAAATTGATAACGCAGCACATGATTAAGAAAAACTGCTTGCTATAAGAACAAGTTGTTTTTATGTGTAGCGGTACGCAAAGATGTATATGTTGATCATTTTAGAATTGAAACTTAGCCCCGACGAGGATGCCCCTTCAAAAAAGTGCAATAGCGCGAGTGGTGAGAGAGGCAATTGGATGCACTCTCGGTGTTGGAAGCAGAAACGCGCCGTCGTAGATTTTTTCACCCCCTACAGGTGATCACTTGAACTTGAGAGTTTCCGGGGCCTGCTATCGTCTTTAAAACTAAGGAGAGGGTATGTCGTCATGCTCGTGAAGCCGCCACTTCAAAAACCTCCTAGCGAAGAAGCCGATCAACACTTCGCGACTTCTGGTACTGTGTACTAGAAGGGAAAGTGTGCCGTGCGTGGCGTGTTTCAATAGAGGCGAGGGAACCCCCACAACGATGAAGCAGGTTGAGTACAGCCATGGGCGCTAGGGGACACTGGGAGACAACACAAACGATTGGATCGTAGAAGGGTCCTGGTGGTGGGGGACTCTAATGTGGCCAGGGTTAGGGATGGCGTCTTCAAGACAGTGAAGGAAGTGGGAGAGTGAGGGTGGAGGCCTAATCAGGGAAGAGCATGATGGATGCACTGGCCAAAGCTCAGGAGGTTGTAGAGGACAGCAAGGAGGGCGGAAATCTCGTAATTATTCATGCTGGGCTCAATGATGTGTTGAAGGGCAAGGACCAGGAGCTTCAAAGACAGTTAAAAGATGTGATGCGTAAGCTCCGAAAAGCCTCTGGGAGTGTGCATGTCACCATATGCACAGTCCCAGAGGTCTGGGGGCAGTCTCGTGGGTTTAAAAGGACTGTAGTGAAGACCAACTGTGTGATCAAGGGTATGAGCCGGCAACTCGCGTACAGCGTAATGGAGGTGAACCAAGACGTGTACGAGCCCGGCGCTCGCCCCTTTGCGCAGCATGGCATTCTCTGCAGTGGTGCAACGGAAGGGAGGGTTGGTAATTATGGGTCGTCAAGCCACAGCTTTTTAAAAGGGGCCAGCGCTCTGAGGCCAACAGTGTAGTCGAAGACGGCTCTAAAGGGGCACAAATATTCGAGCCGCACGGAGTCCGTGGGAGAAGAAATTGACATAAGCACGAGTGCCGAACTAAGTCAGACATAGGCTATATTGTATGCAGGGTGGCAGGAATGGGTTAAAGTGGGAAGAGATAGAAGAGAAGTTGAGGAAGGAGGAACTGATGGTATATGGGGTTGTGGAGACACATCTTTGGGACATGGAGCAACCACCTTGCAATCCGGACTATGTATGGGAATAATAAAATAGAACAGAAGGCAGCAGAAAGGGGGGGTGGTATTGGAGCATTCATTCATAAAAGTACAGACTGGCAAAGGGTCAAGAAGGAGTGCAAGGAACATTTATGGCTAAAAGGGAAAGTGGCAGGGGAAATGACACTCCTTGGTTTGGTGTACTTGTGGACGGGAGCAAAGGCCAAAGAGGAAAACCAGGCAATGGTTGAGCGTATATAAAGGACGTTGAGGAATTAGGAGGAGAGTGCGAGATAAATATACTAAGAGATATGAATGCGCACATAGAAGATATAGATAGGTATACTGACTTAACAGGCAAAATGATCATAGATATGTGTGAAAGGCATGATTTGATCATTTGCAACAGTACGGAGAAGTGTGAAGGGCAAATAACATGAGAGCTAAGGAGGCTGCAGTCGACGATAGATTACACACTGATGTCACATAGGATATATGATAAGCTCAGGGGAATGCACTTAGATGAAGGTGGCTCCAGAAGTCTGGGTAGTGATCCCAAACGTATCAAGCTACGTTTTGGGAGAGCAATGAACTTGGGAAGGAGACAAGATGAGCAACTACAGAAAAATTTTCATTCAGAAAGGCAAATAGCAATTTCTACTTTGAGAAAGGATTACTTTCTCTACAAATTGAGAAAGTAATCACTGAGGATAATAAAACAGTGTGGAAATACAAAATTATAATTAGACTGTTTGAGCTATAGTATGCTATGGCACGTGACAAGTCACACCGGAAAAGGAGACACAAGCCCAAGAGCTGGTGGGATGAAGAAGTTGAGACAGCCAGAGCAAAACTTCAGGAAGCCTCTCGGGAACTCAGACATGTTAAGCAGCGGCGTGAACCGACAGACGATGTTGAAAGAAAATGGGACATCTTTCTAAGCTCTAGAATGGACGCATCCCTCCTGATCAAAAGATTAGAAGAAAGGGTTTTAAGTGGCTGGTAGAAGTATATATAAAGGACAGAAAGCCAGCTGAGAAATTTTTGAACCATATAAATTCCCTAAGAAATGAAACAAGACAAGAGCAGAGGTTTATAACTATAGCTCAAGGTGCTAGTCTAAAAGGGGACGAAGATATTGAATATATAGAAACAAATTGGCAGAAAAATTACATTAAAGAAGTGCCTTACGCATGAGAATAGACAAGGCTGGATCAAATGGCGCAATGGCTCCATTTTTCGAACGAGAGTGGGAAAGGCCTGAGAAGAGTGTTCTAAGTAGTAAATGAACAGGCCTAAATGGCATTCAATTTTTTCTGATAACGACATTGGGTCCGAAGTCTTAATAGACTTTAAGAGAGGCAGTAAGCAGAACAATAATTGATGCTGAAGTCCCCGATGGATGGAAGCTTACAAGGATGAGCCTGATCTACAAAGGAAAGGAGGACAAAGCTGACATAAGCATTCACCGTCCTATAACAGTGACATCAGTGGTCTACAGTTTGGCGACGTAGATTATAAAGGAAAGACTGCAGGCATGGATAGAGGATGAGGGGGTGCTGGGAGTACTGCGGAATGGGGTTCGAAAACACAGTGGGTTGGAAGAAATCTGTTCTCACTGACGCGGTGCATCGAAATAGCAGAAAAGGAACTAAGACCCCCATGGGTAGCATTTTTGGAAATCAAGGGAGCGTATGATAGCGTGGTTTAAGAGGACTTCAGGGGAAGACGGGACACATTAGGTGTGGAAGATGGAGTCACTAACTTTTTAAAGGAAATCTATAAAAGTAACAAGGTAGTTATACAGTGGGAAAAACAGATATCGAAGCCCACAGAGGTAAAAAGGGGGCTTAGGCAGGGGTGTCCGTAGTCACCCTTGTTATTCATGACCTACATACAAGGATTAGACGCCAAATTAGAGGCTAGTGGACTTGGCTTCAACCTCTCTTTCGTCACACAAGGAAAACTCATAGATCAGGCACTACCAGTAATAATGTACGCAGATGATATAGTGCTAATGGCCGACAACAAGGAAGATTTGCAGAGATTGGTGGACATCTGTGGTAATGAGGGAGATAGGTTAGATTTCAGATTCAGTAAGAAAAAATCAGCAGTCATGATTTTTAATGACACTGAAGGTAGTGCTTAGAATACAGGAAGTCACGCTAGAGATAACAGATGAATACAAATATCTGGGCGTATGGATAAGCAATGGGAGCGAGTACTTAAGGGAACACGAAATATACGTGAACACTAAAAGTAACAGAAATGCAGCAGTGATGAAAAATAGGCACTGTGGAATTACAATAGGTATGATGTTGTGAAAGGAATATGGAAAGGGGTCATGGTTCCTGGTATAACGTTTAGCAATGGGGTCTTGTGCATGAGATCAGAAGTTCAAGCAAGATTAGAAATGAAGGATTGTGGAATATGTAGGCTTGCTTTAGGAGCTCACAGGAATACACCGAATCAGGGAGTACAAGGTGATATGGGATGGACATCGTTTGAGGGTAGAGAAGATAGCAGCAAGATAAAATTTGAGAAGCGATTGAGAGAAATGGGAGAGGAGCGTTGGACTAGGAAGGTTTTCAGCTACTTGTACATGAAGAATGTCGATACAAAATGGAGGAAGCGAACCAGAAAATTGACGGGTAAATACTATACCTAGAAAACAGGAGGGGGCCAAACGAAAAAAGAACTATCGGTTAAGCAGAAAGGGAAGGAAACGAAAACTGACATGTGGAGAGTGGGCACAATTAAGAAGTCCGCACTGTATTTTTATCAAAATTTTAAGCAGAAAATTGCCAAGGAAAGAATCTACGATAATGATCGGGTAAGTTCTCTACTGTTTGAGGCCAGGACGGGATTATTGCGAACCGAGACATATCGGGCCAAATACGAAGGGGTAGACACGGTATGCAGTGCGTGTGGAGAGGAGGAGGAAACATCCGAACACTTAATAATGTTCTGTAAAGGGCTTCACCGTATAGTTTAGGATGATGGCACAGAGTTTTTCAAAGCACTGGGGTGTAGGAACAGGGAGGGCAAAGTGGACTTTAAGCGGGTAGAATTAACTAGAAGGAGGTTATCCGATTTGGGGCTAAAGTCAATGCACGAGTGAAAATAAATCCTTTACTTCCAAGTACCAGTCCTCAGCTTCACTTTTTGAAGAAAAAAATATAAATCTAGTGGTTAGTTAACCACGTATTACGGCTAGGTGGCGTTAGCCACCGCCTGATCTAAAGGGTAGAGCCACATCCATTCATCCATCCATTCATCTTGCGAGTCAACGCATCTTGTCAACACATCTTGCGCTGTCATTTTGGCTGTTAACGCGTGACAAGTTCCTCGTCGCCGGTATTTCTTGCATTGAATAACTCTTCTCCTCGCCAGATTGTGCTGTACGTGAGCGTAGAAATAATGGTGGTGTTTGCGCTTGTCTACTGGAATGAGAAAAAAGGCTTGAAGACGGGGGGAGAAAAAGACGGCTTTTTCTTTGTGCCAGATTGTAACAGCGGCGACTGCACAGGTAAGGAAGTGCCCTCCTTATTTCGGATGCCGTTAAAGCTGACCGCCGAGAAAAATGGTCGTGGTCGCAGAATATCAAGAGAGGTGATCAAGCCCTCGACAAGAGCAGCGCTGTTTTTGAGCGACAGTTCAAAGCAAGGTTCATACAGCAAACTTTCAAGACGACTATCGATGCTAAAGTTATTTAGGTCCCCCAGAGACGTACCACTCTTATCAGAAAATGCCATTCCTACAATTTTCCCTGATGCTCCCACGTACCTTTCAAAATCGCTTCCGAAAAAAACGGAATGATCACAACCTTAACAATCAGATTCTCCCCAAACTGAAACGAAGATGTGAGAGCAACATGTCGGCAGAAGTTCAGTCGAATGACGCGTATTGAGGCAGTTCAGTCGGTGATGTTTCTGAAATGCCAGAAATGTCGAATGATGTTGGCCGAGACGGTGCTGCTGATAAAGCTCGCGACCAAGAATTTCAAGGGCTGTCATTTTCATAGCTCCCCATTTCAAATGAGTGGTCCGAAGTTTTTATGCCGTGTGTTGGGGACTGATCTCCGAACAAGTGGACTATGCCACCTCGTGTACAAAGGTGAGAAAACGGAAAACTTTCGGAGTCACGGTCCATTCGTTATTATGTATCGGCTTCCAACAACCCAGCCTTCTATCTATAAATGTATACAAGAAATTATGTGACCAGTGGATTGGTTAAACTTTGCACACTTATTGCCAGCATATACTGAGAACGCTATTTGCATAGATGGCAAAGCTTTAACGTCATTTAGTTATCATTTGTTGTGCAAAGTCAGAGTAAACAATCTACAGTTAAGCCACAAATCCAGAGTGTATGTGGGAGTAGTTGGCATAAATGCACTGTGCTGCGTTATCTTGCAGATGTGTGAGTCATACCTGCTGCTGCATGCCAAATGAACAATGAAATTCTCTACTGCACACTTCTTTGAACACAACTTTCACAGACGTATTCAGAAACATAATTATCAGGAGTGCTGTAAGCCCACTCATGAAACGGTGTGCATGGCCCATGAACAGCTCTACTTGGCTCCTTTCTGTATGAATGAAAAGGAAGTAAAAAAAGAACTATTGTAGCAGCAGCGATGCTCAGTGTTGAAACCACTGTGTTGCCTACTACGCACATCGCCTCGGTTCACACCACTATTTCATGAATCAAAAAAGCAGACGGTATTTCTGGACATGAACTGATAGCAGGCAGAAAAGCAGCAGGATGCTACGAAGACCTATTGCTATAGTAGACAAGAACTCAACGCTAAACACACTATATTCTAACTGCAAAAGAATTTTGAGACTAGCATAACAAATTCTGTTTTTTTATTTTCTAAGTGTGGCAGTTACACTTTCTGTAACTACTAACACCATGGAGAGTTATATAGGATGAACAAAATAATTTGCGTTATAATATGAAATCCTACACAAGACAAGGCATATTGTAGATCACTGCAAAGGCCTACGTGTGGCAGGGAACATAGTGTAATGAGACCTTTGGAACGAAAAACAGTAGCTGTGAGATGAGAGGATCAGGACTTCGTTGTCGTTTTCCGAGCCTCATCCCATTCAGCACTCTGCCACTGCGCGCGACAGAGTGCTGGTTGGGTAAAGCCTGCCTTATTCATAACATCATGGTAGAGGTATTAGCCCGATGAAGACAATGAATAATGCATCAACACAAAAGGTGACAATTAAATTAAGAAGCAATGCTTGATTCTATAGTTTTTAAAATCCAATAAGCACTACATGACAGTTATACATCTTATTATGGCTGGAGCCAACATGAAGATGGGGGCTTGTATTAGTGTCATATCACTAAATTAGGTGTGTTGTTCGAACTAATATTTGTATAAGACAATTTGTCTAGGTTGTGGCAGCAACCTTGATGCAGCTTGCTGCCTCTGTAAAGAAAAGTTCTGTTGCCAAAAAATAAGCTTTAAATTCGTTCAATGATTTTTTCATCACGTATACATCTCAAGACATTCATTACAAATCCTCAACTTTAACAAATGCTTCTATAGCAGTATTACTCGGTGCTGAACTTAAGCTGCAGAGGACTAGGCCTTTAACAGGGGTCTGTGTACTCAACAGTTTTATAACACTGGGTCCGTGATGCTAAAGATGAGTGATTTGACAAGAGGACATCCATTTACCTGAGCAGCAAACCGTATCAAAGTTACTGCCACAACTGAGACAAACTGTTTTTGTTCAAACATTCAAAACAACCTAAAGTTAAAAAATCTTGATTGACTGCAGCAACAAACTTTCTTTAACAATTTGACCCTCCTTCAAGCTCCCCCCTATCATCATCGTAACTTCTTCCGTATAAAGACAACTGCCATGCAGTGTTTGATAGAATTTTAGGAAATGGACAGTAAGCCTTTCTTCTCAACTTAATGCTCACCCTTTACATTTATGTTCTATTGACTGCCTTCTCAGCCAAAGAACCGAAGCTAAATTTGTGAAGGTGTCTTCAATTTTTAGAGTAAGAAGTATTTTTATTTCTTAGTAAATGCACTTAAAACAAATAATGTAATTTTATTCTACATGAACGAATCACTCTTGTAAAAAGTATACTAAGAACATTGCATTTTGGCATGTTTAGTTTGATTGATATGTAGGGTTTAACGTCCGCAAACCACAACATGATCTTGAGAGACGCCGTAGTGGAGGGTTCCGGAAATTTCGACCACCTGGGGTTCTTTAGCATGCACCCAAATTTGATCAAATGGGCCTACAACACTTCCGCCTCCATCGGAAACTCAGCCACCGCAGTTGGAATTCGATCCCGTGATCTGCGGGTCAGCTGCCGAGTACCATTTTTCCATGTTTTCTTGCGACAAAAATTGGCAAAAATTGAAAAAAGAACTTATTTCTATACCATAGCCATGAAATTTCGCTGACAAAGAAACAAAGACTGTGGTAAAAGCATGAAGCAACAATTATGTGTCAGTTATTTTTCTCTCGTAGGTCAATTTATTAGCACATGGTTTCAAAGGCCTCTGCTGCTATTAGAAAGTTTTCCCCAAAAATAGCGCTGAAACAACTTCCTCCCACATTGAGGCTTCAAAGCATCAGTTTTGGAAAATATTGCAAATGGTCAAAAAAACCACTTCACAGACTAACATGACAAAACCTCGAACTCGCAATTACTTATAGGTTAATACTCAGTCACAATTTCTGAGGCAGCCCGATGGCTTCTGTGTGTTTATCTCTACTGCCCTCTGTCCGCCTTTGGGCCAGTTTTCGTAGAATGTCTGCTGATTAAACAAAGACATTACAAACAATTTTATGTTTTCTAGCATGGTCCGTGTAACACAACCTAACTTTCGCGGCCTCATGAGGTAGAAGTCTCGGAAGCAGGCTAACAGCTGCTGCTTTTTGTATGTATATCTGATACTCCATTAGCAGGCTCCAAAGTAATGACCAGTCATTGTTAAGCAAGAAGTCTGCAGAAGAAAACAGAAAGAAAATTTTACACCAGACATAAATTTGACTTCTCAATACTCACTCAGTGATCTGTTTTTCTTATGTATTATACGCATACATGTTGAAAAAACTGGGCATGCAAACATAGCCTCAGGTGAGTCAGGACAGTTCAAATGCCAACTAACAATGAGAAGGCAGACTAACAGAACATATGAGACAGCTAACCAGAGGCCCATCATTAAACCTATCTTTATATAATGGCGTAAATGCATGCCAAAATTTGAATAATGCAGTTTCATAGAAGCACAGATATGAAGAAATGCATCTAATGAATGAGGCTTGGCATAGTGACATGTGGTAGTGCATGTTTGAGCCAATCATCAAATACCTCAAGAAAGAAATCAAATGCTGAGCAGTTACCTCTCACGTAGACCAACAGGCATGTCATCTTGATCGATATTTCCATTTGCCTTGCTTCGTTTCTTGCTTAATGTCAACTTTTCCAGCTGATGTTTACGGTGTCTTGACTACTCTCTCGAGTCCATGTTTGCATGCCCTACCTTTTAGCAATGAATACCAACCTACAAACAGCTCACCCCTCTTATTTGAAATATGCGTACAACCTGGAATTACCACATTTTTCCCTTGATGTAACAACAATAATGGGGTTCTGAATGTGAACGCCAACTCAAAAGCACTTAAGGCTCTAACATTTGTGCCTCCTTCAAAAGTGCAACTGTTGCCATAAAGATCAAATCCACTCAGTGCGGGGGTTGTTCACATTGTAGCATAGCTGTAAGCAACGTAAGGTAAATTTTACGACTATGAAAAGAGCTCTAAGTAAAAGCAAGACACGCAACTAGTAAGGAGCCACATATTATTCAGACTGGAATCTATTCCTGGTTACTTAGAATGTTGTGGCGCAGCACCTGTTGGAGCGCAGCGCCATGCACCTCGAGAACTGTTCAGTTTTTCTTTCAGAACGAAAGCTTAGTACAGTCAATATTGATATCGACAGATTGCTATGGAAACAGCAGTTAAGTTGCCAAAAGGTAAAAGCCAAAAGACTGAAAAAATATCCCCGACTAAAAGAACAACAAACACCTAATGATACAAGTACACCCAAAACATTGTTTTAGATGCGCTGGTTGAATAGGTATTGAGTAAACAAAGAAGAAAAGCAATGAACTGCCAGCTATGTAGCTCAAAAAGGGGAAAAAAGGTGGCTCTAGTTCCATGAAAAATCCATGAAAGTACTATCAACAGAAAATGCTTGGTAGATGTTGAATCCACAACAAATGGGAATATCTGCTACGTTGGTACCTAATGCTTGTGATTAGGCTGGTGACTGCATAGGTCGGAATGTGAAGTGCAGTATGGAATATTTATTTCAAAATTACATTCTCGGACAAAGTGAGAGTGTAGCTTCACCGAACATTTTGTGTACCGCAAACGTTTGCTATTGATGGTACATATTGAACATACAGAATGTTTCGTATAATAAACATATAAATATTGACAGAAGCTGCAGACTATTTCACAGATGAGCGTTGCGATACATAAATCAACAAAGCCATGCAGTGCATAAAGTGGCCATTCATAATTTAAATGTAAAAAGCTACTAAACAATCCCACCGTCCGAAATTTCCCGATAGCTGCAAAATTGTGAAATATGAGCACGTTGCCACAAAATTTGTGTTCACATGATGAAATGATGAAGTCATAGCCAATAAAACACACAGTGTAGCTGTTTTCAGTTTCTCACTTGGCTTCTCCATCGTTCTCATCGTGAACAGAGGTACGCATACGTTACCATCATGACTACAGTCACATGGAAACAAAGTATGACGTCAGTAAGTGTGCAATAAACATGCAGCCATCAACTAACCAAGGCCTCATTGATGTGCCGCTGTGCTAAATCGGCCTGGTGAGGAAGTACTTTGCAAGGCATAGGTGAGATAAACAAATATGCAGCACGCCTCACTACGACACAATCTATACGACGTAATTTTAGGGCCAGGACACTATATCATATGGCAGAGAGACACAACCCGCAGTCAGAGCAACATTACATCACTTTGCTAGTAAAGAGTATACAATGGTCAGGCAATGAAGGGGGTCACCATAATTGTATTTCGAAATGAAATTTCCGTGATACATGTGCACATTGCGATTGCTGGAGCACTCTGTATGAATTAGCTAGATGGTCTGGAAAGTGATAAAAAAAGAAATAGCCAAAGCTGTGGCACTTTGAGAAAATGTAAAACACACTGTGCAGGGAATTACTTTTGCAGAAATATCCCTATAAGCTTTAAAACTGACAAAATTAGCATGCTCACTCTATGAAACATAGGAATGTCTCACACCTTTGCAAGAAATTTACTGTGGTGGCGGCACTGTCTATGTAGGTCAGATGCACCCGGCCCGTGGCTCTCGGGCATCTGATCCGTTCGCTGAAGAGAACTTGTGGCTCACATCCTTGTAGCACTGCTTTTGGGAGGTGCTTCCTGAGATAGCAAAAGTAGCACAACATAATTATGCTCTGTAAACATTCACATGAGAACCTTATTGGTGCCTTTTAAAAAAGTTTTTCAGCTATAGACTGAACCCCAGCAATACTCTCTTCTGTTATAATGTAGCACCTTATTGCTTTCCCTGGCCTGGTTTTCTTGTTTTCACCCCTGAGACAATCCAGCAGAAGTTAAGCTTTGGTTGGGGAGGAAGCAGTTGAAAGCAGGAATTTAATATACAATATAACAAACAATAGAATAACTTTGCATGATATAAGAAGTTATGATTAGCTTAATGTCTTACCATCAAAAATGAGTGAGCAAGATGGGATATTAAGGTGTTACAAAATAATGAAATTTAATGAAAATGTAATATACAGGTAATTCTGCTATTGAAATGTGCGTTAACTACTGACTCTGTAGCTGCAAGTGCCTGCTGAAGCTACTCGAGTTCACTTAGCGAACCTGTGTAATGATATTGACAGACAAACAAAACCCAGTTCTCATTTAGTTGCCCCCATCACAGCATCTTGTTGCTTCACATAAGGGTTCCTGGTATGCAGGATGCAGATGCATGAACTTTGTGGCTATGTCGTACTCCAGTGAGCGAGATCGGCATCTGCTCGAAATACGTGAGCAACTGAAAAATGCTCCATTGTGCAATTAGCTGCAACAATGCAGTATCACTAGCTACCAGTCTCTTCACCATACACCCACAACCAATTTTCGGCACCAGCAAGATTTCGCAGTGTATGCAAGCTTTTGAACACAGTATTCATCGCTACCAGCTGCATTCTCTATTTTTATATCTAGATGCATAGAACGTGCACACAGAATCCAATAATTGTGCCAAGTAGAAGAGTCCACTTTAGGTAATATATAAAATTCATAGACAAGAATCAGGCACATCCCTCAAGCCTATTGTTTAGCATCAGAGCTGAAAGTGTGCTTGCAAATGTACACCAAAAATTAGCAATTGACCTTGAAAAATGGTAAAAACTAGGTTCCTGTTTGGCAGAAATAAATTGCATACAGTAAGGACAGTCCAAGACACTGGGATGGTAAGGTTGTAAATACCAAAGTGGGTCACTATTCTTCACATGCATTTACAAAAAGCTAACAATGCTTGCTGCAAGAAACATAAGCGTTTTACAGTTTTTGCGAAATTTCACGTGACAGCACCCCATTCTACAGAAAGGCAACACTTTGGGAAACCAAGTCACGTTTCCAGACGAAGTGCACTCACCAAGGTGCCAAATGGGCGAAGCACTCTTCAACAACATGATTCATTGAACTAAAGACTATGATAACAGTAATTTCTTCATAAAGCTAGCAAGAGTCTTTTTACTGTTGTTTATGTGAAGCAATTTTATCTCAGTGGCAGGTCACAAGTATAAGGGCCACATAATAATGAGTGCAAAACACAGTGACTGGTTGTGCAACAATTTTCAACTATGCTCACTTATGGAAACCATTGCACTTTTCCCTCAAATAAAGGTTTCACGTAATTAACACTGTGGCGTGAATAATGTTAAGTTGGTAGGTAGCATACATCTCCATGTTACTCTGTATACCCTAACTTATTTTGCAATAGTGTCACTTCAGCATGACTAGCTCAAAACAACACTCTTCTTCATTGAATGAAACTTTGTACATTACCTTTGAGTTAGCCTCAGATGCTGAATAAGCACCTCTTATAGGATGCTTGGCTCACCGTGTAGTCAGCACTGCACAAATCGTCAGGGCACTTCTGCTCGCTACCTACAGTTTGTAGCAAAAAACTTAGGCATTGAAACAAATACAAAGCAAGTATGGAAGTGGCATTTCGTCCTTTCGAGATGGAGAGGGGGAGGAGTAGTGCAGGGTTGTTCTTCATAAGCTGCACACACATGCATTACTGGTTTATTAGGCGCATAAACAGTATAAAAGAGTGAAAATGGTTAGAGCAGACAAGCAGTCGCATATTTGAAATCCTCCAATAAAGGCAGAAACACTCACTTGAGATTTTACAGTATATAGTCTGAGCCATCTATAAAAGGTATGAAAAGTGCTGAATTTCACTAACCCCCGTATTCTAGAACCTCCCTTCACTCAACGCTTTGCCTTCACTTGAGAAAGTCGATGGGAGCGCCATCTCTAGGTATGGCAAGTCACTGCATATTAGTGATAGTCTGCTGCAATTTTTGAGTAGCGCAGCGTCATTTTCCGCCGAGCGGTGGCGCAGTGCTCAACTCTGTCAAGTGAAGGGTGAATGTCGAGTCGAGGAGCGTTAGTGAATACGGGGGTAAGACTTTCACACTATTAAGCCAATGCGAAAGGACAACCTATTGCACTCGCTTGCGCTGTTCAGCCGGTGCTTTCGAAATTTCGTGAAGTTGCACAGACAGCAAAGTGGCCTGGCCAAACTCAAGTATACCCATTCCAACAAGCATCACTGGCTTCAACTCCAAGTGACAGCACCAAATGAAGTCATTTATAGTGGCCTGTCACTAATGATAAGTACCTAAGCGTTTGAATAAAAATGCAAGTATATATCAGTTTTACGCTCAATCTGTATTGTTTATTCTTCCACGTGTCACCTTTCCTCTGATGCAGGGTACCGAGATAAAGGCAAAATGTTTTTAAAATATAGTATTAGAATATGTTTACCAGCAACTGTCATACTACATTATACCAAGTAATGCTTGTGACATCACTGCAAACATTAAGAGCAATGACAACGACATATTTCACAGATCTTCACAGTCTTTCATTGAGCTGCAGTGAAAGTCCGCAGCGGCTAAATGAACATTGAACCCCTTCATGCAGAAACCGAGTGAACTACTATTAAAAAACTTGCGGGCGCGAGGTGTAGACATTGATGGAAGCGGATATAGCCCCGGCAACGGGGACTTTACCGCTCGTAGTTGATGTGCCGGCACTCTTGCCAAACCGTTACAGCGAAGGCAGCTTCTTTGTCCCTTTTCGCCCTATGAGCTTGGGAAGCGCCCGTGCAAACGCGCTGCGCATTCCTTGGGGTTGCTCGAATCAGGCGATATCTTCCGTATGGTGTTTCCGCTTTGTTCTTCTTTTAATACATTTTTATGATAGCCAAATAGCGAGAGCCGCGATGCGCCACAGCATAGGTCTCTGGCGCTCAATTGAGACGAGAAAATCACTAACGGACACTGCGAAAATAGCGAGAGCCAAAAGGACGACAAGCTGGACGTAACTTGAGCAACTACTGCCTGCACAAAACCTGAAAATGGTAAAATAAACGCTGCCGGCAGAACATGCCGCGCTAATATCCATAAGTGCATTATTGCAATCAGATACAGCCGTGCACAGTTCTTCAGGTTAGCACTGCATAGAGCTGTCACATTCCTGCTAATGAAAGTGGCTTGTTTACCTACACGAAACACGCCAACTGAAATTCGGTCATGTCGCCTGGTAACGCAACTGCAATGAAAAGGATGGGATGCGCAGTTTTGTAGGTCACTCACCAAAGATGTAGAGGAATTTTTGTCAACTATAACGCAATGCCTACTGCAACACGAAACGTGACGGCAGCTACCAAGCCCATACCATTAAACCCCTGGTAACCAGCTTCACGGTCAAGGGCACGCGACACCGTTACACAGAATTCGCAAGTACGCCGAAACCGTGCGCGCGAAAAAAAAAAAAGCGCTGTCGAGTAAGCCTTTGTGCGACTTCGAAGCAGCGTAAAAATTGAAGGCATGAGCATTTTGTTGGCAGTAGAGCAGGTCGATGGCAGGAAAAATTCACGAAAGCCGTAAGGTAGGACTTACCTGATAGCGAAATCCACAAAACTTGTTCGCTTGTCAGCTTTGAGGGAAAGCTGCGACAATTTGGTGACTCGAAGCAGTGAAGTTAACGACACCTTGCGCAATCGTCAGTTTCAGTTTTCAGTTTCAGTTTCAGTTTATTATTCATTTCAAAAAAGTAGTACAGTAATATTAATATACAGACGAGGGTCCCACAGTTAAAAACTGTAACGGGACCCTCGATCCATTTTAACAATCAATAAATCAAATCAAGTTGAGAATCAACGAGTGAATGGAAATCAATTATACAATATAGAGTGATAAGTAATTATTATAGGCTAAGTGACACATCAGGCAACAAAAAGCAGGGCAAATAAAGAAAGAAAAAAGAAAGAACGAAAAAAACACAAAGAAAGACACAAAAAAACATCTCGTTCAGTGGCGGACATTGTCAATCGAAATGCAATAATCTAAATGGCACAACCAAAAACGCAAAGCCCCCAAAAAGCCCATATACAGGCAGCTAATAATTTAACAGAAAACTTTTAAAAGCGACTTTTTGAATGATGACAATGTGGGTATCGTTTTTACATAAAGAGGCATGTTATTCCAAAAAGTAATGGCCGCAAAGGCAGTGGTCATTTTTCCATAATTTGTGCGTGACGCGGGTAGCAAAAAGTTAAGGTTCATTGCAAATCTGGTTACATTGTTGTTTTGTAAGAAAACTGAATCAATGAACTCAAACGGTAGCAGTGCATTGCGCAATCGAAACAGAAGAACGGCTATGCTATAAAAAATAACTTACGAACAGGTAGGATTTTGTTGTCTTGGAGTAGATGGTCTGCACTGGAATATCGTTGGAATATATTGTCCGACTTCACGGAACCAAAGGTTAGCCGGTCAGAATAAGACAACGAATACACATCTCGGTGTCGCAAATCGCTGTTGAACATGGTCGTTTCCAACGAGTCCTCAACCGCGTCTTTCCGCCGTGACAAGCGTCCATGTTGGCTGGCGAGCACCGCGAATGCACGACCTTGCATGCCCCGCGTACATACATCACGTGACCACGTCAGAGAGATGCATGGATGAAGGAAAAATATACGTGGAGAGATGTGATCGCGAGCCAGCCCGCCAGCACATTGGCACTCGCTTGCTGGATTCCGTGCCGACCGGTTGTGCCCGCGCGATCTCCGGCGTCAGCGTAGCTCTGGCCGACTGGGCTCGCCCTACGTGATCTCCTAACGCCGACGACCTTCGACGACAGTGTAGCTCTGACCGACTGGACTTGCTCTAAGCCATCTACTGACGCCGACGAGAGCTCTCGCAAGCGGTGCCTCGTCCTCGGACTCCTGTGACCGTGTTTCCATCTTTTTTATCTCTCCTATCCCCTCGATTTGTTGTCGCTCTCTCTGGCTTACCACCTCACGTCTCTTTCTCTTTTCTACACCTTTACTCCTACCCTTTTGATCCCTCCTCACCCCTATTCCCTGTGAGCTACTGTTGAGGTGTCACTCGCTGAAGCAGACAGTCACGGGGCTCACTTTTCTTTTCTTTTCTTACTTAGAACCACTTAGAGAGAGCCAGCGCACGGCTGCCTTGATCGGCGCGCGCGGTGTTCTGCGGGTGTCGCGAAGGGGCCCACGCTCTGAAGAGTTTCTTGTTGAAACAATATTGAAAGCATGTTTTGCGGTCGCAGTTTAAGCTCGTTGCATTCGCAACACACTTCAATGCAGTACAGTAGCCCGTGTACTTGAAAAAAAGACAGTTCATATAAATTGTGAGGCTGTCGTAGTTAACTTTCGCATGCAAAAAACATTATGAGTATACCATGATAATATACGTTAGCACGGTTTGACTGACGATACGAGCTCACGCATTCAGTTATGCAAAGCATGTATACACTAATTTTTTTTTGCCTCAATTCCAACCGCTTTTTTCATTGATAAGCAAATAAAGCAGAAAAACATTCCTTTCCGAGAACCAAAAGTTGTGCGCGAGCTCTGTTAATTTTAACGGACTTGGTTTTTTATTTGTTGTTGTACATGCGATCTCACATTCCTAAAATTCTCGCTGAAAGGACATATGAATTTTCACATAAGAGGGATCACAATAATTAAAAAATTTCTGCAAATTTAAAACAACGTGTAGAACCCTTCGTTTCATCAATACTGGTTTCAACGACATATCAGTGATGATAGTTAGATGGAACCAACATTCTTTATATGCTATCTTTGGCGGAACAACCCGCTTACAACAATGCCGCTGTGCCGCATTATCAGTTATATAAAACAAGTGTGGCTGCTGTGTTTTCTTGCCAGAAAAAAAAGGGGGGGGGGGCTAATGCGCGTGGCGTGTAATCCTCGAAAAAAAAAGCGAGAAATGTTTGCGTCCCAAAACCCCCCCTTTTAATATTAGGGAATCCCCGTGTTAGTGGCCTCTAGAAATTTCACTATCAGCAATTTAAAGAGATAATAAATAAAAATTATGAAAAATTGACAAAACACGATAGTTCTGTCAGGAAGGCGCGCATGTTCCGCTAAACAAAATTCACATATTTTCGAGTAATTTCGTTGTATTTTTGATAGATTTTCATCGCGCGGCGGCCGCACGTGATCCTTGCCTTCACATTCTCCGAAGCGCACGCAGGGGGCAGGTATTGAGACCCTTATATTCCCTTTATTACCTCTTCTTTCATCCTACTCTTTCCTTACACAAAAGCGCTGATGCTTTAGCTCCAGGCCGAGAGCATTACACGCTGCCAGGGCCGTTCATTGTCGGGTCATTCTACGCAAACATACCAGCCATTTTGGTGACCACCTTAAATCGATTCGAAGGAATATCCTGATGATTTACTGCAATGAAAGTAGTGAATCACTAGAATATTTCAGGAAGAAAAAAATGTGGTCACGTGAGTGCTTTCTGAATTTATCCAAATGTAGTATGGCTGTTGTTTGTGAAAAAATATTTTTTGAAGTGCCACTCTCTCTTTCAATATCAAATTTAGTTTATAAGTAATGATGACTGTGCAAGGTGTCGTAAGCTGGTCATTATTCGCGCAATTTTTTGGCCCCATACACCTACAAGAATCTAGTCGACAGGGGTTATGTTTGCTGTTTTTCTATTGCATTAATGCTCTTTTATTGAATATCTGAGAAATGAATATTTACTCCATAGAAGGTGTGTTTTGCAAAAGAAATACCTTTGTACCCTTGAAGTCGCGATACCTTACGTAAAAAAATCACAAATTTGCCGAAATCATCCACTTTGTCAAATTTGCACCACGTGGTGGTTCGTTTGAAGATAATTTTCATATTCAAATGAAAAGAAAATAAGCAGTTATTTTTATACGCCATGTTTTATCATTACAATTTTTGTTTCATGTAAAAAAATAATTTTTGAAGCTTCCAATTGGCGGCTATCTTCTCATTTGGTTTATTTATTTATTTATTTGAATACTTTCCATGCCCGAAGGCTTTACAGAAAGGAGTGGGGGTTATACAACAATCTGAATACTTTGCTGGCCACTTTTATTAGTCGTGGCAAGTAGGCTACCACAAAATCCACAGGTCGGGGAGCATTTATGGTTCTAATCAGGGCTGCTGATTCCGCAACTCTTTCAGACAGCTTTGTCCGGTGGCGGACAGACGTCCAACCTGTGCCCCGGTCTGCCACAGGTGTAGCAGCAGTCATGCTGCCGATGATAAAGCGAGCATCTGACCAGCGCCGTGCCGAAATAAATGAAGCTGGAAACTTTGTAGCCATGGAAGACAATAACCACCGTTTTAGTGCTCTTATTACGTCTCAGTTCCTAAGCCGACGGGTTTCTTTCAGTAAGGATGCTCCTGTGCAGCTCCGTCTGGCTCTCCGATGCGTCAATCGTATGAATGACCCCGTTGCAGGACTCATGCGGGGCAGCCTCGTAAGTGTTGATGTCGTACTTCTTCAGTCCCAATGTGAGGTAGCTCATCCCTAGGTAAGAGTGAGCGTTTGCACGAAAAACCGTGCTAATAACTATAATAATTTGCGTAGCATTTGGGCAGACAATCTCCTGACCGATAAGCTTGTGTGAGATGCCGGCCACCTCTGCGATTGCCCGGCCAAGTCTAGCTGAGCCCGCCTTCTCAACATCCGAGCCCACCCTTGGACGAACGATAATCTTCCAGTGCTCGCTCGGCAGCCGAAGCATTCTCGAAGATTTGATAATTTTATTCTTCAGTTTGAGAGGTTTTCTTGTAGCTGTGAAATGGCCCCTGGCATTTCCGCCGCACGCCGTGGCACGCTCTGCAGCACTGGCGTTCGTGCGCCTCGAGCTTTTCTTCACCGTGGCGGAGCGCCAGCCGCGGTCTTCTCCAAACTCCTCTGGAGGGAGATCATCGCCGTTCATAATAGCAGCCGCACTGTCCAGCACATTGGCTTAGCCGGTAGAACGAAGGGCGCGTCCTGCCCGGCAGACTCCAACTCGGCGTTGTGGTTGTTCGCCCAAGCACGCGAGGCGTAGTCGGTGGAGTAAAAGTTCAAAAAATGCTCAAAAATGAATCTTGGCAGCTTATGCGTCGACTCATAGCAAGATACTGAGGCACAGCACATGAAAAACCACAAAATGTTTTGCTGAAGCGGACGCCCAAAGACCCCCGACTGCTCCGCTCTACTCCACCTGGCGTCCCAACAGTGTTCGTTTTGTTTCATTTCAAAATAAAGTGTAAGAAAGTATATATGTCATATATGAGGTGTCTTAGATTTAATGACGTCACTTTACATATGTAACGGCAGAGAGGAAGACGGGACGGTGGCTAAGCATGGTCGTGTCGTTGTCTCGCAACTTTATTATGAAAGGCGATTGCCGAACCGAAGCGGCGGTGGCACCAGAACGTTGGCCGCCGTCTCGTTTTCCTTTCTGCCGCTATACATATGTATATCATTGACATTCCGGTTGTTACTTAATGGCTACTTCCGTGATTAAGATTAGTTGGCCGAAAAGAATTACAGACTTTTCCTACGCAACACAGTCAACTTGAAGCGCACGAACGTGTAGCTAGTTTTCAAAACCGTTACTGCTTAGATACATGACGTGTAGTTCGGACGCTGAAAGCGAAACGCGCTTTGAAACGAGTCTGGCGTATTGGTGGCGATAACGAAATGTGACGGGAATCTTCATCCTGGCTTGTGACTAAATGCACGAGAATCCATCAGCTTCCAACAGCCTTTAACGGAGCATAGCTATGGTGGCTAGGCTCCATCAAAGCCTAGCCATCAGAGCCTAGCGGACGGCTAAGGCTGCTGGAGCTCATGACGCACCTAAACAGAGCAATCCCGGGAGGGCGCAGCGGCAATTTTCACAATTGGTAAAATTTTGCTGCTGATGTGCTAAACGCGAGTCCATAAAAGTATTAAAAAGGTACATCAGAGAAAGGACCTGTTGCGATTGTACGGAACCGAGCCGAGCGTATTTGCCACTACGAGAGATGCAATAGTGTAGAGCTGCTTGCGGCGCTCCCGCCATGTGGCGGTGAGCCAAGGCACGGGGCAATCGTGATGTAGGCGACCGCAGAGAGTTTGAAAACTGAACTTAGTCTAGTAACTTTGCTCCATGGGGACTTGGGAGTGATGATGATGGATGAATGTATCCGGGTGTGCCCTTTAGATCGGGCGATGGCTCGCGCCACCTAGCCTTAAAGTAATACAGCTATGTGTTTAGGGATTGAATTTCACTCGTGCCTTGACTGTAGCCACCAATCAATTAGCCTTCTCCTGGTTATTTCTTTCCGTTTAGAGTCTATTTTGCCTTCACTGTCCCAAAATCCCAATGTTTGAAAAATTCTGTGCCATTATCTTGAGCCCGCTACACAACATTATCAAATGTTCAGTCGTTTTCTCCTCTTCTCCTCAGGCACTACATACCGTGTCTGTGTTTTCGTATTTGGCTTGGTACTTCTTGGTCCGCAAGACTCCCGTTATGGCCTGGAACAGTAAAGAACTACCCCGAAAATTACCGTAGATATTTAGGGGCGAAGCTTCTTATAACGACACTCGCTCGTCCCTCGTAATCGTTGTAGTGTGCAACAAGTATACCATTTTGACCTCCAAGAGGGTGCTGGTGAAAGATTTCTTCTGTGCGTTGTTGAACAATAAAAGATAGTACTCAATGTACATGGCAATGACTGCTAAGGGTGAAGAATAGACAGGAGCATTCGGCTTTTAGTTATCGCGCACGCTGCAATCCTCATTAGCAGCCATTGGCATGTACATTGAGCAGTATCTGACACGACAAGGTTGCTACGGTATACTCGCTGAGCGTAACCTCCTTGGTTTTAGAAAGGTTTTGCGAGCGTTTGGCCGCAGTGCCATGAATACAGTGAACTTGTACATACCATGAACTCGATGTGGTTAAAGGTGGGAAGTGGACCCGAAGCGCAAGCCGTAAGAAAGTGTGCGTGTGCCACCTCTCGTTTAGTCCTTGGAATGTCCACTGGATGGCGGTGCTTCTATAAGGGGAATATACGATGAAAAGATGCGAGATGGTGGTACTTGGAGTGTTGAATAGATGGACAAACCGACACAAAGACAGATGCATGGATGGACGCATGAACGAACGCAGGGACGGACGCCCGAGCAGACACACGCACGGTCGGGTGGATGGACGCATGGATGGTCACACAGACGGACGCATGGACGGATGGAAGCAAAAACGAATGGACGGACGAATGCTTCGCTCCACTCTCCATCATTCACTCCGTGGATATGCTGCCATTTTTTCTGTTGCAATTTCTTGTTTGAAAGTTCGTTTGGTCTGCAGTTATGTTTTTGTAAGCAGTCTAGTATTCCAAATGTCCCTTTCAGTTTCCTTCACCTTCTTTTTAACCGATGTTTTCTTTTGGCTTGATATTCTGCTGTTGTCTAAATACTTGCTTCACAATTTTCCAGGCCGATTCCTCGTTTTAGTATTAATATTTTTCTCGTGCAAGTAGCTGAAAAATTTTCTACCCCACCGCTTCTCTCCCATTATCATCGATCACTCCACAAATTCTATCTTGCTGCTAGCTTCCCTGCCCTCAAACGATGTTCATCCCATGTCACCCTTTACCCCCGAAATTGGAGTGCTCCCGTGTGCTCCCAATGCAAGTCTACCTATGCCATGTTGTTTGATTTCCAATCCTGCTTGAGCCTCCGATTTCATACACAAGACCGCGTTGCCGAACGTCAAACTCGGAACCATGACACCCTTCCGAATCCCTTTCACGACGTGATACCTATTCTAGTTCCACAGTGCCTTATTTTTCATTACAGTTGCATTCATGTTATCCTTAGTCATTTTTCGTGCTCCCTTAGGTACTCAGCCAAGTATTTTATCTATATGACCGAATTTTTATATTTCCCTACTATTTCTAGCGTGACTTCCTGTATGCTTAAGCTCACTGCCTTAAAAAATCCTCATAAAATCCTCATTAAAAATCAGGATTTTATGATTTTGCCCGACTGAACTTCATATTTAACATATCTTCCTCATTACCGCAGATGTCTATCAATCCCGGCAGATATTCCTTGTTGTCGGCTAATAATAATGTATCATCTGCATCCATTAATGCTGGCAATGACTGTTCAAGGTGTTTTTCTTTCTTGGCAAGAGAGGCTGAAGCTGAGTCAACTACCCTCTAATTTGGCTTGTAGTCTCTGATTGATTGATATGTGGGGTTTAACGTCCCAAAACCACTATATGATGTCTCTGTAGATACAGCATAAATAACAAAGCCGACAAACGACATCCCTGCCAGAGCCCGCGTTGTATTTCTATAGATTCCAATACCTGTTCTTCCCATTAGATAACTACTTTGTTATTTTTATAATTATCCTTTAGGAGATTGGTTATTTCATCTTACACATATAGAGTGTCCAGTATCCCCACAAGTCTTCTCAAATTACACTATGGTAGGCTTCATTAATATCTAGAAATGCTAGCAGACAGGGCCTGTGTTCTTTTTCTGTTATTTCAATTCACTGAATCAATGAAAACAAATTGTCCTCCAACCTCCGTTTACGAAAAACATTTTGTAGCTTTCCCAGCACCCTATCAGTCTCCACTGATGGCTGTAGTCTTTCCTTTCCTATCTGCATCACCAGCCTGCAAACTGCTGAAGTCCCTGTTGTAGGACGGTAGTTGTTTACATCAGCTTTAATACTCCTTGTTTCTTTATTATCATGATTGGGATGCCGTCAGGGCCTCTTGATGTGCTATTAAGGGTCCTTTTCTCTGCCGTTTCCCACTCTCGTTGTACCAGTAGAACCACTGCGCTAATTGATCCATTCTCATCTGGTACAGTGCATGCAGCGCTTTCTTGGTGTTTAAACGTTTCTGTCATCATTGTTTTTATATATTCCATTGCCTCAAACCGTTATATATAATCTGACCCCTTAAACTGATGTTTTAAACTTTTGTTCAATGCTTGTCTTATTACTCAGAGAATGCAAATGGTTCCAAAACTTTTGCGGCTGCCTCTCAATCCTTTTTGTTTACTTTCGCCATCCATTGGGCCCCCTTTCTTCTGGTACTTTCACTGATCAGATCGGACACTTTCCTTCTACAGCTCAAAAAGCTATCCCCTTTTGTTTTGACATCATCCGCTTCACCCCTCTGTTTAGCGTACCTGTGTTCCCTGGAGGCTTCCTGACGTCTTACTACGGCTCTCCTCCTCATCCCACCAGCTCTTGGGTTTGTGTCTTCTTTTCCCGGTTGATTTGACTCGTACAATAGCAATCTCTAACTCAAATAATTGAGCTATATTTGTGTACGTCCACTCCGTTTTAGGACCCGCGGTGATTACCTTCTCAATTTCTTTCGTTGCTCTTTCTATTTAACTCTTTGAGTAAACATTGCCGTGTGGTTACTCATAATGCCTTCTTTGCCTTTTTATTTCTATTCGAAAGGTCAGCTTGATACGCCGAAGCTTCTGGAGCCATATTCATCTATGTCAATCACCCTTAGCCGATCATACATCCTATGTGACATCATTGCCTAATCTATCGTCGACAGCAGCCTTGCCATCTCCCTTGTTATCTGCCATTCGCATTTCTCGGTGCTGTTGCAAATGAATAAATTATGCCTTCAACGCATATCAATTAGCCTTCTGCCTGTAGGGTCAGTATATCCATCCATATATCTTCTATGTGCTTATTCATGTCTCATAATTTAATTACGTTACACTCTTTTCCTAGTTTGTCAATGTTATTTTCTTTGCACTGCACCATTTGTAGGTTTTCATTTCTGTTTTTTGCCCCTGTCCACAAGTATACAAAACCCAGGAGCGTCATCTACCGTGCCACTTTCCCTTTTAGCCATAAATGTTCCCTGCAGTCCTACTTGACCCTCTGCGAGTTTGTACTTTTATGAATGAATGCCCCAATATCACCCCTCTTTCTGTTGCCTTCTGTTCTATTAGAATATTCCCATGCATAGGCCGGATTGTTAGGTGGTTGTTTCATGTCCCAAATATGTGTTTCTAGAAACCCATATCTCATCGGCTTCTCCTCCCTTTGCTGTTATGCTATCTCTTTCCACTTCAGCCTATTCCTGCCACCCTGCATAATAATATACCCTACGTCTTAATTGGCTTGGTCCGCGTGGCTACCTTGATTTCTGCTCCGGACTCTACGTGTCTTAGAAATTGGTGCCATTTTAGAATCATATCGGCCTATACCCCCTGTCCTATAGCCCCTCTGGTTGTTTTCCACGTTGCTAACTATATTGGAGCTGGACGGGCCCGCGTGCCCCCCAAAAAAGATACTGCACGTCCAGCAAGTCACCAACCTACATCATGACCTAGCCTCCCAAAGAACTAAATTTTGTCTAGTTGAAAAGCAGTCCACTTATGCACCTCTCTGTTTATTTCCACTACCTCAAAGCCTTTTTTCGACTCATCCGCCATATCTCTTTGTGTTGACAACCGCTCTTTGCAGGTCGCCTTCACGCACCGGTACCTCCGGTATTGTGCCTATCACCTGTACCTGATGGGAGATGGCACGCATGTCATCGAGTCCTTTCGCCAGTGTGGTCACTAGTCCTGCCGAATCTTCATTTAAGACATCGTTTAAACCGCCCGCAATTATCGCGAGGTTTCGTTCATCAGCCTTGGTTGTGAGTTTTTCGCTCGCTTGCCTCATGACTGCCTCCAGCTTAGGTCCTAGGAACGTCCCTACTGAAACACTCTTGTCACTTCTTACCCTCTCTTTGATTGCTTCTGCACATCGCTTTAAATTCGAGTCCCCGGCGATTATCACGTGCTTTGACTTTTCAGCTAGAGTATACCGCACCAGGAGGTTAGTTGCACATGTGACGCCAACTGCTTTGTCCCTCCCCCCCCCCCCCACTACTTCGCTGAAGCTGGGTCTTGCGACCATTGGACCAGCTGAACCTGTTTTTTGCCGAACCTGTTTTCTCTTTCTTTTCCGCCATCCTAGGTGTGGGTGCCCTACCATGCTCTTCATCGGCCGTTCCTTTCTTTACCTTCACTAGGGCCTCCTCGGCTGACCTGAGCTATGATGGCTAGAAGGGGAGGTCGGATGAACAGGCAGCAAAAGTTGGCCGCCATCGGCGTGACTGCCGTGGGGTGGCGCTGCTGTCAAGGGTGCCGTGAGTGCTCACGGCCATTTTGTGTGCTCGACCGGGACAACGCTTCGCAGTGGAAACGCGTTACCGAAATAATAATTTAGCTGATTTTAGCTGATTTCTTTAGCATCGGACATTTTGTAATGCACTACTAAAATCGTGGGATTTTTGAATACGAGTTAGAAAGTCAAGTTATCTTCCAACGGAAAGCTAACAGGCCTCTTTGGAAATGCCACGTCGATGCACTACTAGGGTGAAAGCGGAGTTAAAATGTGCGTCTGTGCGCTTTGCTCAATTTTATTCGTAATACGCGTGGAAGGAGACAACTTGGTTCATATCAACCAAATCAGTATTAAACCATAGCATACGTGGTAATCCAATGTTCAACAGTTATTTCATGCTCGATTCATACACCAAATAAAGAAATGCACCTGATTACTAGGTAAAAAACACGTTATGGCGTACCATTTCCACAGGTTCTCCCGCATCACGCAAGGCTTTACTTTTTTGCAATTCTTGTCGAACATTTCCTGATTTAGACTCTTCAAAAGAAAGTAGATTATGGTGAAATATAAAAACCTCGAAACAGAAAAGCTCGAACAGCGGCAAGTGTCGAAATTTTCGGACACGTACTATTCCGTGAAATACCTTTACGGTGAAGTATATACGAGTATATGAATATATAAAAGTACCTGATGATAACGATGAATTGAGCAGGAATCAGGTGATCATTTGCGCCGGTTGCCTGCCACACCGTGTGACCAATATACCCAGCACCTCACATACGTATATGAAGCCACATATATATGATGCAGCAATTTCCTCTAAAATTGGCCTCATGCGGTTCAACCATCAAATCCTTTCAGAAGACATGTAGATTTCAAATAACGTACTGATAGTGATAGTGTTCATCGTGTTTGATCCTCTAAATATACCAGGTGGCATGAGGAATTGTAGACAGAGATCTCAGCGTTTTCCCCAGCCTTGAATTCTGTCAGCTTGCCTCAACAACCTACTCAGCGCGAGTTAATCAGACGAACACAGTTCACATCTGAATTCTGTGATCCAACACCTGAACAAGGCACATTTTTCAGCATAAGCAGGTGTGCATTTGATGTCCAAAAGCTCACCTTTCCAATCCCTGTCATCTCAGCATCCAGTATTCAGCCATACGCAGGCAAATTTATAGGGGTTGAGAGCTTCACATCTCCGTATAAAAGATGCTGATAAGCCCTACAAGCTCCTTCGTCTTATTTTTGTGAAATACTATACTAACATTTTGTTCAATGGTACCAGGTCATTATACACATTCCCTCCTCTTCGTGCTATTGATACACAAAATTGCTACTATAATGAGCACTGTTAAACCAAGAACTCCCATACAGACGTTTGGGGATCAAGAGATACTTGCGCGACAGTATATGCTACTCCCTGAACATAAAATGAGGGTTCCACTATACATCATCGTACGACATCTTGAATGCAATTTGTGCTAGATCACCGACTCGTCAAAAGAGTACATATTGTCACAATGCAGAAACAACAGCAGTTGAATACCGGACAACCCGCTTTAATTGTACCAGAACACTGGCAAACTGATCGGATCAGAACCTCGTATTTCTCTCTCGCTGCGCGTGCTCTTTGTCGTTCTCTTGGTGCTGCATACTCAATGCGGCATTTGCCCCCTCCAGAAAGTAGCGTCCTGATGCTCTTCTACAAAAGACGGTGCAGTAGATGTATGGTGCAAATGAGTTCGAAAAATAGGGCTTCATTCGCATAACGTGCACAATTTCTGGTTTTTGCTGGCGAGTTCGTGAGGGGCTGTCAAGAAAGACCACGTAATTAACGTCACAACGTCACTCAAGCGTTGTTAAACTATGTAGGGGCCAAAATACCTCTTCAGCAATTTTTCAGACAGTCCCCGGTGGTAAACAGGACTCCATACCCAGAAGTTTTCAGCGGGACGATAGACGACATGTCGGTGTCGCAGATTATAACGTTGGCCGTCGTAATTTTGCTACTGGTTGATTCGGACGCGTGCAAGCGGCCTCGCTTGTTCTGGTTGTTCGGTAGAAGATGCAACGTCTAAATCGATGTCATTGCAGTCGTGCAGTAACATGGCGTCAAGCATCGTCGTCATTTCACGGCCATAAAGAAGACTGAACGGCGTTCTTCGTGTAGTTTCTTGCTGCGCTGTATTGTATGTGATCTACAGCAGAATGTCATCGCAGTTCTTGTAATCCACGTCAACGTACATACTCAACATGTCGGTGATAGTCTTGTTGAGCCGTTCTGTGAAGCCGTTGGTTTGTGGATGATAGGAAGTGGTTTTCCGAGGGGCTGTTTCACTGAGCTCAAGTACTGTCTTCAGAAGCGCAGCCGCGAAAGCGGTACCTCGATCTGTTATTATGACTGTCGAAGCACCGTGCCTCAGGACGATACTTTAAAGTATTGGAATTACAAATCTTGCGCAAATTGCAGACTTGATGATCGCAGAGAAAAGAAAATACTTCCGACACTGGGAATCGAACTTCGGCCTCCTGGGTGAGAGCCAGGTATCCTAGCCACTAGACCATGCCGGAGAACGAAGAGGGACGGAGCGATCGCTCAGCTATTCGGCCTATAGGGTAAGCCCAAAAAATTGGAACTCCTCGAAACCGAAATGACACTTCTCGGGTTTCAGTGTCTGGCCGGCAGACCTTCTTGCCCTGAATACCGATAGCAGCCTGCTCAGGTGTTCCTCAAATGTTTTTGAAAAAACAATGACGTCGTCCAGATAGACAAGACATGTCTGCCACTTAAGGCCTGAGCCAACGGTATCCACTAGTCTCTGAAATGTTGCGGGGGCTGAGCACAATCTGAAGGGAAAGACTTTAAATTCATAAAGCCTGTCAGGCGCTACAGAAGCCGTTTTTCTCTATCTCGCTCGTCGACCTCAATTTGCTAATACCCACTTTTGAGTTCAATTGACGAGAAATAGCGTGCATACCCCAGCCTGTCGAGTGAATCTTCGATGCGCGGTAATGGGTACACGTCTTTCTTTGTCACATGGTTGAGCTTGCGGTAGTCGACACAAAATCGCAAGCTTCGGTCTTTCGTTTTAACCAGCACTACCAGCGATGGCCAAGGCCTTCTTGACGGCTGGATGACGTCAATATCTAGCATTTTCTTCACTTGTTCCTGGATTGCTTCATGCTCTTTCGGTGCTACGCGGCATGGGTTCTGTCGTATAGGCCTTGCCGTCTCCTCCGTTATTATCCGGTGCTTCGTCAGTGACGTTTGACTGACCCTCGAGGTCGATAAAAAACAGTCTTTGAACTGATGAAGGAGATCTACTAGACGCTGTCTCTGCGCTGGTGATAAATCCGCGCTTATGTCAATAGGTGGTGGGGTTGACGTGTCTTGCGGCTCGTTCGGTTGCACTACACAGCACTCGCGGATTTCGGTGATCTCGTCGAAGTAGGCAAGTGTAGTGTCTTGTTTAATGTGTCGTCGCACCTCCGCTTCACCGCACACCACATCGACGATACCTCTGGCAATGGCAATACCGCGAAAGAGTAGAAGTGTATATACTTGTTCAGCGATTCCTTCTCCAGTATGCTGCGCACTGCACGTGACTGAAACAAGGGGGCACGATAACGGAGGTACGGTCACATCGTCAATGACTCGTAGGGATTTTCGGTGTAGCGCTGCGCTTTGATCCGCTGAAAAGGTCAGTAAACCATCCGGTATATTGATGATGGCACTATATTCACGCAAGAAAGACCATTTCTTTTTGACCTGCAGGCGGTTTAACAGATTACGAAAAACCCTATTAGAAATACCTTTACGTGGTATTGGTATTGACTTATCTCTGCCTGTCGTTTTCTCTTTTGGAGCTTCCATTTCTGGTTTCTCTAATGCGACAGTATGCGCGGCCCTCCGGGACTATATTGATGAAACTAATAGGTTGACTAATTAACCAGTTTCTATATCCTAACAGGTACACATAGTTATATACGTATAAAATCAGATTATTGCTCTATTCTAAGAAGAAATTCGTTTATGTAAATATTAGTGTGCATTACATTTAGCACCACACTTTCCTAGGCTATCGGTAATCGTTCTGTTAAACCTCCGTCATTTCAAATCTGAACAGGAAATGTTGAAACCACTAAATTCTTGGCTAATCCCCCACAGTGGGTATGCGCCACTAACAATAGGAGAACAACAACAACAACAACAACAACAACAACAACAACAACAACAACAACAACAACAACAACAACAACAACAAATCCATTCCTAGGATTGCCTGTTTGCGACACTCGGAAAGAATAATGAAACTCATAATGGAATAATTGGAAGCGCAAACCAACGGGACACAAGAGAAGAGACAAACAAGCGCAGTGTCTCTTCTATCATGAATTTGTACCAACTAGTCCGCCTGTCAACCCTACTGCAAGAATAACGAAAGTTGCGACGAAGGATGCATCCCCTATCTCCATTCGTGGTGCACTTTCCGGTAGGTGTGAGTACCTGCCCTCCAGCTCCTCTAATCTGCAGTCCTGCCCATTTCATCGTAACCTTCCTGAGCTTGTCTGCCAGACTCTCACTCATTATTAGGAAGTCCGCGCCAGTGTCGACCAATGCCATGATGTCATGTCCGTCAATCGTAATTGCAACATCGGCAGTAACAACGCCATGTTTCGTCGATTCATTGAAAATGTGTCTCTCTTCACTCGGCAGTATTGGGGGATTTTCAGCACTTCGGCGATTCGCAACCTTTCCTCCTTAGGTCACTGCTTTTAGTTTCCCCGGCGTCGACTAGAAGATCTGCCCCTTGGCATGTCAGTGGTGCTCCGTATAGAGGATGGAGAATAATGCCCAGGAGAGGGTGAGCGTGACCAAAACCAAGGAGGAACATCCCGCGGAGTCATGACACTCGTGTCGACTTCAGGTGTTTCATCGAAATGGCGCCGAGGTATAGTGGAAGGAAACCCTTGGTACCCTGCCACGCGATACGGGCAGCACCGAGTGATGTGGCCTGCTTCCCCGCAATGAAACACAGGGGCCTATGATCAGGGGTACGCCAGATGTTTGTTTTGCGAAGTGGTGGCCACCTCGGCATTGAAGTTTCTCTGTAGTACCAAGGCGCTGTCGTCGGATGTTGCTGGTGGTGCTGATGCGGTGTCGGCACGTTCGCTGGCTGTCGGCAGACTATGTCTGTATAGCTTGCCCTAGGAGTGCTCGTGCTCGGCTGGGGAACCGAGAGCACTTGCCTGCTCTTCTGGTGCACAACTTCTGTTCCTCAGGCAATGGCGCAGTCATTTGGTTTGGCGACGAGCTTCTTGACCTCTTCTTGTACGATTTCTCGTATCAGTTGGCGCAAAGAACCTTCATCGGGTGTCGTTGCTGTGGTCGTGGCTGCCGCGCTTATTGTTGCACTGTGGGTTGGGCGGTCATACTGCCGGTAGCGTAGATGCAGTGTGCATTTGATGAATGTCACCTCCTTGGAGAACTTGTAGGCGGGTTTCGTACAAGACCAGCGAACAGCTGCTCCTTAACGCCCCGCATGAGGTGGCTAACCTTTTCGGCTTCGGGCATATAGGAGTCTGCTCGACGAAACAGCCGCGCCATGTCCTCAACAGACATCGTGATGGATTCATTTGGTTTCTGAATCCGTGACTCGAGGAGACGCTGTGCAATTTCTCGCCTTTCGGTGCTCGCGAACGTATCGAGGAACTTCTGCCGGAACTCATCCCAAGATGACCACACACAATTCGTAAACCATGTTCGGGCTCCGTCTTGAAGCGAAAAATACACGTAGCCCAACCTCTGTGTGGTGTTCCACCCGTTAACATTCGCTGTGTGCTCGAATTCCTCGAGCCAGTCATGTGCGTGCTCATATGTGTTTCCGTGGAAGTCAACCGGAAGTCGAGGGTTCAAAAAAGTCACCTGTGTTGTGCTTGGGCTGGACATGTTGGGGCCAGTGCTTCCAGACGCAGTCATGCTTTTCGGTACGGTCATGCTTCACGCTTTACGGCAATTGACCGAACTCCGGGCTGAGGCCTAATAGCGGCTGCTGCTGCGGTGAACGGGGGTGTCGATGTGTAGAAGTCTTTCTGGACAAGATGCGGGGCTGTTGTCAGGCGTCCCGAACATGTACCCAGCGCCTCCTCTAGTGTCACAATGCAGATACAGCAGCAGTTGAATACCCGACAACTCGCTTTAATTGTACCAGAACAATGGCAAATTGATGATGATGATGATGATGATGCCTCCACTATGGCTTTTGGCCTCTCAGGGGTATGGGCCGAGAACTGAGGATAATAAATTTAAAGCCTTTTTAATGATACCTAAATCTAACGGGAGAAAGATAAAGCACACGTAAATACAGAAAGAGTGCAATATTTTTTTGCTATTTCGACCAGACAGAATAATATATATCTCAAATTGCAATTGCAGTAATTTCGAACACATTTAAAACTGATGTTTATAATTTGCGTAGTAATATTATAATAACAAATACGCAAATTGGAATTTCGAGGCGCATTCGTTTTGTTTCACGTAGATAGCTGCACACGCCATAAAAGTCATTGCTGTGGCTGTAGCCCAGAACCGAAGCACTAAAGGAGAGTATATTCTCAAAGGTGAAGGGCAGCCCAAGGTTAGCGAATGGGATGGCAAAGAGACGTTTTCTTAATAGACTGTAACGGCGACATGACAAAATATAGTGGTCTATTCATTCCAGATCTGTACAAAAGCTGCATAGGGGAGATATTCCGAGACCAGCCCAGTGTGAATATAGATTCAAAGGGGGCACACGACATCGCAGTCTTGTTAGCATGACTTCCAGCTGTCTAGTATGACACCAGCCGGATTTGCATCTATATTTTAAATGTCTAAATTCAGTGCATGGTGTTACTGACTCTATGGCATCAGCCCTGAGTGCAAATTTTCGATATCTTATAGCCGTTATACTGAGCAGCACCGGAAGCACAGAAAGTATTTAACCATTTAATGCCATTTGAGGTAATGAGTCCGCCATTTCATTGCTTGCTTGCTTGTTCCTTTCTTTTTTGGCTCTCACCCACTAAGGGGGATTAACCAAGAAGCCGGTGGTTAATGCAAGTAAATACCTATAGATTTTCTAGATTAGGGGAATATGATTACTGTGTTTTGACTGTGAAATTGATTTGGCGCAATGTAAAAAAATAAAAAAAAAATAAAAAAATAAAAATAAAAAGGGGGGGAGAAATAATAGAATTTGTTGAATATCTGTGGTGGAATCGTTATATGAAATTCTCCTGAAAGTTGAATCATTGCAGTGTATCAGCTAAATAATAAGTGGTAGTGTGACTAGTAAAAGTCGAGAGCTGATGGCTGACTCAGCAAGGTAATCTTCTTGTGTTATATATGAATTCGCAGAGAGCCCTGCAGATGTTCCTGTCGCTATGTCCCAATGAAATGGCCCCAAAAGACAAAATATTGGGAGTATTAAGTGATATTCCTAATTTTCTGAGTAAAATTTCGAAGCAGTTTTTTCTTTGATTTTTGAATCGGTGACATGTGATAAGAAAATGGTCGATATGTTCAGGTTCGTTACAGCTTGAGCACAAAGGGGATGGCACCAGACAAGACCTGTTTAAGTAGAAATTAAGAGGTGGTACACGGCAACGTAATTTTGTTACCAAGACTTCCAATTTACGCGTGGGACACCATTTATTATTCCATGTGAATTGCAGGTGCGAGAAATCTGGATTCGGTATAATGGTTTTTGATGAGTCTTCAAGAAGGGAAAGTTTTCTAAACCTCGCTGCTGTTACATAAGCTGTAGGAGGCATGATTGGCACAATCGGAAGATCAAGAGATGTTCGCGCAAGTTTGTCAGCCATCTCATTTATAAATATACTACGATGGCCTGGCACCCATATCATTCGCACTAGACGAATGTTTGCTGGGATTAAATCGTATCAGAACCTCGTCTTTCTTTCTCGCTGTGCGTGCTCTTTGTCTTTCTCTTGGTGCTGCATATTCAATGCGGCAATATTGTCACGAGCAAAAAGAGACCTACAGCCAGGAGTTCACCTTGTCTTGTCTTGTCTTCTTTCCTAGGAGATCTTGGCTCATACCCACATGGGGGATTGGCCACACTGTACCTCTTAATAGATCATTTTTTTACAACGCTTGCTAAAAATACAGAGAAATTAGATAGGAACAATAATAATGTTCCTTTGAAAAAACGTGAAAAATTGCCGAAGAATGCGATAAACCAGAATATATGAAACAAATTAACAAGAATGAGGAAGGGGGAGAAAGAATTGGATATATCTGGCAGTACCACTAGCAGCGTATCCTTCCGGTTGCCTGAATGAATTTATGTAGCGCTGACAGAATAGCACTGCGGCCCACACCCAAGTGACTGGCTCCGAACGATAATAGGGTGGATGTATTTACTGGCAATCCGAGCATACCAATCGGTCTTTCAAGAAATATTCGGCGCAGTGAGGCGAAGCAGCGGCATGTGAGAAGAAAGTGATCTATTGTTTCCCGTTCATTGCAAACTATACATAGGTTAGTTAATGAAAACCCTGATTTGTTGAGATGAAAATTTAACAGAGAAACTCTACAGCGAAAGCTTGTGAGGGGCACCTCACATTGACGGGAAAGGCATTTTGCACCTGTACCAGAGCAACGAAAATGTTCTCTTTTTCTTCTCAGCCCAAAACGAGTATGAGCCACAGCGGCTCGTTCATCAATAGTGACATGACCCCCTCTCCAAGAAGCCTCGTCTTCATGCTGTACATAAAGGCAAAAAAAGAGACGAAAATTACTGTGCAAGGAAAAGGAATGGCGTGAGGCGGAATAACGTAGTCGGTTGTGGAATCAAGAGCCAAATGAGAAATAAGAAAAGTAGGAAAGAATGCAAGGAAAAGAATAAACAAAAAGAAAGACGCGAAGTTACCGGTAAAGTCAGTCACTCACCAATGATTCACCGCGCGAAAAGTATGGTTTGAGCGATGAAACGCGAATGACTTCGTTTTGCGGGGGAAACGGTAACATCTCGAAGTGGCTTATAGGAGAACATCGTAAGTAACGTCGCCGAGACATCGTACGACCTTGTAAGGGCTGAAGTAACGGTGAAGAAGCTTTTCTCAACAGCCACGCTGTCGGATGGGGGTTCACCCCAGACTTCATCACCAGGCCTGAAAATAACTTCACGGTGACTAAAACTGTGGCGGCGCGCGTCTGCGGTTTGGTGATATTGAATACGGTGACGAGCTAGTTGACGGGCCTCTTCTGCGCACTGCGCGAGGTTGGCGGCATCCGTATGGTATATTCCTAAGTAGTCAGGAAGGAGCATGGCGTCGAGCATCGTCGTGACCTCGCGACCGTGGACTAAGCAAAAAGGAGTGAAACCGGTACTTTCTTGAAGAGCAGTGTTATACGCAAAAGTTCTGTAAGGAAGGATGGCGGCCCAGTTCTTGCGATTGATGTCCACATACGTTGACAGCATGTCTGCAATTGTCTTACTGCGTCATTCAGTCACCCGGTTTGCTTGTGGGTGGTAAGCCGTTGTTTTACGATGTTCCGTACCACTTAATCGCAAGACTTCCGGCAGCTTCTCTGCGGTGAAAGCTGTTCCACAGTCAGTTATGACGACCGCTGGCGCACCGTGACGTAAGACGATGCTGTTAACGAAAAATTGGGCGACGTTTGCTGCGTTGGCTTTAGGAAGTGCACTTGTTTCATAGTAGCTTGTTAAGCAGTCAGTAGCGACCTCAATCCACTGGTTTTCAGACGAAGACGTGGGGAATGACGCCAGAAAGTCCATGCCAATCTGGGGAAAGGGCGCCTTCGGTGGCCCTATTGGTTGCAGTAGTCTTAAGTCGCTAACAGTCGCGACATGTGCGAACGTAGTGCTTCACAGTCTTTGCAAAACGTGGCCAATAGTAGGAGCGTTGAATCCGTTGCAGCGTGCGCGTATAGCTGAGATGTCTGGACGATGGCTCCTTATGACGCGCTCGTAAAATGCCCCTACGAAGCGTAGTTGGCGCAACAAGCAGATACATAGCTGGTGTATGATGAATGTTCTTTTTTCAAAGAACTCCATCGCGGAAACAAAAGGAGGATAGCGAGCCGTGCAAAGCTTCGAGGAGGGTGGGAATTGCGCCCTTCCAGGTATTCAATGAGTGGGATGAGCTCCTAGTCATGACGCTGTTGCTCAGCCAAGCTGGTTGCTGATACGGCAGAAAGAAAATTGTCGTCATCTTCAAGATCAGTATTAGCATTTTCGACCAACCGAAGCCAAGCGATCACTTCGGCGACAATACGTACGAAAATCACAGCCAAAGCAGAAGCGGCAGCTATAGCACTAGCCTTACGTGCAGCAGAGTGCTAGAGACAATCTGCGCACGTTCTCACAGATTCCCAAGAGGCTTGCCGACTCAAAGGCGTCCTTACCAAGAGCGCCCTACGCATGCTAATATCCAACCTCTAAGAAGACCATGGCATCACATGGTGCCCCACCCACGAAGGTGTAGGAGGAAACGAATGGAAAGACCGCATGGCTCGAGCATTAACTTTCCGAGCCGTGGACATACCGACCCGGGTGGATCATTCACACCGACGCTCCCGCGAGATATCCTTGAAAGCCAAATACTGGCCTTGGAGACGGATACAGATCAGCACATATCGCAACATACACACCCTTAGCGAAATTCGGCCATCCCAATTTGCTGATGACTGGCCTTGGTGCGGTGACACACCGACATTCCAGCACATCACTTGGACTTGCCAACAAAGACCAGCAGAGGGTAACTCACCCCTAATTACACGAAATGATCTTAAAAGGTCGTGAGAGGTACGACTCACCCCGGCAGGACCTGGGAAGCCAAAGGGCAACCTTGGACGAGACCGAGCGAGCCGCTGGGGCCAGTGGGGCCCTGGAATAAGGGCTCCATCCACGAAAACCTTTTTATGCCATTTCAATAAATGTTTATTCCTCCTCCTCCTTCTCGAACTTAGAGATTCGCAAGCCAACAAAGGGAATGGTGGTCCCTAACTACCTTAAATGGGCGGCCATACAAGTATGGGAGGAACTTTGTTATGGCCCAGACAACAGCTAGGCATTCCTTTTGGTTGCAGAATAGTTTTTTTCCGCTGGGGATAATGTTCTGCTCGCAGAAGCAATTACGCGTTCTACGCCATTATGCCACTGAGCTAATACCGCTCCTAGTTCAACGTTGCTGGCGTCAGTTTGTGATTCCGTGTCGGCGCTTTTGTCAAAGTGACCCAGTACAGGCGGAGCATGGAGGATGTTTCGGAGGGTGTCGAGCGCATGTAACTGATCAGGACCCCAAACAAACAAGACACCGTCTTTTGTGAGCTATTGCGGGGTTCAGCGATCTTCAAAAGGTTTCTAACAAAGCACCTGTAATACGCACAGAGCTCCAGAAGTCGGCGTAGGTCACGCCTATTTGTGGGCACGGGAAAGGCGGCAACGGAAAAGTTTTCTCCAGGTCTGGACGAATGCTAACATAGCTCACACTGTGACCAAGGAAATTCAGTTCTTCGTATCTAAAATGACATTTCTCGTGTTGGGGAGAAAGTCCCGCTGTTCTGATTGCCTGAAGAACTGCCTGAAGGCGTTGGATGTGTTGTTCAAACGTGTATGCAAAGACCACGACGTCATAAAGGTAAACAAGACATGATTGCCATTTGAGCCCCTTTGGAACCGTATCCATCATTCTTGGGAAAGCAGCTGGCGCTGAGCATAGACCGAAAAGCAATTTTTTGAAACTCGTACAGGCCATCGGAAGTAATAAAAGCCGTTTTTGCGCAGTCACGCGCATCCACGGCGATTTGCCAGTAGCCACTACGCAAATCCACGGTGGAAAAATATTTAGCGTTGGGTATACGGTCCAACGAGTCATCTGTTCGGGGTAGAGGGTAAACGTCCTTTTTGGTGACCTTGTTCAGTTTACGGTAATCAACGCAAAAACGCAACGTACCGTCCTTCTTCTTTACTAGCACAACTGGCGAAGCCCAGGGACTGGTAGATGGCGGGATGACGTCATCCTGAAGCATCTGCTAGACTTCGTCACGTATAGCGTCTTGCTCTTTTTGCGACACCCTATAGGGATGTGGTCGGATGAGTCTCTTGGTGGTTTCCTTGATGATACGATGCTGAGCAAGTGGTGTCTGTTTAACCTTTGACAAACTAGTCTTAAAATGAGCCGAGTATACGCAAAATGCTTTCTCGTTGAGCCGATGGTAATCTCTCGTTTACGTCGACAGTGCTCGCGAAGGCTTCGTCAGGGTGGCCATTTGATGAAAATGAAGCTAACGTGGATGAACCTTCGGCATCGGCAAGTTCTTCACAATATGCAATGGCAGTGTGTCTCGTTAGGTGGCGATATTCGTCGCTGAAGTTCGTGACCAGCAGGTGAACATGCCTGTTGCTAGGCTGAATGATTCCTCGGGCAACACAGATTAGTCGAGAAATAAGGAGAGACAAATTGGACTCTGCAATTACCGCATCAGACAAGTCTTGTCACAATTCTATTTTGTGAAAGAGGGTGCTTCAAGGTGGGAGAGTCAGAGAATCGTCGGTAACACGGAGCGCTCTTTTCTGGAATTGCGTACTGTCAGTTGCAGCGCGAAAAGGATCCTCGAACGACACGAGTAATTCACGGAGGTCGATGACGGCGCCGTATTCACAAAGGAAGTCCATTCCTAGAATGACTGGCCGAGAGCACAGGTGCAATACCAGGAAATAGCCCGCAAATGTCGACGTACGCATTGGAATGTGTGCCGTGCACATACGAGTAGGCATCACCAGATGGCCACCTGCCATGCGCAACTGGTGTCCTTGCCACAGTATGGTAACTTTCCTCAGTTCAGATGAAGGGGTGGCGTTTATTACGGAATAGTTGGCACTGGTGTCGACGAGGGCGTTCAGAGCATGATTGTCGACGAACACGTTGATTTCGGCAGAAACGATCTTTCTGCTTTCGGAGAACACTGCAAAACAGGAATGGCCCTCGTCGGGTCGTTGCGTTGAAGGAAGGTCTATTACATTTTGCCGGGCCATGACTTCACCCCCAAAAGTAGCCGTTCCTTGTTTCCCCTGCGGTGACTTGGTGACCGGCTCATGAAAGGAGCGGAAGACGATGAGAGCAAACTGAAAGACATAGACCAGCGAGGCGATGGTGATCTCGACTGTTGGTGCTGAATAGTGAAGGGATATCGCTGGGCCGTGAGATAGGCTTCGATTTCGCCGGACGCTCACTGTAGCGCGGGCATCACGCATCAGTGTGGAAGCCGCGGAGGCCTAGTTGCTGGTATTGACAATTCCGGTATACGTGACCCGCTTCGCCGCAGTGATAGCAGAGCGGAAGGTTATCCAAGGTGCGCCTCGTGCTCGCCTTGCTACCACTTTGTCTTGAGGCAGACGACAGATAGGAGGGTGTGCTCGAAAACCTTGAGCCAAGAGGCGGGCTCGAAGCACTGTCGTAGAATAGTCGCATAGCAGGATCTGTAGCCGGTGGCGCAAGGGGCCGCAACGCCGTTGCGTATGACAGGACTGGGGCCTCGGGAATCGGTGATGCCATTTGGGCCAGGGGTATGACAGCTTGCCGGACTTCTTGTCTGATTACATCCGTGAGGGCTGAAGTCCCATCCACCTCACGGATGTGAGGTGGATGAGACTTCAGCCTGAAGTTGAGGTGGATGGATGTGATGTGGATGGGATCTCACTGCCTGAAGTTGTCGCAATCATCCCGAACGATACGTTCGAATGAAGTCTGCGAGGGCCTGTCTCGCACTGTCAGAGCCGATAGAGCATGCTGTGGCCGGGATATGGCATTTGTATTGTGACGACCGCTGCTGCAAAGTACGTTCCATCGTGGTTGCCTCACTGATGAACTCGACGACTGTCGTCGGTGTATTGCGCACAAACCCAGCGAAAAGTTGTTCTTTTACTCCGCGCATCAACTGCCCCACCTTCTTTTTTCTCCGGCATGGCACGGTTTAAACGCCTTAAGAGCCGAAGCATGTTCTCGACAAACATCGATACTCGTTCGTTCGGCCGCTGTATTCTGCAGGATATGGCTTGTTCAGCCCTCTCCTTTCTCTCGGTGTTGCGATGGGGGTCATGGAGCTGTCGGCTAAACTCTGGCCAGGTTGCGAAGGAGCCCTCGTGGTTCTCGTACCACGTCTTCGCAGAATCCTTCAAGTAGAAAGAAACTCGGCGCAGCTCATATACATCGTTCCATTCGTTGATACTAACAACCCGATCAGAGTGGTCGAGACAGTCATCAACATACTCGTAGATGTCTCCATGGAACGGCTTTGGTGTCTTTGACGCATGAAAAAACATGCACAAGAAGAGAACCATGGGTATCCCTGGTTTGGATCGCCTGGCTTGTTATCAGAGTTGCCATCTTTCTGGGTGTCAATACCAAGAGACCGAATTCAGAGGGTAACCCACGCAGGCGGCTGCTGCTTCTTGCTCTGGGAGATGTAGCTGTCTCCAAGAGAACTGACAAAGCCGAATTAGACGTACCCAGCACCGTCACCAGTAATGTCACGAGCAAAACAAGACCGACTACCAAGAGTTGACTTGCATTTGGTTGTTCCTTTCTTTTGTGGTTCTCACCCACTAAGGGGGATTGGCCAAGAAGCCAGTGGTTAATGCAAGTCAATACCTTAGGCTATCTAGACTAGGAGAATATGATTACTGTGTTTTGACTGTGAAATTAATTTGGCGCAATGTAAAAAAAAGGAAAAAAGGGAGGAAGGAGAGAAATAATAGAATTTGTTGAATATCTGAGGTGTAATCGTTATATGAAATCCTTCTGAAAGTTGACGCTGCAAGGGGCCTTCACTCGTTCGCTAACAACATGTCGGAAACTTGGCTGAGTGACCCCAGTGTCAGGAACCGCCGCCTACACAAATTGGACCCATCGAAAAAGCTTCAAGTTCCATCGGACCTCTCCCGCCAGGATGCAACTTTACTGTGCCGCCTGCGGTTAGGAGTAGCTTTTACAAAGGCGTACTCCTTTCGCATAGGAATGGCGGATAGCTCCCGATGTGATTCGTGCGACACTGACGAGACAATAGAACATCTACTGTGTTCATGTGAACGTTTTGCGAGCGAACGCAATTTGCTACGCGAAACGTTGGAGACACTAGATAGTAGACCTCTTTCCGAAGAGAAGATACTTGGCTCATGGCTCTACGCGTCGCTGGCCAGCAAAGCGACGCGGGCACTGCTAAGTTTTCTGAAGACGACCGGACTACGCGACCGCTTATAAGCGTGCAATGGACAAGGTCCCACCAACATACACGTTGCCCTTCACTTCTCTCTCTCTTCTCCTTTAATCCCCTCACCCCTTCCCCCAGTGCAGGGTAGCAAACCGGACGTGCGTCTGGTTGACCTCCCTGCCTTTCATTTCTTCCCTTCCTCCTCCTCCTCCTCCTCTGAAAGTTGAATCATTGCAGTGTATCAGCTAAATAATAAATGGTAGTGCGGCTAGTAAAAATCGAGAGCTTATCACTGCCTCAGCAAGGTAATCTTCTTGTGTCATATAGAAATTTGCCAAGAGCCCCGCAGATGTTCCTGTCACTGTGTCGCAATGAAGCGGCTCCAAAAGACAAAATATTGGGAGTAAGTATTAAGTGATATTCCTAGTTTTTAAAATAAAATTTCGAAGCAATCTGTCCTTTGATTTTTGAAACGGTGACATGTGATAAGAAAATAATCAATATGTTCAGGTTCGTTACAGTTGAGCACAAAGGGGATGGCACCAGACCAGACCTGTTTAAGTAGAAATTGAGAGGTGGTACACGGCAACGTAATTTTGTTATTAAGACTTCCAATTTATGCGTGGAATACCATTCATTGTTCCCTGTGGAGTGCAGGTGCGAAAAATCTGAATTCGGTATCATGACTTTTGATGAGTCTTCAAGAAGGAAAAGTTTTGTAAACCTCGCTGCTGTTACATAAGCTATAGGAGGCATGATTGGCACAATCGGAAAGTCAAGAGATGTTCGCGCAAGTCGATCAGCCATTTAAATTATAAATAGACTACGATGACCTGGCACTGATATCATTCGCACTAGACGAATGTGTGCTGGGAATAATGGTGTAAAAGTTTCTAGTACTGCTGATGCTGACGACGATGTTAAAAAAGAACACACGGAATACGAGTCAGAGACTATCGCAGCTGACGAATGAGTCGCAGGAAGTTCACGAATAGCTAGTATAACGGCCAATAATTCCGCTTCAAATATTGGTGTAGATTCTGAGAGGCGTAATGAAAATGACCAAAATAATGAGAGAGAAAAAATACTCACACCTGCCTTCTCGCCACTCGTAGATGCACCCGTTGCAATTACTATATTAGTACCTATTTGAGACAGGTGTTGTTCTAATAAACATATCAAATAATTAAAGGGCAAGTGTTTAGCGTTCATGGGGAAGATATCGTCAAATTCTATTTGCACTTGGCCGATTGGTTTGACAGATGGCGTGATCTCGAATATATTAGCATTTAAAGCATCTCGAAGTGATTGAACAAATAGCCCTTATGTTTTATATACACTGGACCAATGCTCATTGAAAAATACACCAGGCTCGGCAAAGAATACAAACTGTCACCTTCTTAAAGTGGATTCAGAAAATTTTAAATAGGTATTGACTGTTAAAATACGGAATCTGCAAGCAAGGGTGGGTATCCGAGCTTCGTAATACAAAACTTTGTTAGCTGTGAATTTTGGCACACCTAGACAACTACGAAGAGCTTGCCGCTCTAAGAGAATCAGATGGTTTATTTTGTATGCTGGTCCACCAGAGAATAGTAAACATCCGAATTCAAGGATCGGACGAACGTACATGCGATAGATCATGATCAGCGTATCTCTGCGAAGACCCGAACGGAGGCGGCCCAGCCTAAGTATCATCCCAACAGCGCGTGACTTGACCTTAATTTTAATATGTTCAATGTGGTCACGCCAGCTCAGTTTTTGATGGTATAGTACACCCAGATATTTAATACAGTGAACCTGGGGAATTCTTTCTTGATGGTACTGAAGAGAAATAGTAACTGGTACGTCCAATGGAAAAACTATTAATGCACTTTTAGTTACGTTCAGGTTCATATAAATTTTCTGAAACCAAGTTTCCAATGTTGCCAAATAAAACTGTAAAGTCGAAATCAGTAAATAAATACCGCTGTCAGATGCAAAGAATGCGATATCATCCGCATATACATATACTTGTACCTTATCACTCAGTGGCATTGAAATTAACAAAATGTTAAATAGCACAGGCGAGAGAACAGAGGAACACCTCTCGTTTGGCTATATTTCGATGTGGAAACGCCTCGTTGGGAGCAATAAAATTTTCTGTCTTTTAAAAATTTGTATATCCAATTTGTTATGTACTGCGGGAACGTAAGCTCTTTTAGGGCATTGATAAAAATAGGATATTCAACACTGTCATAGGCCTTGGCTAAATCAAGGGTTACTGGGCCGCATATTGTCGATTGTGGCGAGCAAGCTTTATACGAGCCTCTAAATCAATATGCGCCCACCATATAGAGTGACGTGGTGTAAATCAAATTCGGCACGCACTGAGTATCGCATTATCTGTTATGAACTTCGTAACTGTGATGTAAAATGTTCTTTCTATTAACTTAACTACATGTGATGCTAAAGCGATCGGCCTAGTGTTATCTATCTGCATTCCTAGATACTGTTTTTTGAGAAGCGGTATTATTTTTGCAAGTCTCCAGTCAGGAGTTATCAAACAACTTTCAAGTGAATAGTTGACAACGTTAAGGAGGTCTTCATATTTTTAACATTTCTGAAGTGACGCCATCTGGTCCAGGACCGGTGTTTGGCTGAATACGAACGACGTGCGCAAGTTCATTCCTACTCACTTCAATAAAACCAATTCCCAATGACGGTTTTGCACACTTTATTTTAATTTGTGATGTAAGTCTCTTCTCCAATCGAAATGCTAATTCAGTTAATGTATCTTCCAACTTAGTTGGAGAAAAAATAACTGAGTCAATATTTACGTGTGTTGGAATAGCTTTACGATTACGGAGATATCTGAATGGAGCTTTCTTGTTGCCGCTCTTAGATAGCTATACCGTTTTTCCTCATAATCGTGTTTCGCTAATAAAACTGTTTTCTTAAAGGTAGCTTTAGCAAAAAAAGTTTCTCCAATTAGTCGGATATTGGTTGGTAAGGAGTTTTTTCATGCAGCGTTGCGGTGTCTATAATCTCTGGCACAATCCACATTCCACCAGGCAGATATGAATTTTCCCTTTGTTGAAGATATAGTGAACTGTGATTTTTTAATTGTACCCTTTAGGGTGGAACAAAGGCTCATAGCTTTCATATTTGCTTCCATATTGGGCAAGGAAGACAGCGCTGACTGTAAATTCTTTTTAAATTTAGAGTAGTTTACAAAACTTTGCCCCTGGCGATCTACCGTGACTAAAGAAATGCTGACTTCAAATACCAGGGGCAAGTGATCACTACTTGTGGCGGTATCAAGAACAGTCCAAGGCGATAATGTCACACTTGAGCTTGCTAATGTCAAATCTAAGACGGACCTCGAATTACATCGAACGAATTTCGCAACTCTGGAATTACAACAAATAAGGTTATTCCGATTAGTCCAGTCGCACAACCGTTTTCCAGATGAATCAGTGCGTGATCCCCACGACACGTGATTGGAATTGAAGTCTCTCGCAAAAAGTTTACTGTTTCTGCAAAAACTCACAGTCACATCAAAAGCTTTTTCATATTTTAATTCAGCCGGAAAGTAGTTGTTGACTATAGATAGTGGCGCGCATCCGGGAAAGTGAATTTCCAGAACCAATACTTTATAATCGTGTGATATTTGTTGGTAAACTAAGTGTGCTTTATGACAAATTTTGGATGAAATGAAAAACATTAATACTCCACCACGTGAGTCCCTGTCCAGTCGAAAGCACTGATAGTTTTTTAGATAGAAGTTTTGATCAGCAGACAGCCAAGTTTCTTGTAACAAAATGACGTCTGGAGATTGTCGAGAAATTAGGTATAATAAGTTTGTATATGCAGAGAGATTTGAACGGCAGTTCCACTGAAGTACTCTAAGATACCCTATGATGATAAGCAAACAGTAGCAACTGCTTGATCTAAGATACTGTCTTTTAAGAAGTCCGCTTTCGTCCTAGGTTCCTTCACAATCTTTTTTGTTTTTGGGTGAAAAGAATTTTTAGGTTGCAAGTAGGTGATCTGGTGCGTTTCAAAAGACGAGCATCCATATCTACATCCCGACTACTCATTGATTCTGAATCAGATATACCTTCCTGCTCAGTTGTGTTAGATCTGGAAGGCATTGCCTCATTATCGATTGAGGCATCTGACTGATGTTCGGCAGGTTTATTGATTGAGGCACTAGGAGGTTGGATACGCTTAGTTATTTGATCAGTCACACCCGACATCCATAATAATATTGACTGAGTCGGACAGATTGAGTAAAAAGTTTTCTATTACTTTTTCTACTGCCTTTTCTAACATTGCTGAAATGGACGGAGAAAGTGATGCATCCATAGAAAGAGGTGGACGAGCTGCTATGCTGGCATAACTCTGATTCTTGCTTTGAATTTCTACAATTGCTTCTCAACGAGAGCATCGTCTCCTTTCAATGTGCTCAATAACCTAAAGTTCCTTTGATCATGCAGGGCTGTTGGGATTGTCTGCAGCGTGATTCGCCTTGCACAAACAGCATGTCTTACTGTCTGATTGGCACTCAGCAGTACTATCACCAGCCCCGTATATGGCCCCGCATATGCGTCATCGAGTCTCTGATCGACAGCCTTTAGTAATGTGCCCAAAGCGCCAGCATTTAGCACATTGCAATAGATGGGGAGCTAAAGCTTCGACCTTATAGATAAGCGGCCATGCCTTGATCTCCGAAGGGCGATCTGTTCGAGGGAATATGGAATCACAGTTTCAGTAGTAACTTTCTGTTTGTTTTCCTGTTTGGTACAGCGGTAAACAGAAATAAAACCTTCTGGGGAAAAGATGTCCAAGACTTCTGCTGGGCTTAGACTTGTGTCTACCCCCCGAACCAATCATTTGCAGCAAGCTAAATGAGGTGGGATAAAAGAGCTCACCAGATGTGATGCAAAAGTAGAGCACTTCAGAAGGTCTTGGATGCAAGCCTTGTCTGGTGAGCAGCATAGTATCCCCCCGTGTCTAAACTGACGAACCTCTGTTATCAGTAGAGAGTGGGGAGTGATCGCACGAAGATTTGTTTGGATTGTCTTGGGATTTTTCATGCGGATGAACCCAGCGGTGGTCGGCATCAAAGTGACAGGAACGCTACGGATTCCATTGCGGAGAAACAACTCCAGGGGCAGATCTTGAGGGGCAACAGAGGCTGACCAGAGGGCAGGCCTCTGGCCCGGAGAAGAAACAGACATGAAATAGGATGAAGTTACACTTATCAATGCACAAAAACAGTTGCGGAACAAGAGGTAAATCTAATAAAATAAAAGTAACCGCCGGCTACTTGACCGCAACCCTGAGGATGGAACAAGGAACGTTGGGACCTGTGAAGCAGAACAGCTTCCGAGCGTAGACGCCGAACCAATCACCTAATCGACCAAGCAGGCCCGAGCAGTGCGTCTGTTGGCTGTTCTCAACAGAACGCGCACGTCTTCTTTCTTTCTTTCGCGTATCTTGACTTGCACCAGAGAAACGAGAATGTTCTGTTCTTCTTCTCAGCCCAAAACGAGTATAAGCCACAGTGGCTTGTACATAAATGGTTGCAATATAGTGCCCAATCAGTTTCCTGACATGTACTGAAAACTTATGCGCACTATCTGAGCAGCATTACAGCATTTCTTGGTGGAGACTGAAGCAAATTGATCCTCGAAAATGTTACTGAACTATGTGGTTGGGCCTGTAAACATATCCAGCAATGTCACAGTGCAACTGAATTTCAAAGGGCCACAAAGCAATCGACTCAGGTGGTACGTACACCCACTTGATGCTATACTACACCTTATGTCAATTGCTTGGGAAGTGTTTGGATTTATCCTGTACTTTGGTGTACTAGAAAGACTCTATAATTGTGATATACCTAAATGTGCTTACAAGTGCGCATAAATGGTTAGTGCTTATGTCAATTCATTATTACGTGGAGGTAATGAAGTGATTTCTTTGTCATAGAATATTTGAGCACATCTCTTATGAGTAAATGTTACAATCCCTCAGTTACCATAGTGGCACCTATATTCCCATGACCTGCAGCAGATGTGAAAAATGACAGAAACGTATAATAGGAGCGGTCAACATTGTCATTGATGCCCTGTCACATGGCCCAATTCACATGTTTACCTTTCCCATAGAAATATAGACCTAAATAGGCGGCAACTGGTTGACATGTCAACAAATTTTGCCATCTGTAAGAATTATAAGCTTCGAGGCTGCTAGACTTTCAGTGGTGCAGAGTCGTTTGCCAGTAACAGGAGACATATTTGCTTCAAAACATGCTGTGACCCAAGAACTGATCATTTATTTCCACTTGCAAGCACAATTAGGCATATTGGCAAAACTAGACTGTCTTTCGCGGGAAAGCCAAAGGTTTCCCCACGCAAAAGGTTTATATTTCTTTCTCTTAAAAAATGTTATCGTTTGAAAACATATTGTCGCATGAACCTTGAAAAATGCTTGAACATGGGCCATGGACTTATAACCTGTGATATAGGCGGAACATTGTGTAGTGGAGGGATAGGGGGATGACGTACTTGGTCTTCAGTGCAGGCAAGTCGAGTATGTGTTATTTGGTGTTTGGTCTCCCATTGCTGGAAATTTTAGGGGTGGGCCATTTGTACAATGTCCCATTCCTTAGCTACATTACTGCATTAACTATGAAGCACCCATGTTGCACTTTGGTGCCTTCAGTGGCTAATCAATTAGACTGCCTTTCTGGTGGACGTGACCATTTCAGCCATTAGTAATACAGATAAGCTTAATATCTTGATCTGCATGTCAAACTAAAAGTCAAAAAGGCCGTTTCAGTTTGAAAAGTCTGGAGGAAACATGTTTATATACCACATAAATCTGAAAACAAATGACAACTTCATGTGTGTAGAGCAGTATAAGTCACAAAGATATGACTCAGAGCAGATCGGGCAGCCGCCTTTGGACGACTGTCTAACTGATTATTCTGCACACTGCAGGGGTGAGAACGACAGCGATTACCTGGCTCATCATATCTACGGTGAACAAGGGCCCTCAAGTGGGCAACGCGCCGACGCATCACTACCTGGGTTCTTGCACCTAACGACTGCTCAGACCACGTGATGTCGGCTACAGCACCACGGAGAGCATGGTGACGCCCCCTTCGACTATATAAGCAAGCGAACACCGACTGTCACCACTCAGAGCAGATCGGGCAGCCGCCTTTGGACGACTGTCTAACTGATTATTCTGCACACTGCAGGGGTGAGAACGACAGCGATTACCTGGCTCATCACATCTACGGTGAACAAGGGCCGTCAAGTGGGCAACGCGCCGACGCATCACTACCTGGGTTCTTGCACCTAACGACTGCTCAGACCACGTGATGTCGGCTACAGCACCACGGAGAGCATGGTGACGCCCCCTTCGACTATATAGGCAAGCGAACACCGACTGTCACCACTCAGAGCAGATCGGGCAGCCGCCTTTGGACGACTGTCTAACTGATTATTCTGCACACTGCAGGGGTGAGAACGACAGCGATTACCTGGCTCATCATATCTACGGTGAACAAGGGCCGTCAAGTGGGCAACGCGCCGACGCATCACTACCTGGGTTCTTGCACCTAACGACTGCTCAGACCACGTGATGTCGGCTACAGCACCACGGAGAGCATGGTGACGCCCCCTTCGACTATATAGGCAAGCGAACACCGACTGTCACCACTCAGAGCAGATCGGACAGCCGCCTTTGGACGACTGTCTAACTGATTATTCTGCACACTGCAGGGGTGAGAACGACAGCGATTACCTGGCTCATCATATCTACGGTGAACAAGGGCCGTCAAGTGGGCAACGCGCCGACGCATCACTACCTGGGTTCTTGCACCTAACGACTGCTCAGACCACGTGATGTCGGCTACAGCACCACGGAGAGCATGGTGACGCCCCCTTCGACTATATAGGCAAGCGAACACCGACTGTCACCACTCAGAGCAGATCGGGCAGCCGCCTTTGGACGACTGTCTGATTATTCTGCACACTGCAGGGGTGAGAACGACAGCGATTACCTGGCTCATCACATCTACGGTGAACAAGGGCCGTCAAGTGGGCAACGCGCCGACGCATCACTACCTGGGTTCTTGCACCTAACGACTGCTCAGACCACGTGATGTCGGCTACAGCACCACGGAGAGCATGGTGACGCCCCCTTCGACTATATAGGCAAGCGAACACCGACTGTCACCACTCAGAGCAGATCGGGCAGCCGCCTTTGGACGACTGTCTAACTGATTATTCTGCACACTGCAGGGGTGAGAACGACAGCGATTACCTGGCTCATCATATCTACGGTGAACAAGGGCCGTCAAGTGGGCAACGCGCCGACGCATCACTACCTGGGTTCTTGCACCTAACGACTGCTCAGACCACGTGATGTCGGCTACAGCACCACGGAGAGCATGGTGACGCCCCCTTCGACTATATAGGCAAGCGAACACCGACTGTCACCACTCAGAGCAGATCGGGCAGCCGCCTTTGGACGACTGTCTAACTGATTATTCTGCACACTGCAGGGGTGAGAACGACAGCGATTACCTGGCTCATCATATCTACGGTGAACAAGGGCCGTCAAGTGGGCAACGCGCCGACGCATCACTACCTGGGTTGTTGCACCTAACGACTGCTCAGACCACGTGATGTCGGCTACAGCACCACGGAGAGCATGGTGACGCCCCCTTCGACTATATAAGCAAGCGAACACCGACTGTCACCACTCAGAGCAGATCGGGTAGCCGCCTTTGGACGACTGTCTGATTATTCTGCACACTGCAGGTGGGACTTCTTTTTTTCACTAGTGCGAGCAAGCACAATTCTTCTATTTGCGGCTCCCAATTTGCTCTGAACTTGAATCACCTTATGTAACCACCCTTTTTGATGTTATTGAACCTATTTTAAACAAAGTGTGTACAAGACGACAGGATGGAAAAAAAAACTTGATGCCCTGACAGATTTCGCCAACGCTTTGAGCAAAAAAGCACCCAGTACTGTAAAAGATTTGGGAAAGGTACTGCTTGAGATGACTAATAAGTTCCTTGATGCTTTTTGATATCAAGACTCATGTGGAAAAAGTCAATCCCTTGAACAACGCTATAAAGGCTGAATTGGCATCTCTCAGGGCATCCGTAAACTTTACAAGTGAGAGTTTCGATGAACTGAAAACAGAAATAAAATTGCTGCACAAAGACCTCAATGATGCAAAAAACCGTAACCTCGAGTTCCAGAAAGAGAACGCGCAAATTAAGAAAGAGCTTTGTGACACAAGAAAACAGCTGATTGACCTGCAGCAATATTCTAGGCGCAACAATATTGAATTCAAAGGTATTCCTTTTACCGAGAACGAAGACCTAGAAAAAGTTGTGGAAAAGATTGCTGACTGTTTGCGCGTTGAGCTGACCAGTCAAGATTTGGACGTAGTGCACAGAGTACCAACAAAGACAAACAATGTACCAAATATCGTAGTAAAGTTTGTGTCGCGGTCTAAGCGCGATAAGGTCCTAAAATCGGCAAGAAAGAACAGGCTGAACACAGCGATGCTTGGTTTCAAGACAAATGTACCCGTGTTCGTGAACGAACACTTGTGTCTCGAGAATAAAGTTTTGCTAAGTAAGACCATACAGAGGAAAAAAGACAAAAACTGGAGATTCGTTCGGGTTTCTGAAGGAAAGGTATTGGCAAGGAAATCGGAGAACTCGAAGGTCATTCACATCTCCTGTGAAGATGACCTCGCGAAACTATTATGGTACTTCTGCGCATAGACCACCGGAAGCGGTTTTTGTTATAAAATGGCAGTCACGATACCTCAAGTAGATCAACTACTCAGCGATACATGTACTAATATCTTCCACTGCAATATCCGCAGTATAAGAAAAAACGTGAACTTGCTTCTCGCTTTTCTATCAAAACATGTCCACACTTTTGATGTACTAGCAATCACGGAAACGTGGTTAAAGAAGGGTGAGACAGTGCATGTTCCTGGATATGTAACTCTATCGTATCAGCGTGATTCTTGTTCACGTGGCGGCGTCGTCGCATTTTTAATGAAAAGGGGCTACGCTTTTACGGAGCTATCATCACTGAATTGCAGCTCCGCTGATATTGAAGCTCTTTTTGTTAGACTACACTCTTTTGGTATAATCGGCGTCGTTTATCGACCCCCGAATTCAAACATTGACCGATTTTTAGACAAGATGGAAGAAACTTTTTTTAATCTGTCGGCGAATTATAGCAACCCGGTTGTAATCGTTGGAGACATGAATATTGACACACATAATTCTAAGTATACCAGTTACGCGCAATTACTGAGCTCATTCAGTTTTCGTAACCTAATAAACATACCTACGAGGGTAACTAGTATATCAGAAAACACAATTGACCATGTTTTGACGAACATAACATCTGGTATGAAGGCCGGCGTTTATGATGAAGCGATATCAGATCACTTTCCTGTCTTTGTTTCCATAAATGACACACGAAAAAGCATTACACCAAGTATCACAACAGAGGGCAAAATAGATTACAATTTATTACGAAGCATCATTCTCGTCATTGACCCTGACAGTCTATATAATGATGACGTCAATGTTGAACTTCAGAGCTTAATAAAGTTCCTTATTAGAGCCATTGAAAATAGCCGCTCAAATGTATCTGCACGCTCATATAAGACCCCGCTATGTCCTTGGATGACAGCAGAAATCCTTGACCTGCTGAAGACGAAAGATTTTTGGTACCATAAATGGAAGAAACATAGAAATAATAAATATTACCTTGGCCAGTTCAAAATTTTCAGGAATAAATCCGTGCTCCTTACGAGGCAGCGAAAGAAGGAATATTACTCTCGCCTAATAGAACAAGCTCAGGGCAACTCTAAAAAAACTTGGGAGATCGTAAACGAAGTTGTTGGCAATCAACCACGACAACGCGTGCTACCTGATTCTATTGATGCACAAACTCTAGATAACTTTAATTATTATCTCACTAAAATTGGTCCAACGTTAGCAATGCAGTTTTCTTCCTCCACTCCTCAATGTTTTCCGCCGTCTTTGCCGAATACGTTTGCGGTACACAACATTAGTCTAGACGAAATTCAAAACACTACTGCTAATTTAGCCACCAATAAAGCCAGCGGGATAGATGGTATCACAGCGCGGATAGTAAAAGACAATATTGACGTCTTAGGCCCTATCCTATGCCATATATATAACCACTCCTTGCGTACGTCAACATACCCATCCTGTCTGAAAACTGCTAAAGTAGTACCGGTGTACACGGAGAGTGATCGCTCTGATCCCTCAAGTGATAGGCCTATATCTGTTTTAAGCATAATAAATAACATATTTGAAAGAATTCTAGCAAAACGGATGCGCGTCTTCCTAGAAAAATATCGTGTAATATGCGCCGAGCAACATGGATTTTGGGCGCACCATTCCACCGCCACTGCTGTACTATCTGTATCACAAAAAATTAACGAAGCATTAAATAATAACCTCCTTGTAGCAGTAGTTTTTCTTGATTTAAAGAAGGCATTTGATACAGTTGACCATGATATATTACTAATGAAATTAAGACACTATGGTTTAGACACTAGTTACATGAGCGAACGTCAACAAATGGTGATTATGCATAATATCACTTCCTCCCTGTTAAATATACGCACAGGGGTACCACAAGTGCGGCGGCTGCATTTTCGATGGAGGCGGAAATGTTGTAGGCCCGTGTGCTCAGATTTGGGTGCACGTTAAAGAACCCCAGTAAAGTAAAAAGTTGGGCGAGTTGGTGCTGGTTCATGATGATAAGGGGCGCGAAAAAAACGACACACAACAGAGAAGAAGTACACGGGACGACGCGCTACTAGCAACTGGAATTTTTTATTCAGGAAACACCATTTATACCGCAGTGACATCAAATTTAACCCAACGAATCGACGAAGAACTAAAAACCTAAAACTACATGCTCAGCATGCCTACAAGTAACGTTGCAGATAGGCTATCTCCCCTTCCTGCAGACTGATAGAGGGGTGGCTGATGCAATCGGGCCCCTCCCTCTGGATAAAGAGGGCTTCTATAATCTCCCTCTCCGCTGAGCCCCTGTGCCTGTAGATTACAGTTGTCTGCTCAAATGCAGGCTTACAGTTACCCTGATCGCACCCTCTGCAATGCATCGCCAGATGCGTGAACGGTCTTCCTATTAAAGAGCTGCTGTGCTCTCGCAACCGCACGTTGAGGCATCTACCAGTTTGTCCTATGTATACCTTGCCGCACGGCAGTGGTATTCTATATACAACACCACGTGCGCAAGGAACGAACTGCCTTACGTGCTTAATGGCACATCCTCTTTTTTCACACTGCTTTGGCCTACCTGTCTTCTTACCAACCGCTGAGCAGATGCGGCCCACCTTGTTTTCTGCGGAGAACACGAGATCCACCTCATACCTCGAAGCCACTCTCTTAAGGCCGTGCGAAAGCCAGTGGATATACGGTATTTTTGACACTCTTTTTCTTCCCTGCGGGACATTCTTGGCTAGACCTGTCCCAGGCCGTTGCTTAATGGACTTTTTTATTTTTTCGCAAGCAGCAGCTAAAACACTATCAGGAAACGCCGCGTCTCTTAGTCTTTCCACCTGCGCGAAAAAACTTGTCTCCATAAGATGTGGGCATGATCTGTCCAACGCCGATTTTAGGCACGTCATGGCAATGCCATTTTTTACTAGGCGAGAGTGCCCAGAGCTGTAATCAAGAAGCGGCTTCGCGGTCCTAGGGGAAAACATCCAACACACGTGTTTTTGTTGGAATGACAGCTGCAAATCCAGAAAACGCAGCTGTCCATTCTTCGGCACTTCGCACGTGAATGTCAAGCCCCGCCCCTTATTACCAAACACACTGAGCACTTCATCAACTCTGCTATCAAAGTTGGCTGAATTGATCAACAGCAAATAGTCGTCCACATATCTGTACACTTTCTGGACCAAACCATCAAGGCCAGTTACAAGATCATTGTCAACTCTGGCTAAAAAAATGTTGCTCAGTACGGGAGCCACTTTGGATCCAATACAGATCCCTGATCTCTGCACAAAGTTCTTACCCTTCCAGCCGACGTACGTGTGTTTTATGTAAAAGAACAATAGTTCTAAAAACTTTGAACAGAGATGCCGCACTTGGTCACAAACATCACTTCATCATTGTTGCCAATGCACTCTTTCACACTAGTCATCAGTTCATCATGAGGCAGTGAATTGCCTCATGATGAGGCAATTCACTGCAGCAAAAAATTGCACTTACTGCAGCAAAAAATTGCACTTACCGTCTATAATGTCATTTCTTATAAGGTGCCCTTGCATATATCAGTATTTTCATCCTTTTGCAGCCTTACCAGACGTGTCACATTACATAATTTCAATCTTCCGCCTACTAACAATGTTTATGGCAAACGATTGCTACAATTTGCTGGAGTAAAGGTCTGGAATGATATACCATGCCAAATAAAAGAAAGCAAAAGTTTTGCCTGTGCTCTTAAAAAATACTTTCTGCAGAAAAATGAACAGGTACACTAACACACACCTCGTTGTAATCTCCACTTCGTTATGTATAGATTATATGTCTAACAAAATCATACTTGACATGGTATACGTACCTTTATGTATTTGATGTATTGTATACATACAATCCGTTGTTTGCATGGAACAATGCTGCAAGATACTTCAAATGACTTATCACAAATATGTTTCCTTCTTATATTTTGTTTTGATTTTTTTCTTGTATGATTGAAGTGTACTTATAAAATATCTGCTTTGTTAACTCAATCTGTTCCTTTAAATGAATATTTATTTAGACCCCCTACTAGCCAGTGGCTATGGGTCTAACCAGTGTTGTGTATTTTCATGTAATAAGAGAACTTGAAATAAAATAAAATGAAAAAAAAATACGGGAAGAGTGATATGCACCAGCTACTTTGCCCAACTGAGCCGTTCAAATGTGCTTGCTTTTAGTTCTGTTTGACTCTCCCACTGATTATAAGAGGTCCTGAAGACAGATACACCACAAAATTTTATGCGGAGTATGTGATAACTCAGACAAATTAATTAGTTATTTGCTGATTACAGCAATCCTGTTTGCTCTTCTGCACGGAGTCTGGAGAAAGGAAACCAGAAAAAATATGACTAAGGTAAATTGAGAAACACTGTAATAAAAATTCAAAGATCTCACATGCCAAATAAAAAACAATGCACAGCTGCTCACAGCACAGGCAACAGTCTTCAGTACTACAAATAGTCACTCACTCGTAGCTTAACTTAGACATTGCCCATTCATAGACAATGCCTCTCAGTTTTGAATACCAGTCCTCAGAGCAGCTTTCAAATTATTCTTCTCATACTCCGGATATTACCGCGATTTCTGACACATTTTCTGGTTTGTAATGTGTACGGCCAGCTGGTTTTAGCCGCCCTACTAAACGGAAAATTAATAAAGGACAGCGGGTGTGAAATAAAACTCTCTACTTTACATTTGGGTGATGTGCAGAAAATAAACTAGTTGGTATTGTGGTGCCCTATCCCGTCTTCTCTCGGTTTTTCTTACTGTCTCGATTGCGCCACAAATATTTTGTTAAGCTATGCATCAACTCGCTTAACATTGCATTCTTTTAAAGAACAATCCTTGCAGGTGTCCAAGTTAGGTTAAACCAATTCAAAACTTGGATTTAGCTGAATCTAGTAATCTTCCATCTATTTATTGAAGTCTTTTGGCCAGAATTTTTCATGCTGTGTTTGCAGTAGTTGTATGTCACGTGGCTGTGATAATGAGGAATGCGGCATTTGGCCTAGTAGAGACGAAGCTTTTTATCAGCTGTATCTTGACAACCTCAGAGTGTAAGCAATGCATTCTGTACGTTGATAGCAGTGAATACAGTCGTCACCTGTTGGTAGTCTAGCTGCAACGCATCGTCTTTTATACACCAGTGGTCAAACCTTTGAGCTGTTGGTGACATTCTGAAACAATCCTGAAGCTTCTCAAACGTTACTATGTGTTCTATGCTTAGTGGAGCTAACAGGTTTATATGTGAAGCATTTTTTGGTGAACTTCGGTGACTTTGAGCGTATCTATCTATCTAGCTGCTTACGTTTGGGTGCTCTCGTGGTCACCACCTTAACTTGGCGTGAACTAAAATTAGCATGGGAGGGTAAGATGGTTTGACGAATATGACGTGCTGGTCAAGACGTGAATAATGTCACAATCGCATTGTGTACGTCGTCAAACACTTCCCGTCAAATTGGCACATACACATGGGCAGAAAAGTGCCGCTAGTATGCGGGTATGTGCCACAGGTGACTGACACTTAGTATCTACCAAGGAACGACGAAAACCCTCGTGGGCAATTCTAACGCGTCAGCGTTAAGCAATACCCGACATCGGTAGCGTTGACCCAACTAAGGCATAGAATAAACGTCAGTGTAAGAAAAGTCTGACATTGGCAACGCTGACCCCCCAACGAATGCAAAGAAAAAGCTTCAGGGTCCCAGCAGGAATCCAACCCAAGACGTCGGCCAGGTAGTCTACATTCTACCACAGAGCTACACAAGGTCTCGGAACTACTTTTCAACTAGACGGTAATCTTCGTGAAATGTCAAGAGTGGTTGCAGTACTGCTTCCAAATTTTATAAACATTACATATGCGTGATACAGCTGTCGTGTCGGGCTAACGTCAATTGTGGTAAGTTGTCATGCACTGAAGTCGATTTATATAGCAGTGTACAGGGGGCCAGCATCAGCGCTTTATATCAACTTCTGGTTTTTCTGATACGCATGTTCCAGTTGACATTGTTGCACATATGCAAACAAATAATATTATAAACATATGTCTGTGCGTGCAACATATATATATATATATATATATATATATATATATATATATATATATATATATATATATATATATATATATATATATATATATATATAATGCCACGTTCCATTTCCCAAGTTTTTGTTATCGTCCCAAAACACCACACGATTATTAGCGCAAACCGCGCCTGCAGTTTTCTAGAAGGTTCCGGACTGTAGTAGATCATTTCGATAAGATCACGCCCACTGTGCGAACGGTACAGATTGTTCTGGAAGCTACGCCACCGCCAGCGATAACGCTAGAACATTCGACGGCAAGAGTATAAATGCCGACGCGCTTCGCCGCTTGTCAGTTGTTGATCGAAGGCCGACGCTCCGTTCGCCGCTACTAGTCCGAGACTGCTATCTGTGCGAGACTGCTGCTGTAATTGGACTTTCCGTTTACTGGGCACAGGTTCGCCCAAATAAACAGTTAAACCCCAACACGAAGTCTCCTGTCTTCGGCCACGTCACGACCCCGTGACATCTGGTGGAGGTGCTGCTTCGTTCATGTACCGGACGCCCCCGTCAAGCCGTGAACCCAGCCCACGTCGCGGAGAAGACACCGACACCAACCAGGAGCACCGAACAAGCCGCCGACAGCAAGGGCTACCACCGGACAACGGGCTTCTAGAAGACAAGGCGCGGAAGACCAAGGCCATGACTGCGACTGCAGCGACAATGACAACCGCCGCATCCCAGCCCACGACGGTCATGCATCAACCCAGGGAACCACCAATTTTCCATGGGTCATCGTTCGAAGACCCGGAGACCTGGCTGGAAACATACGACCGTGTGGCCGCCCTCAACCACTGGGACAACGAAGAAAAGCTCCGTCGTGTGTACTTCTACCTGGAAGACACCGCAAGGACTAGGCTAGAGAATCATCAGTCCACGCTCCGAACGTGGAATGTCTTCTGCGGCGCATTTCTGCAAACGTTCGCGAGCGTCGCTCGCAAAGAAAGGGCCGCTGCTCAACTAGAGACCCGGGTTCAGCTTCCAAATGAGAAGGTTGGAATTTTCACAGAGGAGATGACCCGCCTATTTCGTCACGCTGACCCAGACATGCCTGAGGAGAAGAAAGTTCGTTTCCTCATGCGAGGGGTCAAACAGGAGCTCTTTGCGGGACTAATGAGGAATCCACCAAACACCGTCCAAGAATTTGTATCCGAGGCGACCACCATCGAAAAAACGCTGGGCATGCGCACGAGACAGTATAATCGCCGCCTGACTCCAGAATGCGCTGCTGCTCAAGCCAGTGACTCCGACGACCTGCGTGAAACGATCCGAGCGATCGTGCGGGAAGAGCTGCGCGAATTGTTGCCTTCGGCGCAGCCTCAAGTGGATTCGATCGCCGACATTGTGCGAGAAGAAGTTCGGCAATCGCTTCAACTTCCCCACGCACCGCTGCCCGAGCCGGAAGCTATGAGCTACGCCGCTGCACTGCGCCACAACGCTCCTCCCCGTCCACGCCAAAACGCCGCCCCGTCGCACTTCCGTCGACAGACGCCACCGCCGCCACCACCCCCACCAACGTCATACCGTTCGCCAGCGGCCCAGCGCAGTGCACCGAGGAAGACTGACGTCTGGCGCACCCCTGACCATCGCCCGCTCTGCTACCGCTGCGGCGAGGCCGGACACACATACCGCCGTTGCCAGTACCGACAGATGGGACTGCGTGGCTTCGCCGTCAATGCACCGCGTCCACAGCCAGGGGAACGACCACGTGACATCGCCGACTACCTGACAGGAACTCGGTGGACACCACGAAGCCCTTCGCGTTCCCCGTCGTCCAGCCGCCGCACGTCACCGCACCACCGGCAGTACTCTGGCCCAACGCGGGGCCGGTCTCCTAGCCCGTATCCGGGAAACTAAGGGCAGCAACCGGTGGAGGTGCGGTTGCTGTGCGACGAACTACCGAAGATCCTCCGACGACGACGACGCCGCGACGGAGCTTTCCGAACACAACGCCAAACAGGCAAAGCCCTGACGGTGAAAGCTCACTTACCGAAGGTGGCCTGACGACGCAACATGGAAGCAGCGGAACAAGCCGACGCAGCCGTGACCCGACGCCACGCCCTAACTGTAATGCGAGACGGCGAACTAGCGACCTCGACGTTCTTATCGACGGCCACAGTGTGACCGCTCTCGTCGATACTGGAGCCGACTATTCTGTCATCAGTGGGTCGTTCGCCGCGAAGTTAAAGAAAGTTAGGACAGCTTGGAAAGGCCCTGAAATCCGCACAGCCGGAGGTCATCTCGTAACGCCTGCAGGAATCTGCACAGCGAGAGTCACCATTAACGGCCGTATTTATCCTACAGACTTCGTAGTCCTACAGCGTTGCTCGAGAGATGTCATCCTTGGCATGGACGTCTTATGCCTCCATGGTGCTGTCATCAACCTAAAAACAAAGTCGATAACGTTATCCACAGAAGAAGCACTACCGCCGCGCACGCCGTCAGGACACCATGCCTTGAATGTGCTGGAAGAACAAGTCACCATTCCGCCTCGCTTAAGCGTCATTATTTCAGTCGGCGCTCCTAAATCACCTGACTTTGAAGGCGTCGTTGAAGGCAGTCAGCATGTGTTGGTCACCCGAAATATTTGCGTCGCAAGAGGAATTGCAGAGCTGCGAGGCGGCAAAGCCACGGTTATGCTCACGAATTTCAGCAATGAGTACAAACATGTGAACAAAGGAACAACGGTCGCATACATCGAAGAAATTGTCGAAGCCACCAGTGCTTTCGCCCTCGCCGATTCTGCGGAAACTGCTCAGAGGAACCAAGCCCCTCCTATAGCTTTCGACGTCAATCCCAGACTTCCGAACGATAAGCAAGAACAGCTCAAGGCCCTGCTCCTGCAATACGAAGATTGCTTTTCGTCGTCATCGAAAATTCGGCAGACCCCAATCACGAAACATCGCATCATAACCGAAGAAAATGCCAGACCACTCCGTCAGAGTCCGTACAGGGTTTCGACGCGAGAACGTGAGGCCATGAAGAGACAAGTTGATGAAATGCTGCGGGAGGACATTATCCAGCCGTCCAAGAGTTCATGGGCATCCCCCGTGGTGTTAGTGAAGAAAAAGGATGGGACCCTACGTTTCTGCGTCGATTATCGCCGCCTGAACAAAATCACAAGAAAGGACGTGTATCCTCTCCCACGAATAGACGACGCACTTGATCGGCTCCATAACGCCAAGTACTTTTCGTCAATGGACCTCAAGACTGGCTATTGGCAAATCGAAGTCGACGAAAGAGACCGAGAGAAGACGGCGTTTATAACACCGGACGGCCTCTTCGAGTTTAAGGTGATGCCCTTCGGCCTTTGCTCAGCGCCTGCAACTTTTCAACGCGTTATGGATACAGTACTGGCAGGATTGAAGTGGCAGACTTGCCTTGTGTACTTGGACGACGTCGTGTTTTCCTCGAGTTTCGACGAGCATCTTCGGCGCCTTGAAGCTGTACTCCAAGCCATCAAGACTTCCGGACTCACACTGAAGCCAGAAAAGTGCAGATTTGCGTATGAGGAGCTCTTGTTCCTGGGGCACGTTATCAGCAAGTCTGGAGTTCGTCCCGATCCACGAAAAACAGCCGCCATCGCCGACTTCCCGCCGCCCACTGACAAGAAAGCAGTGCGCCGATTTCTGGGCCTGTGTGCCTATTATAGGCGGTTCGTGAAAAACTTCGCCCGCATCGCCGATCCTCTCACTAACCTTACCAAGGCCGACGTGGAGTTTAAGTGGGAAACGCCGCAGGAACACGCTTTCCAGGAGCTAAAACATCGCCTCCAGACGCCTCCGTTACTTGCCCATTTCGACGAATTCGCCGAGACAGAAATACATACTGACGCAAGCAGCGTAGGTCTTGGCGCCGTTCTTGTGCAGAGGGCTGACGGACTTGAAAGGGTTATTAGTTACGCAAGCCGATCGCTATCCAAAGCAGAAGCAAATTATTCCACAACAGAAAAGGAGTGCCTCGCCATCATCTGGGCTACGTCGAAATTTCGCCCCTACCTCTACGGCAGGCCCTTCAAAGTTGTGAGCGACCACCACGCATTGTGTTGGCTAGCCACCTTGAAGGACCCTTCAGGTCGCCTCGCACGATAGAGCCTGAGACTTCAAGAATATGACATTACTGTCATTTACAAGTCTGGCAAAAAACACTCCGACGCCGACTGTCTCTCTCGTGCGCCTGTCGACCAACCGCTACCCGACGACCCGGATGACGACTACTTCTTAGGAACGATAACTACCGACGACTTCGCTGAACGACAGAGGGCTGACCCGGAACTTAAGGCCCTAATAGAATACCTCGAAGGCAGGACCGCCAAAGTCCCGAAGGTATTCAAGCGCGCACTTGCGTCGTTCTTTCTACGGAACGGTCTTCTACAAAAGAAAAACTTTTCACCGCTTCGAGCTGAGTACCTCCTTGTGGTGCCGTCAGCTCTGCGACCAGAACTCCTGCAGGCCCTGCACGACGATCCGACGGCAGGGCACCTCGGTGTTTCTCGCACGCTCGCGAGGATACAAGAAAGGTACTACTGGCCACGTCTTACCACCGACGTCACCCGTTATGTGAGAACATGCCAGGTCTGTCAGCGACGCAAGACACCACCGAAAAGGACAGCGGGACTTCTGCAGCCAATTGATCCACCTTGCCGACCTTTCCAGCAGATTGGTATGGACCTACTGGGGCCGTTCCCGACGTCGGCTTTCGGAAACAAGTGGATCGTGGTAGCTACCGACTACCTCACCCGCTACGCCGAAACAAAAGCCCTGCCAAAAGGCAGTGCATCCGAGGTAGCTAAGTTCCTCGTCGAAAATATCGTCCTACGTCACGGCGCCCCGGAGGTCCTTATCACCGACAGAGGAACGGCATTCACTGCCGACTTAACTCAAGCGATCTTGGCATACAGCCAAACAAACCACCGCCGGACGACAGCGTACCACCCACAGACCAACGGCCTCACCGAGCGGCTTAACAAGACGATCGCCGACATGCTGTCAATGTACGTCGATGTCGAACACAAGACGTGGGACGCCATTCTTCCGTATGTGACCTTCGCATACAACACGGCGGTGCAGGAGACGACGCAGATATCTCCATACAAATTGGTCTACGGAAGGAGCCCGGCAACGACGCTCGATGCCATGTTACCTAACGTCACCGACGAAGAAAACCTCGATGTGAGCGAGTACCTTCAACGAGCCGAAGAAGCCCGACAACTTGCGCGTCTCCGTATCAAGAATCAACAGACGACCGACAGCCACCGTTACAACCTTCGACGACGCTTCGTGGAATACCAGCCCGGTGAACGTGTTTGGGTGTGGACGCCGATACGCCGACGTGGACTAAGTGAAAAGCTTCTGCGACGGTACTTCGGACCGTACAAGGTGGTTCGACGTCTCAGCCCACTTGATTACGAGGTTGTCCCCGACGGCATCACGAACTCTCAACGACGCCGATCGCGACCTGAAGTCGTCCATGTCGCGCGCCTCAAGCCGTTTCATGCGCGTTAACAAACTGAACCAGTGTTTTTTTTTGTATTATTGTTGTATCGGAATTTATTCATTGTACTTTCTTGCATTATTATTGTACTTTCATCTTTAGTTAAAGCATCGGGACGATGCCTTTTTCAGAGGGGGGCAATGCCACGTTCCATTTCCCAAGTTTTTGTTATCGTCCCAAAACACCACACGATTCTTAGCGCAAACTGCGCCTGCAGTTTTCTAGAAGGTTCCGGGCTGTAGTAGATCATTTCGATAAGATCACGCCCACTGTGCGAACGGTACAGATTGTTCTGGAAGCTACGCCACCACCAGCGATAACGCTAGAACATTCGACGGCAAGAGTATAAATGCCGACGCGCTTCGCCGCTTGTCAGTTGTTGATCGAAGGCCGACGCTCCGTTCGCCGCTATCAGTCCGAGACTGCTATCTGTGCGAGACTGCTGCTGTAATTGGACTTTCCGTTTACCGGGCACAGGTTCGCCCAAATAAACAGTTAAACCCCAACACGAAGTCTCCTGTCTTCGGCCACGTCACGACCCCGTGACAATATATATACATTCAGCATCATTTCATGACGTGTCGCTCAAAATTGCAACATGGTTACCTTCCCTACGCATGCTTCGCATAATTTCAATTCCAAGGTACGTTGAATCGGCCGAATTTTATGCAGGAAACCTTAATAGGTCAAGTTGAGAAATAAGGGTGCGTGACAGTACCCCCCCTTCAAAAGAAGAATGCTCACCTGATGCTGAAAGCACCCCATGCTGGTGAAAATGCATCTGAAGGGAATTGATAAAACAAGCTGAAAATGATGTTCCACAGTTGGTCGGCATACATAGTAAGGTTTAAGGTGCACTACATGAACGACTTTAGGTTGCATGCAACACCGCTGTGCATTAGTAATGAGTCGGAGATAAGCTCGCATTATAGTGTTCCGGGTTGTCCAAATGCCTTGTATGGCATAAAGTATCGTCGGGAGAAGCTTTTCACAGAGCCCACATCACTGGATTGGTATCAAGCCACATACACAGTTGCCGCTTTGGAATTTGATTAGGCAACATCAAAAATTACAACGATGCCTGTGAGTCCTCCGCTGGGTCTAAGTATACCATGTTACGGAAGCTTGCGGGTTTCATCATCATCATGGTGGCTGTCACAGATCTCGTAAGCAATTGTTAGTGGAGATAGACTCCGAGGACGCTGGTCAGCACAGCAAACACAGTGTGTTAATAAACAAGAAGAAAACTAGAAAAGAAAACTTGACACTGAATAAACAAACAACAAACCGCGAAAACCTAGAATAATACTTGCAAAATCTCTAAAAGTAAATTCATCAGTTTTAACTACACCTAACTACAGTCTAACTGCTGTCCTCAACTCCAGTCTGGCCACATAGCGTATTGAATGTATCTCGGGAGAGCTTGGAAAAGATGGATTTGAGAGAAATGGGAGACAGGCTTGGCAAGACGAGCACACTTTAAGCGTGGGAGAGACGTGCAATTTTTCGTGCGATGTAGCGTGCGGTGTCGCATGGTGTGGCGTGCATGGTGCAGCGGGGGCGAAGAAGCTCTCAGCGACTGGCTCCAACCCCACGGGGCGCCTCGACATGCGTGGTCGGACGACTTTGTATCCTCGTAATGAAGCTCGAAACAAGCAACTTTGCACAGCCGCGCTTCGTTCCATAAAAATGAAGAAAATGTCTTCGTGAACGACAAGCGCGTCACAACAGCGGTAACAGCTGATTAATCACGGCTCCAATAGGTAGGCCTAGCATGGCGAGCGCCGGCCGTCGCCTACGCCGTTCTTACGCGAGCTCGTTATCGAGCGCTTGTTTTTGACAACGCTATTGAACTTCGCACTCGTACTTAATTCGTTTGCATACGCTATTACTTTCTCGATGCCATCGATGTGAAGAAGCAAAGCAAACCAGCTCAGAAACGCTGGTAGCCGTGTTTACCTGCCAAATGACCTTGCATCGCGGCTCACAATCTCCGGTCTCGCTAACGGTTTCAAAACGGGCTTTGACGTGCAGAAATGGCACAATTTAAACGTCAATTTATTCAATACGGAAAGATATCACGTCACCAGGGAAATGTACTCGATGTTTGTCACGCCGCCGCAGTCGGCAATGTCAGCGAATCCATGCTCGATTGATTGATTGATATGTGGGCTTTAACGTCCCAAAACCACTATATGATTATGAGAGACGCCGTAGTGGAGGGCTCCGGAAATTTCGACCACCTGGGGTTCTTTACCGTGCACCCAAATCAATCCACGCTCGCACCGCTCCATCAACTAGCTTGAACTGGCCTAGATCACGGGTGATGGGAGCGGCTACAGGAAAACGGCGCCACTAGCAGCGTGACGTCACTCGGCTGCTCGCGTTCTGATTGGCTGCTGCAATGTGGCGGTGGGATGCGGTGACGAAAATATCTGGCCGGTTTGATGCTCGCCGCACCGGCTATGCGGCGGTGCGATGCGATGACATGTCACGAGACGTCACGAAACGTCACCACTCCGGCTGTCGCATCGTCGCACCGCACACCGCATTGCACGGAAAATCGCTCGTCTGTCTCGCGCTTTACACCCTGTACAAAACAAAACCAATTCACAGAATTTGCATTGAAGCGCTCATTAACTCAAGAACAATCAATGACTCAATAACAATCTCTATACATGTTGAAACCCTAACTGACTGAAGCGAAATCTAAATTTGTTGCTACCCCTAAGCGAATATGGCATCAACACTGTTCTTACAGTTCATTGCATTAGCACCTTGCGCCACGCGAGGTGGATGCTCTAACCACTACGCCATCGCGGCACTTTGTGAGGAAATCAACCTTAGCGCAGATACAATCAATGATAATCTGACAAATATCATACGGAGTGTGCAGTGGAAGTTGAAGGCAGGGTAGATAGACAGGACACTGTGAAGTTTTCCCAGAAAACAAAGAATATCATTAGGAAGCGTAAAATTATGAAAGTCTCAAGTACAACACACAAAATAGAACTGGCAGAGCTTTCGAAGTTGATTAATAGGCGTAAGGTGTCCGATTGTAAGAAGGTATACCATGGAGAGAATTGAACAAGCTCTAAAAAACGAATGAAGCTTCAAAGCAGTGAAGAGGAAACTTGGGATAGGCAAAAATCGGATGTATGCACTAAGGGACAAAGTAGGCAAAATAACTACCAATATGGATAGGATAGTTAGAATAGCGGAGGAGTTTTACAGAGACCTGTACAGAGATCTGGGACAACCACGACTTTAATACTATAAGAAAGAGCAGTAACCCAGATGACACCCCACCAGTAATGATAGAAGAAGTCTGAAAAGCTTTGGAGAGCATGCAAAGAGGCAAAGCTGCTGGTGAGGATCAGGTAACATCAGATCTGCTGAAAGATGGAGGACAGATTGTGTTAGAAAAACTAGCCACCCTGTTTACGAGGTGTCTCATGACGGGAAGAGTACCAGAGTCTTGGAAGAATTCTAACATCATCTTGATACATAAGAAAGGAGATGACAAGGACTTGAAGAATTACAGGCCGATTAGCATGCTCTTTGTAGTATACAAGCTATATACAAAGGTAATTGCTAACAGAGCAAAGAAAACATTAGATTTAAATCAACCAAAGGAACAAACAGGATTTCGAACAGTCTACTCAACAATCGGCCACATTCATACTATCAATCAGGTAATAGAGAAATGCTCAGAATATAACCAACCACTATACATAGCCTTCATAGATTATGAGAAGGCGTTTGATTCAATAGAAATATCAGCCGTCATGCAGACACTGCGGAATCAGGGCATCGATGAAGTATATATAAGCATCCTGGAAGAAATCTACAGGGGATCAACTGCTACCATAGTGTTTCATGAAGAAAGCAACACAATACCAATCAAGAAGGCTGTAAGGCAGGGGGACACGATCTCCCCAATGCTATTTAACGCGTGCTAACAGGAGGTTTTCAGCAGCCTAGAATGGGAACAGTTAGGGATAAGAGCTAAGGGAGAGTACCTTAGTAACCTGCGCTTCGTCGATGACATTGCATTGGTGAGTAACTCAGGGGACGAATTACAACTCATGATCGCGGAGTTAGACAAGGAGAGCAGAAAGGTGGGTCTTAAAATGAGTCTGCAGAAAACAAAAGTAATGTACAACAACATCGGAAAAGAGCAGTGCTTCGAGATGGGTAATAGTGCACTTCAAGTTGTAAAACACTATGTTTACTTAGGGCAGGTAATAACCGCGGAGCCGAACCACGAGATTGAAGTAACCAGAAGAATAAGAATGGGGTGGAGCATATTTGGCAAGCACTCTCAAAGTATGACAGGTAGATTGCCACTCTCCCTCAAGAGGAAGGTATATAACAGCTGTATCTTGCCGGTACTTAGCTACGGAGCAGAAACCTGGAGATTTACAAAGAGGGTTCAGCTTAAATTGAGGACGACTTAGCCAGCAATGGAAAGAAAAGTGGTAGGTGTAATTTTAAGAGACAAGATCAGAGCAGAGTGGATTAGGAAACAAACGGGGGTTAAGGATGTCATAGCTGAAATCAAGAAGAAGAAATGGACATGGGCCGGGCATGTAGAGCGTAGACACGATAACCGCTGGTCGTTAAGGGTAACTACTAACTGGATTCCCAGAGAAGGCAAGCGGGTTAGGGGGAGACAGAAGGTTAGGGGGCAGATGAGATTAAGAAGTTCGCGGGTATAAATTGGCCGCAGCAAGCACAGGACCGGGTTAACTGGCGAAACATGGGAGAGGCCTTTGTTCTGCAGTGGATGTAGTCAGGCTGCTGCTGCTGCTGCTGCTGATGATGATGATGATGATGATGTTGATGATGACTTTACAGGAACCAGCTTGCCTGATCTGTGCAAAGCCCTTCCTTTTTGCACAGACTTAAAAAAAGCAGGAGGGGGATGGGAAGGGCATTGGGTCGTGTATTTGATCAAAACAACAAAATATCGTAAGTGTCCGTGTTTTTTGTTTGTAAACAATATAGCCCAGTGTTATATGCTCTATGCATCAGCATATATTAACTCACAGAAACGTTTTTTTGCGTGTCGCGCTGCGCCCCGCCACGGTGGTCTAGTGGCTAAGGTACTCGGCTGCTGACCCGCAGGTCGCGGGTTCGATTCCCGGCTGCGGCGGCTGCATTTCCGATGAAGGCGGAAATGTTGTAGGCCCGTGTGCTCGGATTTGGGTGCACGTTAAAGAACCCCAGGTGGTCAAAATTTCCGGAGCCCTCCACTACGGCGTCTCTCATAATCAAATGGTGGTTTTGGGACGTTAAACCCCACAAATCAATCAATCTTGTCGCGCTGCGGGCTCAATTGAGTTTATGTACTGCGTAAGCTAGCTGATGTTCTGGCTACAGTACGGCAATATATATATATATATATATATATATATATATATATATATATATATATATATATATATATATATATATATATATATATAAACAAAATTTTAACTCGCGATGACCCACGGAGACAAGGCGCCGGACGCCCACGCACTCCACCACACTTTACCAACTGTTCGCTGCAATGTTGGGGGTAATTCGTGTAGTAATTGTGATACAGGATGTGTGCGTGTGCCAGATTAGGGCAATTGCGTGTGTTGTACGATTGAATCACCGTAACGCAACTAGTAGCACCCAGTTCACACACGTCAAGTGCTTGCGTGTCATCAACCGGTACAGCGCTATGAACGCGAAAAAGCCAAGACGGTCGTGGCGATAGCATAGCAGCTAGGACACACGATACGATACTATTTGCTTCCGATATCCGCGAAGTCCAAAGTGCTTGGTGTAGCATCGTCGGCGTGATGCGACGAAACGGACGCCAGCGCGCGCGGGGTCACGTCGAAGTGCGTCGCGTACGGCAGTGGCATCCGCGGTTGCTTCATCGCACAGATCTGCACGATTTTCATCTGAGAAAGCACCGCATCGCATGTCTTACAGGCGACGAACTCGATAAATGTTTCTCAGTAAAATAATAAATTTTGTGCAACTCAATCAACAATCATGCATATCAACTAGTTGTCCATGATTTAATGACAAAAAATATATTTCTCATGCACCCGGAATATTACTCTCTCTCACTTGGAAAAAAAAACGCGTGAAGAGGGACCAGAGCAGATCGTCAAAGAGGTGGCCTTGTCCTTTGTTACATTTCATTCTATCATCTATATTCACAATTTGTCTTTTTTTTTCTCTCTCTCTCTTCTTATTTGTACTTTCAATCCTCAATCCCCTTCTCCACGCAGAGTAGCAAGTCAGCAAATTTGACATGCCAGCTAAATTCTCTGCGTTTATATAAAGAGCTCTCTCTCTCTCTCTCTCAAAAAGCAGCCGATGCAGAAACGAGCCCATATCAGTCCAATGTTATGCCAACGAAGTTGACGCTTTAGCCAACGCCGGCAATAACGTTCGGACAACGGGCCAATATTGCCAGTCTGATTGCATGGTTCCGCTCATATTGGTTGCTGCTTGTACAACTCGGTCCAATGTGACCGTTTTAATACGCTTCACGGCGAATATTGGTGGAAAGTTCTGAATGTTGGTCCAACATCGCCGTTTTATGAGACGGGCACAGCTATTATTGGCGGAACGTTGTCAATGCTGGCCTAACATCACCATTCTATTCTGGTGGCACAACCATTATTGGCGGTACGTTGTCAATCCGGGCCATTCTGGGGCCATGAACTGCAAATCTATCCCCAATTTTGGGCCAACGTTCTGTGCTGCCTGAGGTACTTTGCACCGGTGGCATAGATGCGGCATCGAGTGCATCTGGCGGTGATGTTCTGTGTCGTGGTCTGCATGGCGCAGCGCGCCTAGAAGTCCGCTTCACGTGTTTCTCCAGATGGACGGGAGCCTCCAGGTTGTTACGGCTGGAATGCGAAGCCCAGGAGAGCGATAAGGACTGTCAGACTGAGAAGAATATCAAAAAATAGGAACTGGTCTAACACAGCTGATGCATTATAACTTCATTAGTGTGCGGAAAGCATGTCGTTTTATTGTGGTATACAGTGCATCCAGTTTCGTTTCTGTATTCCTTTTCTCTTTTTTGTGTGTAAGACTTCCACATGGGTATTATGTCAGGTTTACTACTTGTTGCTTGCTCTTTATGACTGTATTTCTTTCGTTAGCACGCATGTGCTACGTGTCATGTTAGTTTTTTTGGTTGTTATATTTACAAAAATTGTGTATCTGCGATGAACTACAGGTGCAGACGCTTTTGTGAGGCATATGAAACGCCTTTTCCTGCTGCATCCTCTTCTTGTATTTCAAGAAATAAAATAATTACAGCTACTATTACAAAGTACTTATGTTTACCACTTATGATTTGCTCAAATAGAACGAATGCAGTAATTACAATATAAGGCACCCACAGCAGCTCCAACAGTAGAACCAGATGAGGTATTCTTAACTAGGGTGATGACACAAATGGTGGGCCTGCAGCGTGTTGTGAATATTTGAAGTAATGTTGTTAAAGCACTCAGGTCCTCAACGAATGTGCGAACGCAAATCACTTACAACATACTGTAAGTCAGCTGCTGTATCATAATCTTCAGGTAGTGGTGCAGCAGGTCGCAGGCTGAAACTGGTTACAGGTACTTTCAACCTGGATTGGCCTGCATTGAAGTGTTGCCATAGGTATTTCACAACGATGAACATTGTTTCTGCAACAGCCTTGGTTTATCACTACAGCCAGTATCCCGTGCTCAGATAAAGGACCCATGCTCCAGAAAGATGGAAACGGCGAATCGTTTACACGGCAGGACTGATAAAAGAGGACATTGAAAAGCATGACATAGACGTCTGCCACAGAGTTCCTACTGCTAGGCATGACCAGTCCAACATTATTGTTCGTTTTGTCCGCCGAGACAAAAGGAATGCAATTCTTGCTAAATCAAAGAAGACGAGACTAGACACAAAAATGCTTGGATTCGACAAGCAGAATCCAGTGTTCATCAATGAGCATTTGACGAAAGAAGCTAAGCAGCTGCTCGGAGCTGCCATCAGAAAGAAAAGAGCTGTTAACTGGAAATTTGTGTGGACAGCTGGCGGAAAGATTTTCGCACGGCGAAATGAAACCGCACCTGTGCTTCGCCTAATCTGTTTGGATGATGTTGATAAAATGGTCGAGTGAATGCCACAGTCTAGCTGAACACAATTTTGTGCACTAATTACTGACATACATGGCTAATTCCGGTCTCAACTGCTGTACTTATCACGATTATGACTCGTTTAATATTTCTGTTTCTAAGTTAAATCCAAATAAGTTCATGGCAGCCTTGCATTTAAACCTACGAAGTATTAGAGACAAAGGAGATGACCTGCGAGAATTTCTTGAAAATATGGACATTAGCTTCAATGTGTTGATGTTTACTGAGACATGGCTAACGCAAAGTGAAAAGCCGCCTCAATTAGAAGGGTACACATACCAAGGCATCACACGTACTAATGGGCGTGGTGGCGGCGTGGCTATGTATCTTAGAGAACATCTGCAATACGAAGTGATTTCAAGTTTCACCACTACTAACGAACATATAGAATGTCTTACGGTATGTTTGAAATCTTTTTATGTATGTGTCATATATCGGCCCCCAAACGGAAATAAGACGCCATTCTTTGAATTCACTGATGAACTATTAAACTATCTAACTGACACTGGTTCAAAGTTTCTGATAATGGGTGACTTGAATATCAACATGCTGGGAAATGACACTAATGCGCGTGAACTTAAGCGAACTCTATATGCTTATGGCTGTGAAAATTTTATCAATCTAGCCACTCGTATTACAGCGGATAGCGCGACGTTGCTAGATGTCGCCATTACAAATGCACCTGGCACAAGTAGCTATGCTGGCCTCTTATCAGTGGACATAAGTGATCATTTACCGATATTTTGTTTCTTGCCAATGACAAATGATAAAAGCATAAAAATGGGCGTGTGCACATATCGGAATATAAACCCAAATTCTTTAGCTCATTTCCGCTCTCTGATCCAGAAGACAAACTGGGAACCGATTTTCCAGCAATGTGATGTAAATAAAGCATATAACAATTTCTATGACAGTTTCATGTCATGCTACGAGCTAGCCTTTCCTATTAAGACAACTAAGCGTACCCGGAAGAAAAAGATTAGAAAGCCATGGATTACGCGGGCACTTTTAAATAAGATTGCCGCTAAAAATAACATGTATCATTCTTTCGTTAAGACGCGTGACCCACAAAAGTTTGCTGAGTTCAAAAAATATCGAAATAAGCTCAATGCAGAACTTAGATATGCTAAAATCTGTTATTATGAGAATTTGTTCTCCCAAGTAGCAAATGACAAAAAGAAGTTCTGGCAGGCGGTTAACAATCTTGCTCAAAGAAAGAATGACGCAGCGCCAATAGTTGTAACTACAAATCAAGGCATCCTAAATGATGACGAAGCCGCTAATATGTTAAACCACCAATTCATTCGTAGTGGAGAGTACAGTTCGACTGTGCGCTATGAACATCCAAGTGTAGATGCGTATAAAAAAACCAGTTCAAGTAATTCTATTGTACTGGCACCAGCTACGGAGCACGAACTGTCAAACATCATGCGTAACCTAAAAAACAATGCAGCTGCAGGCTACGACGATATCAAACCAGCTGCCGTGAAATATGTAATGGATATAATTTGCAGTCCTTTAACCCACGTCATTAACTGCATGCTCGAACAGGGTGTGTTCCCAGAAGCACTCAAGCTGGCTAGAGTGTGCCCGGTGCACAAAGGTGGCACAGACTACACTTTTAATAATTACCGCCCTATATCGGTATTACCAGTCATGTCAAAGATTTTTGAGACAGTCATAAACGTTCGCGTTGATGGTTTTGTTCAAAAGTACTCTATTATGTCTGACGTGCAATATGGGTTTCGAAAAAAAAGATCCTGTGAAGAAGCATTACTTTCTATAAAACATGAAATAATAAATAACATTGAACAAAGATTATACACCATTGGTCTTTTTCTAGATTTAAGAAAAGCTTTTGATTCTGTGAGCCACGCCATTTTGTTGACTAAGATATATGATTGTGGGATAAGAGGGACAGCACATGACTTGATTCGAAGTTATCTACAAAACAGGTATCAGTATGTATCTATTAACAATTCCAAATCTACGAAATTAAAGATACTACAAGGCGTCCCGCAGGGATCTATACTTGGACCCTTGTTGTTTAACTTGTACATAAACGATCTTGCTTATATACCATATTCCCAAAGTGTAATTATGTATGCTGATGACACAAATGTATTTTTTGCTGGAAAGTCGCTGCAAATGCTACAAATTTCAATAAATAATTACTTAAAACTACTTATGTCGTGGTTGCACAGCAACCAATTGCAACTCAATGTTAATAAAACTAAATACATTATTTTTGCCCCTATTAACAAGCCGATCAATTTTAAGCTAGCAATACTGTTTCAAAATGTGCAAATAGAACAAGTAGAGGCTCATAAATTCCTGGGCATATGGTTTAGAGGCGATATGTCCTGGACGACACATGTGGAAAAATTGTCCGCTGAACTGAGTAAAATCACGGGATGCTTTAATAAAATCCGGGATCTGATACCGCTTTGGCTTAAAAAAGTATTATATTACTCCATGTTCTACTCTCGCCTTACATATTGCATGCTAGTTTGGGGTACAACATACTCAAAAAATTATCAGAAATTGATAATATTGCAAAAGAGAGTCCTTAGATGCTTTGAAAACTACACAGGTAGGCTTCGAGATTTGCGAACGCATGATTTGTTTATTAAACACAATTTGCTAAAAGCTAACCAAATGTACTATTATAGAATATTTCAGCATATAAAAAAGAACAAGCTCTACACAGCTAAATCACCCCAATCAAAATGTCGTTATTCTCTACGCAATGAAACTAGGGTAATACCGAAGTTCCGAACAGCTTATGGCCGGCAGCATATAGGCTACCAGGTTCCGCATTTAATAAATCACCTAAGCCCCCTTGATTTTAATACTATGTCGAAAAAATCTATGAAACTGTATATTATAAATCATCAATTGGAATATGTATGATGCGTATCTTTTTCGTGTCATACTGTTATGTTTTTTGTTTTTTTTTCTTTTTTTCACAAATGAATAATGCCATTCACACTCGTTGCCTATGTTATATTTTACTGAAGTCAGTATATTTTATTCTGTATAATAATAATCTTATGTATTTTGCGACTGTTTATTGTGCATATTTCTTTGGTATTCCGGGCTGCTTATCCGGATTGATTTGATTTAACCTACATGTTATCTTTTTATCATGTATTATTCATCAGATGGTCTGTATACTGCTTATATGATCTTTAATTTGATATGAATTTCTGTGATGAATTTTGTATTGCCATATGTACCGCTGATGCTGAGTGCCAACAGGAGTGGGAGCCCTTTGTCAGGCCTCTGTAGCCTTTTGCTCCTGCTCCTTGTTTCTGTAATGGAAGCAAATAAACTTCAAACTTCAAACTTCAAACTTCAAACTTCAAACTGTTGAATATGTGACACTGTTAACTGCAAGCACTTGGGTAGATGATGGGCATATAGTGAGGTTTTGTTATTTTTGCCACAAAGACAATTCACACCAAGATAAAAGGTATGCAACGTGCTAATACCTAAAAGATCAAATAGCATAAAAACATTAAAATTCTATTACAATAGTAATAAATAGTAACATCTGGGGTTTACCGACTCAAAACCACGAAATATTTACGAGAAATGCTGTAGTGGAGGACACCGGGATAGGTGGTCACCTGGGGTTCTTAACCGGCACCTAAATCTAAAAACACGAGCCTCGACATTTTTGCCTCTGTCGAAAATGCAGACATAACAGGCGGCATTTGATCCCGGGACCTTCAGGTCAACAGTCGAGCACCATAACCACTAGATCACCGTGGCGGGGCTAGAGTTTCATTCTATTAAGGCCGTTTCACATGACCCAGAAAGTAGCAATTTTGAGGCTGCGAATACGCTTGAAGCGAACAAAAGGGCAGTTTGCTCCCGCGGCAGTGGTCCGTGGTGAGCTTCCAACACGTTGGAAATTTCCGCTCTGATCGGAGCGGCGGGAGCGATTTCTAGTCGGGACCTGTTGAAATAGGGCTTGTCCGGCCAAGCCGTCGAAATAGAGTCGACGTGTTTGTTTTGGTAATGGCCGATGCTGTGCATTTTAAAAGGAATTTAAACTGAAAAGTGTTTATAAATGACGAAACAAGTGGGCCCTTCGTTACCATTCACGGAAACATCATGATATCATAATGCACAGATTATTACATCGCATTCGTGTCTGTCACAATGAGCGGTGGCAAGAACTCTCTGCTCCAGTCGCAGAGCGAAAATCACGGACTGTTCGCGGTCTATGTGAAACGAAACCGCCATTATCGGTGGTTGCGAACGGAGTGACTGGAGCGAACGGAACGATTTATTTCGCTGCAATCATGGCATGTGAAACAGCCTTTACAAGCACACTGTGATGTAAAATACTGCCTAGTAGTATAGACAGCTTTTATTTATTTATTTATTGGTACCTGAAGGGTCCCGAGGGACATTACATGAGGGGTGGGTATCATAAGTAAAGATAAAACGATAAAGAATATAACAATAGACATCAATAAGGCTAGAATACAAAATGTAGATACAAATAGCGGCAATGAAAATAAGACAATCCATTTCACAAAGGCAATTCATGTATGTTCGATAGTACATCGGAAGCGTGTTGCATCAAGGACAAGTGCAACATCTTTTGGAAGACCATTCCAGTCTCGGGCAGTTCTGACGAAGAATGACTGATGGAATGTAGTGGTGCGGGTACGGGGTGGAATTGCTGCGTTCAGGTGGCTTGTTCGGGATATACGATGAGTCAGTTGAATCAACTGACTGTCGCGAGGCATGGCGTGAAATAATCTGTGGTAGAGACAAAGGCGTGAGATGCGGCGACGAGAGGCAAGGGGCGCCAGCTCCTGCTTAGACGTTAGAGACGAAACGCTTGCGTGATACGAGTACCCAGAAAGGATAAATCTGGCGGAACGGTTCTGGACTGACTGGAGAGCTTTAGTGAGATTAGATTGGTGGGCGTCAAAGATATCAGAGGCATATTCAAGTTTAGGTCGCACGAGCGTTATGTATGCAAGTAATCTTACATGTGACTGAGCCATGAAAAGGTTTCGGCGAAGGTAACCAAGCATTTTGTTCGCTGAATGGATAATGTGGGTTATATTTTCCGTCCAAGATAAGTCTTGGGACAGGTGAAGTCCTAGGTACTTGATAGAATGCACATTAGCTATAATGATGTTATTAATCTTATACACGCAGGGTGTATAGTTGGGTCGACGATAGAATGAAATGTTCACGGTCTTACTGGTGTTCAGTGACATGAGCCATGTGGGACACCAGTCTTGAATATGAAGTAGGTCTTCCTGAAGAGTACAAACGTCGGAGGAGTTATTGATAGGGCGGTACACGACGCAATATTCTGCAAAGACGTATTTCAGAGGTTGCAGTAGATGGCAGGTCGCTGATGTAGATTAGGAAGAGGAGCGGCCCTAGAACAGTGCCTTGAGGCATGCTAGACAGAACGGGTGAAGTGGAAGATGTGTAGTTGTTGGCGTATGCGAACTGTTCCCGGTTGGTTAAGAAACACTCAATGCAATTGCGAACAAGCGGATGAATGTTTGAGCGTGACAATTTCAACAAAAGACGAAAATGAGGAACCTTATCGAAGGCCTTTTCAAAATCTAAGAATAGAGCATTGGTTAGAATGTTACTGTCTAAGTTTAAATGAATGTCATGAGTGAATAGAGCAAGTTGAGATTCGCATGAGTGACTCTTCCTGAAACCATGTTGATTTGGATGAAAGAAGTTCACCGAGCTTAAAAAATGAGCAACTTGAGAGTAGATGACGTGTTCCATGATCTTGGAGCAGATGCTGGTGAGGGAAATGGGACGGTGGTTTCCAGGAGAAGACCGGTCCCCTTTTTTCAAGACTGGAATGACCTTCCCTGTCCTCCAGTCATCTGGCACTGTACCTGTGTCAAGTGAGTGCTGAAAGATAATACAAAGAATTGCACTGCACGCATATTTTTTGCTTTTCCGTCAATACCGCAGGATGAAGAGCACTTCAGGGAGTTGTTATGCCTGCAAGTCCACAGCGAACGTCCTTGCCTCGGAAAAAGACAATCTGTCTCAAGGCCAGCACGCGAGCCCGCCTGACACGAACAACTCGACGACGTCATCACGCGGAGGTGCCTTTCTGCCGCGCACGCACAGTGAGTCACCTCTTCCCACGAGCCCATCGAAGCAATCGGCGCCTTCCTGTCTGGCGAGTCTGACGCAATGCGTGGCGACGTCACTCGTCCTTTGCTACAACCACGCGCAGCGGCTCCGGATTCGATGATAATGACATGACCCAGCGGCGACCCCATTGGAGCATTCTGACCTCATGACCAGCGGCGCTTCTGGTTGGACATTTGGTTACTCGAAAAATCCTCCCGGTGCATATAAAAAAAGCCCTGCGGCGCGTCGCGAGCAGTAGACCTATGTGTTAGACAGGAGAGCTGGGCATTTCGGGTCTCTAAGCTGTGGGCCCCAGTGCCAAATTCGTAACGCCTCTGTATATACGCTGTACGTAAACCTTGTTTAACTCACCGTCGTCTCGTCCGCTCGTCTATCAGCTCGGTGCAGAAGCAGTCGCGAGCTGAGAAACCTACGCTACCAAACAGCTGGTGATCTACCAAGCGGAGTTCGAAGCAGTGGCGCCTTCGGGACCGTGTTGGCCTCGCTGTCTTTCGAAACAGTGGTTGCAGCAGTGAGATTCGTGGCGCCCTTCGTAACGTCGTTGGAGGCGCGCTTCGTAACAGTGGTTGGCAGCTGCGGGATCGGCCGGCGTCAGCGACATCGATGTGGTGAGTTCCTGATGTTTTCCTCTCAGTTCACCAGACCACTCTAGCTCAGGTTGCAGTAGCTTAGAGAAGGGCGGTGTGAAGCATTTGTGAGTGAGCTTTGATCGTTTGAAGTCAAGCCAGAGCGCTTTGAAACCAAACCTAATGCGGAGGGTGTAAACAGGGGTCTGTTAAAAATTGTTTGCGCGTCTTGCTAGTAGCCGTATAGTGGGTACGGCAAGTAGATTCTTAACAGGGGCAAACAGCAAGAGGCTAGTGTGAACGATGGAGAACCTTAAAGTGAAGGAACTCATCGAAATTTGTGAGGAACTTGGCAATATTATGGGCCGTGCGAAACGAAAGCAAGCGATCCTTGAGATCATGAAGGATGAAGGAGTGTCGGCTGAAGAAGTCGATGAGGCCTGGGCGGATATCAAAGCCCGCCGCGAGGAACGTGAAAAATCTGAAAGGCGCGTACGTCGCGAGCGTGAGGAGGCTGAGATATAGGAGCGCCTCGAGTTGAAACGAATAGAAGTGGAAATCCTACAGTGTTCGCAGGCGCCTAGCGTAGCTTCTTCGACAGTTCAGGTCAGCGGTTATAGAATTCGGAACCAACTGCCACCGTTCGTAGTAGGCGAGGACATGGCGAAGTATCTCGTCAAGTTTGAAGACGTCTGTGAGCGAAATACTTTAGAGCGGTCTCTTTAGGTGCAGAACCTGTTAGCTCTTCTTCCAGGTGAAAAGTACGACGCGATAAGTAGCTTGTCGAGGAAAGCGTTTGAGAGCTATGACGAGGTTAAGGAAGTGCTTTTGAGACATTATAAGTTGTCACCCGAGGCTTTCAGGCAAAGGTTCCGGTATGCTAAAAAGGGGAATGAGTCACACGTTGACTTCGCGTTGCGTCTTAAAGCCGATTTAATTGAATGGTTCAAGGGCGAAGGTGTTTATGACGATCGCGATTAAGTGGTAAAATGCATTGCATTGGAGCCATTCTACCGCTGCATCGAGGAGGATGTCAAGCTTTGGCTGCAGAAAAAACTTGGTCAAGTACGGCTAAAGAAGGCAGCAGAGTTAGTTGAGGAGTATTATACTCGCCGAAAGTTGCCTAGCAGGGCAGTGGGCGTTGGATAAGATGAAAGGAAAGAGGGCTTTCCAAAGAAACCTGATCAACAAAAACCCGCTCCGCACCATAATTTCAAGAAGAATCCGTCTCTTACGAGGGACACTGTAGGGCAAGGGCAAACAGAAGTGGAGAAATCGAGTGAGGTTCCTATACAACGCACTGATACCACGCGGGCGTTTGAATCACGGAAGCCGCTAATCTGCTACAACTGCGAAAAGGAAAGACACATCGCGATAAAGTGTAAGCAAAAGTTTGCTTTTGCAACAGTCCGAGAATCAGAAAAGAACATGCGGTTGTTAGAGCCGTGTCTCCAAGAAATTAGTGTGAATGGGAAAACGTGTCGAGCACTTCGAGACTCAGGCGCTACCATGGACGTTGTCAATCCTTCATTAGTGTCTTCGGTTGACTTTGCAGGAGAATGCGCGTGGATCAGGCAAGTCGCCGAGAAGCGGAGTGCTTGCTTACCAAAAATCGCTACGGTTGTCATTGAAGGCCTGTTCGGTAAGCTTCGCACCGAAGCGGCTGTGTCTGCTGCGCTTTCCGATTGTTTTCCTTATATTTTCTCTAACAACTCAGAGCAGCTTCTCAAAAAGCAGGGTAAATCGTTCTTCTCCAACCTAGCGTACATGGCCCTTACGCGATCGCAAGTGCGGAAACTTTCGTGGAAGCTTGATCTTGTTCAATATGGTGAAACAAGTCAAAAACAGCAGATCGGTGGGACTTTAGTGGCGAGTAGACGGAACCTCAGACACGAAATTCTCTGTGTGAGTCATTTGAGCAGTCACTCGAGCGGCCCGTCGCTGAAGCGACTTGCGTGGTTTCCGTAGCAGGGGGAGACGACATGGCGCCATTGAGTCAGAGCGAGAGGGGTGCAACACTCTCTAGCCTGTAGCGGAAAGATGGAGCACGCTGTCGAGGGTTGATCGAGAGACGCTCATTCGAGAGCAGCGTGAGGACCTCTCAATTAGAGCGCTAGTAGAAATCAACATGAAAGCTGCACAAAAGTTGTCGAAGAAGTACTACGATCAATCGGCGAAGAAGCGCGCTTTTGAAGTAGGAAGTCGGGTAATGCTGGTGCGGCCGTCCAAACAGAACAAGCCTGAGGTTCATTGGGAAGGGCCCGCCAAAGTAATATCTAAGCTTTCTGATATCAATTATGAAATGATATTAGGAAGGCGGCCGAACAAAATTTACCACAGTAACTTGATGAAACCATACGTTCAACGTCAAGCAGTCGTAAATCTGCTGTTGAATGCTTCAGAGAAGGAGGGAGCAGAAAGTTTGAGTTCTAGAGATGTAACCGAACGGGGATCGGAGGTAACCTTGGAGCAGTTGAACCTAGAGCCTAGGTTAAGTGAAGTCAAGAAGGAGGACCTGAGAAAGATTGTTTCCGAGTTTTGGAGACGTGTTTTCGGACCGTCCCAGAAACACCACGGTGATCGAACACGATATCGAGCTAACTTGTGAGGAGTCAATCCCTAGCAAGCCGTATCGTTGTTCCCCTGTGCAACGTCGCAAATATGAGCAGCTGTTGGTACCGCATAGGTATCGTCGTCTAAAAGTGGCCAGTTACTGAGGTGGAGCATGATACTCCAAGAGCTCAACTTTGACGTTCGCTACAAAAAAGTAAAGCTAAAAGCTAATGCAGACGCATTGAGCCGTGCGTTTAGTTAGTACCTTCTCCACCTTTCGATTTCTCGCTGGCGATTCGGGGCAAAGTTTTGTCCTCCTCACGGCCCTAGCTGGGCGCTCTCGTTCAGAATGAGCTCAAGGAGCAAATTTTATGTTCTATTCTGTTTTGTTACGTTGTTGTACGTGTAAAAAATGAGTTCTCATTTCAAGAGTCTTGTGTCTCACATGTGCCTCTTGATGTAGAGGGAACGAAATTCCGATAGAAACGTAGCTAGGTATATGTTGTAATATACTTTGTCTGGTGTTCTGTCCGATGACCGAGGGCACTTTCTTGTTGCGTGTGTTGTCTGTTGTCGAACCGTTCTTGACAAGTTGCAGAACCATCGACAAGTCCTCAGACCAAAGATCGCCAGAAGAGACGAGCGAAGCTGGTCGACAAGTTATGGCGACAAACTAGTGGAGCTGGGATCCGTCTTCAAAAATGGGATGTGTTCTCGGAACAGAGTCTGGAGCTGCATTCTCCCCATGGCACTGGAGGCGAACCTGAAGGGACCTGGCGAACGAGCGCACCTGACATCCGAGCCACGTGGAAACAGCTCGTCTTTCCGGCACATTGACTGGCGGCGGAGGTGCAGTTATGCCTGCGAGTCCACAGCGAATGTCCATGCCTCTGAAAAAGGAAATCTGTGTCAAGGCCAGCACGCGAGCCCGCCTGACGCGAGCAACTCAACGGCGTCATCACGTGGCGGTGCATTGCTTCTGCGCACGCACAATGAGTCACCTCTTCCCACGAGTCCGTCGAAGCAATCAGCACCTTCCTGTCTGGCGAGTCTGACGCAATGCGTGGCGACGTCACTCGTCCTTGGTTGAAACCATGCGCAGCGGCTTCGGGTTCGATGAAAATGACGCGGCCCAACGGCGACTCCATTGGCGGATTTTGACCTCACGGCCAGTGGCGCTTCTGGTTGGACATTTGGTTACTCGAAGAATACTCCCGGTGCATATAAAAAAAGCCCTGGGGCGCGTCACGAGCAGTAGACCTATGTGTTAGAGAGGAGAGCTCGGCTCTTCGGGTCTCTAAGCTGTCGGCCCCAGTGCCGAATTTGTAACGCCTCTTTATATATGCTGTACATAAACCTTGTTTAACTCACCGTCGTTTCGTCCGCTCGCCTGTCAGCTCCGCGCAGAAGCAGTTGCGAGCTGAGAAACGTACGCTACAAATTGGCTGGTGACATTCCCGGCGGAGTTCGAAGCAGTGGCGCCTTCAGGACCGTGTTGGCGTCGCGGTCTTTCGAAACAGTGGTTGCAGCGGTGAGATTCGTGGCGCCCTTCGTAACGTCGTCGGAGGCGCTGTTCGTAACAGAGTCAATGACCTCGACAATGCCTTCTGCCCTGAATTCAATAACCTCCATTCGAGGAAAATTGAAATACGGAAAGTGTGGTAATGCATCTCTACTTTCTTTTGTGAACACTGAACAAAACGCTGGATTCAGTGCGTCGGGAACTTTGGAATTAGCAATAGATGTTCCCGTGTTATCACATAGTGAATTGGCACATTTATTATCAGGCTTAATTGCTTTCCAAAATTGCCGCGGGTTAGACTGCAGCATATTTGGTATGGTAGTGGAAGTAGTAGTCAAGCTTGGCGCGTGCTTTTAATAAGTTGTACTCTTTAACGACCTCATTATGCTTTTGCTATGCCGAGGATGTGCCAGTTCGTTTGGAAACTCGAGATAATCGCCTTTTTTATTATTAATACCTTTTAAAGACTTGTTAAACCAGGGGGAACGCGCTTTTTCATTTATAGTGATAGTGGGGATATAAAGATTCATTAAACGCAGCATTTCAGCTTTGAATAGTATGCAAATGCTCTCAGTTGAGTTCTGCTGATATGTAAATTCAAGTTTCTCGTGAAAAACAGGAAGTTCACGGTTGATGGTTGAATAATCGGCTTTGTCATATAGCGTGAGCACTTTTTTAGATTTGTTGCTGTTTAAGATGTTGCGAGAAAATGTTGCATGAATGACGTTGTGGTCACTAAAACCACGGATATACGTAAGGGGGGGGGGCACATTATCGGGGTGTGACGTGAAAAGGAGGTCCAAGACTGCTGACGAGTGTTGAGTTACTCGGGTAGGTTGATTGACCAGCTGTCAGAGGCCGAAAAGCTAACATATATTTACTAATTCTGTAGCCATGTTTTTTGTGCAAGACATAGGCAACATTACTCCAATCTATTAAAGGAAAAATTGAAATCAGCGAATAATAAGACGGGAGTGTTGGGATACGTCATTGTTAGTTCTAACAATGCTTCGTGAAAAGACGAAAGAAAGGAGCTATCCGCGCTTGGTGGACGGTAGCAACAGCCGATTAACATGCGCGGCGAAGTGGCGTGGGAGCACGTCCAAACCATTTCCAGAGAAGTTTTTACATTTACAGCAGAGCACTTAAGCAAACGATATGTGGCAATCGCTACACAGCCCCCACGGTTATCATCAAAGCGGTCCTTGCCAAAGATGTCAAAATCTGGTAGATCAGGAAGAATGTCGGAGTCAATTATGTTAGAGGTTAGCCACGTTTTCGCCAATAGAACGACGTTGCCAGAAGAAGAAGAGATCAAAGTGCATAACGGATCACGTTTGGGCATCAGGCTGCAAATGTTAGTGTAAAGCAGCGAAAGATCATGCTTAACACGCCGATTCAGCCGTCGTGGCTTTTGCGCTCGTTGCGAGGCCTGACGTTCGACAACCAACTGCTTAGCCTTATCAAAAACATATGTTTTACTGCCACAGATGAGCTTGTCATAAGGGAGCTTAAACGGGGTGTGCTGCGCTTTTCCAAATTCAATAAGGCGTCTTCTAGCTATACGAAATTCCGGGGCAAAGTCTTCACTGATGCCGTAATCTGTGTCTTTCAGTTTACTGCTAGACGAAAGGAGTGCTTTTTTATCCTTGAAGTGGGCAAATTTTACTATTATCGGTCGCCGTTTCCCCTCGCGATAAGCTCCGAGTCTATGGGCACGTTCTATGTCACGACTTTGAATAGTCATGCCCAGGCTTTTGTGACAGAGATCAATAACCAGTTCTTCACTAACACGCCACGCCTCGTTTCGCACACCACTGAACTCGCAAAAGATCAGGTTGCACCTTCGGGATCTGTTTTCTGTATGGCTAATCCGATGAGACATATCAGTTACCTGAGCAGGGCTTTTAGTGGCAACACTTTCAATGATGTCAAATTGAGACTGAACATTTGAAAGTGATAGTAAGTCAGATTTTATGTTAGTCAACTGCGAGCTTAGGTCACTGAACGCTTTTTGATGGTCAGCAAGGGTTGATCTGATTGAACCTAACTGCTCAAACATGGCCAACTGCCCAGATTGCAACGTCTTCAGTATATTAAGCAAGTGAGTAGACACCACACAGTGTTCATTCCTAGGTCCAGGACTATCATGCCTAGGTCCAGGATTATATAGGAGGTATATAGGCTTATATAGGAGGTCACTGACCTGAACCGCTGTTGGCTGTGCAATCAGATACACATGACTCATCAGCTTCTTCGCCATGCAGTGCGACGGGGCTCCCGCATGTTGTGCCTGTATAAAAACAGGACTTTGAAAAGGAAACAGTTCCCTTTTATGAATAAGCCATGAAAAGCTCGCACGGGGCACTGACCTGAACCGCTTTTGAATATGCAATGAGACGTTAGTGGTTCATCAGTTCCATTGATACCCAGCTCGATGCCTAGTCCGGGTTAGTAACATACATGGTAGGAAGGCCTTCCTAAAAGTGAAAATGAGACTGTGTTAGCACAGCACGAAGTTTTAGAAAACTGTCACATTTCTAACAAGAAATACCTGTTGCAGAAGCAAGAAGTTCAACAATTACTTAGAGTCGAGCCACAGACAGCCACACGAAAGAAATTGGACACTGTTCTGAGGGCTCCGGCGCAAAATAAAATGCAACGGGATTAGTGAGACAAGTTTCACTTCCACAGCAACTTCAAAAAAATCTTCGTGCATAATTTAGCCTGGCATTTTGTCAATTTCTGGAATTTAAATGCCATGAAAACTTAGAGACGCGCCACAGAAAGAGTTTTACACCACTTGGGGTTCATGAACTAAAGTGATATTCATTCAGACAGACACATGTGTGTTTCCATACGTGAAAGCGCTGCTAGTGTGACTGAAAATTGACACCACGAACTCGCGTTTCGCTGGGAGCTCAACGGCAGGTGTCTAAGCACTCCTGGATGTAAGTTTGATTCAGAAGAAAAACACAAACTCAACACGCAACCCGTCCCCCATCACTTTTAATTTCTCGCCCTCCAGCTGCTGTCGACATTTAGTACAAAGTGGCCGAAACTGCCACCCTTAGCACAGGCAGGCTACACTAAACGGCATAATACAGTTGCGAGCTGCATTATTGCGGTGAATTCGTGACACACCTACACTATGCGTAGTGTCACGCGCCAGACCAAAGTGAAAAGCAATGAGCTCAGCGCAAATTGTTTCCGCAGCTCTCTTGTTTCGGCTGTGCAAGCGTCCCTGTTTAGGATAATTACGCTTGCACGGCTAGCTTCAACTTCGCTACCTAAAACAAGCCTTCACACACTTCGCAAGCTACAACCGCTACAGCATTATTAGCGTCGGCCAACATACGCCAAGCAATCTTTGAAATTATGAAAACAACGACAAATACTCACTTAAGAGAAACAGAGTGCGAGCTGCAGACCTTGTAGTAATTAGCGTTTTCAATAATGTCTCCGCGGTTGAGGCGCCGAAAGCATTCTGTCCGACGTTTTGTTGAGATCTCAAGGGTCTGTTAGCACCGGCGACGAACAACAGTCGGCAGCAGACCTTATTCTTATTCTCACTCTAGTACAGCTTTCTGCCTTTATTCGTTGCTACATCCCAGCCCAGCCACAACTAACCATGTTTAAAATTCTAGTCGATGACTCAAAATTTCAATGCTCAGTGCTATGTTTGACAGCATCACGAATGAAAGCGTTCCACCAAAACATGGCGACAGGAAGTGGAAGTCTCGCTGCGCCTTTTTCGTCATGCCTCAATAGAGCGCAACCAGACGCAGCGTTGCTTACACTAGAATACCACGTATATATCATAGTTATTTAGCATGTTGTTGAACACAAATATCGCCCGATCCACACTCATATTTTATGACGCTCCAAAACAAGTGACCGCGAATCTGCAGAATCTAAAGTATCGGTTAAAAGCCAACGTTCCATCATCTCCACTCTCCAAACACTCTGCGTTGCATTGCAATATATCTACATCTCACCTACGCGAAGCAGAAGGGATTAATTTCCTTCAAATGGCGGCATTCTGGACAAGGCCACCAGCGCGGCCTTGCGAAAACGATGAATCCTGTTTCGAAGACGCGACGCCAACAGGGCCCCGAAGGCGCCACTGCTTCGAAACTCGCCGCCAAGGTTACCATCCGTTTGGTAGCGTGTGTTTCTCAGCTCGCGATTGCTTCTGCACAGACCTGATAGACGAGCGGACAAGACGACGGGGAGTTAAGGTAAGATTTATGTACAGCATAGAAATAGAGGCGTTACGTATTCGGCACAGGGGCCGATGGTTTAGGGACTTGAATAGTCGAGACACCTTCTCTGACGCAAAGGTCAGCTGCTGGTAACGTGCCGCTTGGCTTTTTTATAGGTACTGGGTAGACCTTTACGTCACCAACTTCCAATCAGAAGCACCGCTGGCCGTGATGTCGGATTCCTCCAGTCAGGAACCGCCGCTGAATTGCGTCATGATCCTCAATTCTGGAGCCGCTGCGCTGCGTTGCACTCAAGGACGAGTGATGTTGCTATGCATTGCGTTAGACTCGCCAGACTGGATGGCGCCGCTTGCATGACCTCTTTGAGATGATGACATCAGGCGCGCTCGCTCGCTGGCCTTCACGCAGATTGCCTTTGCAGAAGCAATGATGTTAAGTGTGGACTCCCAGGCGTAACAGCACCCCCGCCACCAGACAATGCGCCGGAAAGGAGCTGCTTCCACCTGGCTCGGATGTCGGGTGCACTCGTTCAACACGTCCCACCAGGTTTGCCTCCAGGGCCATGGGGAGAATGTAGCTCCAGGCTCAGTTCCGTAAACACATCCTATTCTTGAGGACGGGTCGCAGCTCCACTGGCTTGTCGCCACAACTTGTCGACTAGTTTCGCTCGTCTCTTCTGACATTTTTTGGTCTCAGCACTTGTCGATGGTTCTGAAACTTGTCAAGAACAGTTCCACAACAGACAACACACGACACAAGCAAGCGCCCTCGGCTACCTGACAGAACATCAGAAAAAGTATAGTACGACGTATACCTAACTACGTGTCTATCAGAATGTCGTTCCCTCCACATCGAGGGCACATGTGGGACACAATACTCTTAAAATGAGAACTCAATTTTTCACATGTACAACAACGTAATTAAATAAAATAAAACATAAAGTTGGCCCCTTGAGATTACTCTGAACGAGAGCGCTCAAATAAGGCCGTGATGAGGACAAAATTTTGCCCTGACTAGCCAGCAAAGACCGAAAGGTGGAGAAGGTACTGACTAAAACTCACGGCCTAATGCGTCTGCATTAGCGTTTAGCTTTCTTGTTTTGTAGCGAGCGTATAAGTTGTGCTGTTGGAGTGTCATGCGCCTTCTCAGTAACCGGCCACTTTTAGGTGAAATGCTATTTAAGCTCGTTAGAGGACTGTGGTCTGTTTCGATCACAAACCTGGAACAGGAGACATAACAGGCTAGCTTTTGAACGACCTGCTCGAGGCAAGCGCATTCCTTTTTAAAGGTACTGTGTGCCTCTTACCTGCAGCTTAGTTTTCGACTTATAAATACGAAACCGGCCTTTCGTTACCAGCACTGTCCTTCTTGCACAAAATAGCTCCGAACTACAGCATTTTATGGATCTCTTTTTCATGATCTGCTTTTGCACATGGGAATATCTATACGGCTTGCTATGGATTGGCTTCTCACAAGTTAGCTCGATATTGTGTTCAATCGCCTGTCGTGTTTCCGGAACGGTCCGAAAACACGTCTTTGAACTCGAAAACAACTCTTCTCAAGTCCTACTTCTGCACTTCACTTAACCTAGGCCCTAGGTTCAACTGTTCCAAGATTACCTCCGATCGGCTTTTGATTACATCACTAGAGGTCAAAATTTCTGTTCCATCTTCCTCTGAAGCATTCAAAAACAGTTTTACGACCGCTTGGCGTTGAACGTACGGTTTCTTCAAGTTCCTGTGGTAAATTTTGTTCGGCCGCCTCCCTAAGTTCACTTGATAATCAGCATCGGGAAGCTTCAATATTACTTTAGTGGGCCCTTCCCAATGAACCTAAGGATTGTTCTTTTTAGATGGCTGCAGCAACATTATCCGACTACCTACTTCAAAGATGCGTTTCTTCGCCAATTTTTCGTAGTACTTCTTCGACAACACTTGTGCAGCCTTCATGTGGTTTTCCACAAGATCTTTCTTTTTTCTAAGCCTCTGAAGGAGGTCTAGAGCATACGCAACTACATTAAGGTCCTCATCGAATCTCTCCCAGGACTCGCGTAGCATTCGCAATGGTGTTCTCAAAGTCCTGCTATACACAAGCTCTGCAGGGCTAAAACCAGTGCTCTCATGAAAAGCTGATCTCAAAGCAAACATAGCGGGAGGAATACAAGCTTCCCAGTCGCATTTGTGTTTGTAGCAAAGAGCTCTCACTATCCGTTTCAGAACTGAATTTATACGCTCTATCGGAATAGACTGCGAGTGATGGATCGAGCTGTGTACTACTTTTTTTCCGCATTTATCCAAAAACGTAGAGGTAAGGCAGCTGGTGCAGACACTACCATTGTCGTATTGGATTTCAGAAGAAAATCTGACACGGGCAAATATAGATAGCAGTACATCCAAGACATGAGGACAATTGAGCTCCTTAAAAGATATCGCTCCTGGAAATCCTGTGGCTACACAGAGGGCCGTCAGAATCTACCGACAACCTTGCCTTCACTCTGGCAATGGCCCGACGATATCGATTACTAGGTGCCGGAAAGGTTCTGTGATGATTGGCACAAGCTCCATGGTGCCTTTCACTTGTCTGTGGATTTTCCCGCTCTCTGACAAGTGTCACATGAGCGTAGAAAATCTTCGTTATCCTTCCAGGAATTCAGCCAATAAAACTGAAGGGAAACTCTAGCCTTGGTCTTCTTTATGCCGAGATGTCTTGCCCACGCGTTTTCATGTGCCAGTTTCAATAGTTGGTGACGATACTTTTGTAGCAGCAAGACAAGATCATACTTGCGACTTTGCACATTTGTGTAGCTCCGATACAGGAGCCCTGCCTTCTGAAAAGGCAGGGCTCCTGCCTTTTCTGAATTTTTTGTTCCCAACCTTACGCTTCCGTTGAGTGCTTCAATTGAGATGTCCTTACGCTGCTCTCGAATCAGCGTTTCCCGATCTACCCTCGACAGCTCACTCCAACGTTCCGTTACAGACGAAAGCGTAGCACCCCTCTCGCTCTCATCCAATGGCAGTCATGTCGTATCCGCGAAAAAAGACGGCTTCCGCGACGAGCGGATCAAGTGACTCATCCGGACAATTACCTCTCCGAAGCACCATCGCCTCACCGCCAAGGTCACACAGATCAGCCTCTTGAGCGGGTCGTGTTTCGCTACACTGAGCCAGATAAAGTTCCTGCGATAGCTTCAGCGCTTGCGATCGTGTGGGGGCCATGTACACTAAGGTGGAGAACAATAATTTACCCTGCCTTTTGAGAAGCTGCTCAGATTTATTAAAAAGAGATCGGGAAAGAAAAACAGTCGGGAAGCGCGGCAGACACAGTCGCTTCATTGCGAAGTTTACCGAACGGGCCTTCCATGACAACCTTAGCGATTGGTGAGGAAGCACTCTGTTCCTCGGCGACTTGCCTGATCCACGCGCATTTTCCTGTAAAGTCGTCCGGAGACGCCAACGAAGGATAGACCTTATCCATGGTTGCCGCTGAGTCTCTAAGTGCTCGACACGTTTTCTCATTCACACCAATTTCCTGGAAATACGGCCTTTTAACCGCAATTTCTTTTCCAATTCTCCGATTGTTGCGAAAGCAAACTTGTTTGCAGTTTACCGCATCGTGCCCTTCCTTTTTTTAGTTGTAACAGATTAGTGGCTTCCGTGTTTCAAACGCTCGTGGGGTATCAGTGCGCTGTTTAGGAACCTCATTCGATTTTTCCGCTTCTGTTTGCCCTTTCCTCACAGTGTCCTTCGTAAAAGACGGGTCCTTCCTAAATTATGGTGCGGAGTGGGTTTCCGTTGATCAGCTTTCTTTGAAAATCCATCTTTCCTTTCATCCTTTTCAATGCACACTGCCCTGCTATGCAACTTTTGGCGGGTGTAATACTCCTCAGCTAACTCTGCTGCCTTGTTTAGCTGTACTTCACCAAATTTGTCCTGCAGCCAAAGCTTGGCATGATCCTCAATGCAGCGGTAGAATTGCTCCAATTAAATGCATTCTACCATTTTCTCGCGATCGTCATAAACACCTTCGTCCTTGATTCATTCAATTAAATCAGCTTTACGACGAAACGCGAAATCAACGCGTGACTCATTGCCTTTTCTTGCGTACTGGAACCTTTGACGGAAAGCCTCGGGTGACAAATTACTAGGTCTCAAAAGCACTTCCTTAACTTCGTTATAGCTCTAAAATGCTTCCTTCGACAAGCATGTTATCGCGTCGGACACTTAACCGGGAAGAACTAACAGGTGCTGCGCTCAAAGAGACCGCTCAAAGGCATTTTGCTCACAGACGTGTTCGAACTTGACGAGATATCGGCGACTACGAACGGTAGCAGTCAGTCCCGAATTCTATGGCCACTGACACCTGCACTGTGGCAGAAGCTGCGCTAGGCGCCTGCGAACGCCGTAGAATTGCCAATTCCATTCGTTTCAACTCGAGGCACTCCTGTCTCTCGGCTTTCTCACGGCGTTCTCGCCATTCAGTTTTGTCATATTCGCGAACTTTTACTTCTCGCTTTTTAGCCTCCTTGCGGCGTGCTTTGATATCCGCCCAGGCCTCATCGACTTCTTCAGTCGTCACTCCTGCGTCCTTCAAGGATCGCTTGCTTTCGTTTCGCACGGCCCAAAATAAGGTGAAGTTCTTCCCGAATTTCGATGAGTTCCTTCACTTTAAGGTTCTCTATCGTTCACTCTAGCCTCTGCCTGTTTCCCCTGTTAAGAATCTACTTGCCGTACCCACTTTAGGTCGACTAGCAATACGCTTAAGCAATTTTTAATGCTCCCGTGTTTACACCCGCCGCATTAACTTTGCTTTCAAAGCGCTCTCACTTGACTTGAAACAATCAACTCTGCTCTAATGCTCTACACAGCCCTTCTCCAAACTACTCTAACGTGTGCCAGAGTAGTCTGGTGATCTGAGGGGAAAACATCAGGCACTCACCAGATCGATGTCGCCGACGCCGGCTGATCCCGCAGCTGCCATCCACTGTTATGAAGGTGCACCGCTGACGAGGTTATGAAAGGCGCCACGAAACTCGCCGCTGCCAAGGACACAGGCCGCGCCGACGGCGAAAGGAGGTCGATTAGTCGAGACGTCTTTTCTTATGCATACGTCGGATTCTCCATGATGCATAGGTCAGCGGCTGACAACGCGCCACTTCGCGTTTTTTATGGGCACCGGGCGGACCTTTACGTCACCAACGCCCAGTCAGCAGCGCCACTGGCCGTGATGTATTATTCCACCGTTTCTGGGTTGCGTCATGATTTTCAATTCTGGAGCCGCTGTGCTGAGTTGCACCCAAGGACGAGTGATGTGGCCAAGCATTGCTTAAGACTCGCTAGACTGGATGGCGTCGCTTGCGTGAAGTTGTTGAATGATGACGTCAGACGGGCTCGCTCGCTGGCCTTGACACAGATTGACACAGTTAGCCTGGGAGTGTGGACTCCCAGTCTAACAATCCTCATATCCGTCTTGTTGCAGGCAAACACACTCGTTCGACGATCACCTGAATTTGTAAAGTTTCCAGAAATAAAACTGTCGAGCGCTTATCAAAATACATAAATTGTGCGTGCCATGACTCCTCGTTTCTCATCAAGAACAACACGACTGCGCCTCGCTTCCATGTCTATCCCTGGCATGGTAGCTAGCCCTCAAGACATGTGCTGTATGAAACTGCTCGTCACTGTGTTAAAAATTTTGCCTGTGATCTTCTTTCATTGAAATTAGCAAAATCTGCGCTTCATTTTAGTCTGTTTTATATTCAGGTCTGATTAAACTTTACTGTTTTATTCAGTATTTGAGCGTAAGATTAGATATGCAACTACACTGACGGCTGCCTGCTATTAGATCAATCGATCAATCAATCAAACTTTATTTTCATGAATATATATATATATATGTATATATATATATATATATATATATATATATATATATATATATATATTATATATATATATATTGCTACGAGGTGCCACAAATGAACATTGTAGAAAAGAGGACGATGTTTAGGGTGAGCTCGTGCAGACTGGGCTCCATATTGTATGCCTACCTGTTTACCAAAAGTAAATGTATTTTTCAGACGCCTTCTCCCCGAAACAATTTGGTGGAGAGTGCGGGCCTTCCCACAGTCAACACTACGATGATTCTGCACAGCGCACATTCCTTGGCTGCCTGTGCGATGCCCGATCAAGACGAGAACGAGGATTCTTCGGAGACTACCCCAACCGTGCTTCGTCCAACTACGCAGCAACCAACAGCACCGCATCCAGCTGCTACTAACCGCACTGTCGTTCTGAAAAACCGCGTGACCCAGGCACCTTTTCGGGCTGTGACCGTACTGACGTGGAGGAATGGCTTCAGCTGTATGAAAGGGTGAGCGCTCTTTACAACTGGGATCCGACGCTCATGTTGGGCAATACTACTTTCTACCTTATCGGACAGCTAAAGTTTGGTTTTCCAACCACGAGGAAGACATCACGAATTGGGACATCTGTAAGCAGAAACTCATCAATCTCTTCGGCAACCCATCGGACGTCGTCGTGCTGCACAGAAAGAACTAGCGTGCCGACTCCAGTCCTGCACCGAGTCGTACGTTACATACATACAGCATGTGCTCGCCCCCTGCCGGAAGGTTGATGACAAGATGCCGGAATCTGAAAAGGTCGTGCACATCCTCAAAGGAATCGCCGATGACGCCTTCAATCTCCTCGTATTTCAAAACTCATCGACCGTAGATGACGTGTTTAATGAATGCCGACGCTTCAAAGACGCAAAAAGTCACCGTATCACTCCACACTTTTCGCGTCTTCCTAACACGGCTGCAACATCTACCTGCGAGGATGCCTGTTTGCCACCAGCCCCTGATGCTTCTGACAATATCGTGCGCATCGTGCGCCACGAAATCGAGGCAGAATCTCCCCTGTCTGACCAAGTCCAGGCCCCCGACGACTTTCGCGCCAAGATTTCTTTGATCAAGAGTGTCGTATGCCAGGAACTGGCCAACGCCGGACTTCAGACACTATGCCCCGTTAACCGACTTGACTACCGATTGCCCAGTGCACCTAATATGTCCCGCGGACCAAACAACCGCCCACATTACCGCAACCAGGCAGAATGTCGAACTTCTGATGACAGACCAATCTAGTTCAACTGTTGGCGAGTCGGCCATATTTCACGTCATTGCCGCACTTCCTGGGGTTGGCAGCCATGGTCGCATTATGCCAACACATGACGCCCACCTGCTCGCTCTCGGATGCCGATCTACACGCCACAAGATGATGCTTCGCCATCAAGGCCCGCCCAACCAAGCCGCTTCCCGTCGCCCTCTGGACGCATGTCCCGCTCAACCAACCGACGTCACTCCCCTCACCCTTCTACCACCAGTCCTCGGAAAACTGACGGGCGCAGCTCCTAGAAGTGAGCCTGCTTCGCCGACCCAACCCGAAATTCCTGTACACTTGATACCCGGACACAACAACTTGATTAAAGTAAATGTTGATGGTACTTCTGTGGCAGCACTCATTGACACTGGCGCTCACATATCAGTCATGAACTCCAGCCTTTGTGCTCGACTCAAGAAAGTGCTCACTCCTGCTCCGATCACTGTTGTCCGAGTAGCTGATGGTGCAACACCAGCGGTCACTTGGATGTGTGCCGCCCGTGTCACTGTTGCTGGACGTCATACCACTGTTCTGTTTTACGTACTGAACCACTGCCCACATGACATCATTTTGGGACTCGATTTTCTGTCGGAGCATTCTGCCCTAATTTCCTGTTCTGCTGGTGTTGTTCAGCTCGTCCTATCACACGCCGTTGACCCTCCTGATCCGGCACCGCCAAATCTATGCTCCGCCGACTTTTTTCGCCTATCTTGTCGAGCTGTGACGTATATCGACGTCTCTTCGGATCCACCTGTGGCTGAAGGTGATTATGTAATTTCACCTAATCCTACAGTCCTCTGTTCGTTCAATGTTGCGTTCCCCCACACCATCATCACAATGAAGGACAACGTGGCATGTCTCCGTATTGTGAACTTTGGACTTTGCTCTGAAGTGCTGCCACGATGGATATTCCTTGCAACCCTTGCCCTGGCCGGCGACTCCCACATATCGGCCTCAACAGAGGATACACCGTCATCTGCAAGTATTCAGTCGGGCAGTACACTAGACTGCATAACTGGAATAATTGCCTTTATTCTCCCGGCCGAGCATGTGTCTGCGCTTCGTGGTCTTCTTGCGTCGTATCAAGACGTCTTTGATCTCTGCGACCAACCCCTAGGTGAAACGACCGTCGTGAAGCATCGGATCAACACCGGTGATGCAAATCCAGTACACCGGCGACCCTATCGAGTTTCCTACACTGAGCACCACGTGATACAGCAAGAAGTCAACAAGATGCTTGCCCGAGACATCATTGAACCTTCTTCAAGTCCTTGGGCTTCGCCAGTTGTGCTCGTGAGAAAGAAGGATAACAGCTGGCGCTTCTGTGTCGACTTCAAAAATCTTAACAAAGTACTGAAAAAGACGCGTATCCTCTGCCACGGATAGATGACGCTCTTGACTGCCTTAGTGGAGCAAGTTATTTCTCTTCCATCGACCTTTGTTCAGGATACTGGCAGATATCAGTTGATGATCTGGACCGTGAAAAGACGGCATTTATAACTCCCGACGGGCTTTAACAGTTCAAAGTAATGCCGTTCGGGTTATGCAATGCCCCGGCTACATTTGAACGAATGATGGACTCTCTTCTTCACGGTTTCAAGTGGTTAATCTGATTATGCTACCATGATGACGTCATTGTTTTTTCGTCAACTCTTGAAACTCACCTCGAGCGTCTCTCAATAATTCTTTTGGTTTTCCACAAAGCAGGGCTCCAACTAAACTCGTCGAAATGTCACTTCGGCCGCCAGCAGCTCCCTGTCCTTGTACACCTCGTCGATTTTTCTGGTGTTCGTCCCGATCGAGAGAAAATCCGCGCCGTCAAGGTTTTCCCTGTGCCGACCTCTGCGATACACGTTCGAAGCTTTGTGTTTCTTTGTTCTTACTTTTGCAGATTTGTGCGAAATTTTGCTGACGTCTCACGCCCGCTCACGGCACTACTAAAAAAATGTGACTTTTGTGTTGGGGACCTGAACAAGCCAGAGCATTCGTTAAGCTGACGAGTAGACTTACGACGCCACCGATTCTCGGCCACTTTGATATATGCGCTTCAACAGAAGTGCGTACCGACGCCAGCGGCCACGGAATCGGAGCTGTTTTGGCACAACGACAGCATGGCTGCGAGCGCGTTATTGCATACGCTAGCCGTCTTTTATTGCCAGCAGAGCGAAATTACTCCATCACAGAACGCGAATGCTTCGCGCTCGTCTGGGCAGTGGCTAAATTTCGGCCGTATTTGTACGGACGCCCGTTCACGGTTGTCACTGATCACCACGCCTTATGCTGGTTGTCATCCTTAAAAGATCCTAGTGGACGTCTCGGCCGGTGGGCTCTACGGCTACAGGAATATTCATACACGGCTGTCTACAAATCAAGTCGCCACCATGAGGATGCTGATTGCTTGTCGCGTCAACCAGTGGACCCAGCAGATATTTCTGAGAGCGATGAGTCTACTTGCGTTTTGGCACTTCCGCATTTAGCAACATCGGAGATCAGCAACGCCATAATCCTCACCCCAGAGATCTAATCCTTCGGCTTAGTGGTCCCACAACTCCTCCGTCTCTCCGTATGTTCCTGCTCCAAGATGGCGTCTTATATTGCTGCAGCATGTATACTGACGGACCCTAGCTGCTGTTGGTCATACCACAACATATGCGTCAGACTGTCCTTGCACAGTTGCATGATATTCCGACAGCTGGTCACCCGGGAGTTTCAAAAACTTATGACCGCGTTCAACGTTGCTTCTTTTAGCCCGGTATTTACCAATCCGTCTGCCGTTACGCCACCTCATGCAAATCCTGACAACGCCGCAAAAAAACCAGCAACCCTTCCAGCGGGACGCCTTCAGCCCATTCAGATCCCATCCGAACCATTTTATAGAGTAGGTGGTGACCTACTAGGACCGTTACCTTTATCGGCCAGCGGAAACAAGTGGATAGCACTCGCCAGGGATTACATCCCTCGGTATGCCATCACTCGGGCCCTTCATACCAGTTGTGCGACCAACGTCGCTGCCTTTCTTCTAGAAGACGTCATATTTCACCACGGTGCTCCTCGGCCACTGCTTACCGATCGGGATCGCTAATTTTTATCACAAGTTATTCAAGACATATTACACGCTTGCGCTACAAAGCATAAGTTCACAACGGCGTATCATCCTCAAACCAGCGGGCTCACGGAGCGGCTAAATAGAACCATCACGGACATGCTTGCCGGGTACGTTTCTTCCGACCATCGTGACTGGGACTCCGCCCTTCCGTTTGTAACACTTGTGTAGGACCGTGGTAAGAATTCATAGCGCGGCAATTTTTGTTTGCTTTCATTTGCTTTGCGGCGTAAGCTTGGTAAGGCATGTCAGCCGCGGGCAGCCAGCGTTGCTTGAGTGACAAGCGGTTGAAGCGCGACCGACCGGTTTTGCCGCGAGCGCAGACACACGGCGCCAGCATGTTACCCTGCTTTGTTTAACGCCAGAGACGGTCAAGCGTTTCGAGTTACTATTAACTCAAGAAAAAAGGGAACCAACAGGGGCAACAAAAGGGGTGAGATTGTAAACGTCGTTGTGACGGCCCCCTAATTGCCTCTCGGAACTGGCAGTCGGCGCATCAACGGGCCTCTTCCGAGACCCCGCGCACCGCGGTGACTCCTCGCATCGGTTCGGCGTATGGCCCGGCCACGTACTGTGTGCGCGCCTGCAGAATCGGCAAGCGCGTTGCGACAACTCTGAAGTCACCAACGACCTTTTCTGCCGGGCCTGCTTGGGTCCAGTAACTCTCAGAAGCGGGCTCGTGACACGGGAAATAGTGACGGCCGCCCGTTCGACGCCTGGGTTGCCTATTGTTGAATCGGGCATGTCTTCGACTGCGTCCCCGTTTATCCGGGCAAATGGGCTCGTAAGCAGAAACATGCGCGGTCAGCGAGCGGTTCCCCTTACGGCGCGCAGAGGCAAGAGGATTATAGCCCCGTCGTCAAGAAATTGACGTGGTAGAGGGAAATCGCCCTACGGCCGCATTACCGAGTACGGCTAGCTCTGTCTAGATAATTGTGCGCCGCGAAGCTGGCCCTGGCCTCTATGCCTTTTCTAGTTTTGTTTTATTTACGTTTTGGTTGTTGTGTTGTTTGGGGAGAGTGCGTGAGTCCCACGTGCACGAAGGTAGGATCCTCGTGGCGTTTTTTTAATCTACCCAATGTACTCTCCAATCAAAGGACAAGCAAGTGATTATGTGCCGAGAGTGTGGTAAGGGCGGAGCGCCAGGAAGGGATAAGAAGAGGCCCCGTGGCTCCACCAAGTGTTCTGAACCGAGCTGGCGGTGTAAAGCACCATCGGCTCCGCCGAACCCCGTAGGGTCGCCCTACAGAAGTCGGTTCATTTCCAAGTTGTTTTTCTCTTTTTTGTAACTTTGATGTCCATTGTTTTGTAAAATCTGTAAATACAATTTTTTTTCAGCCATCTAGAACTTCTTCAGCGTTGCTTCTGCTTCATCGTTAAGCGACCAGCAGGCCAATAGCCGCTATTGGGATAACGGCGTACGTTTCTTCTCCCACTTTGCTACACCACCGCGGGTGGTGCGCCTCGGGCACCGAGTGGGGAGAAGTGGTTTCTTCTACATCGAGAAGAGAACCCGATTTTACTGGCGCGGTCGCAGGATTGGCTTGCTGTGGACGGAGTTGGAGGAAGGAAGAAGCTGGCTGAAAGGAAAGACGAAGTACAGATGAAGACGCAAATCGGCACCAGACCAACGGACAGACACTGCAGCAAGTAGCTGCGGCAGCTGGAAGCTGCAGATAGCCTGGTGTGCCCGGAAGACACCGAGCGAGTGACTGGGTCAAGGCGGTCCTCGAACGAGTTATCGACACCCAAAAGGCGCGTCCACGACGAGGTGGGGCATCGACCAGAAGCCTGCAGCAGCAAGCCGGAGCGACGCCACAACGGGACCGAGCTAACGTGAGTTCCCTTTCTCATTGCTGTATTGTTGTTGCGGGGCAAACGGGCTAGCACCACATTCAGCAGGATGGAGGGTGGCGATGGGGCGAGTGAGTATGGGAGTGGTGACGTCCCTTTGACGGCACGAGACCAAGCAGATCATGATTTTAAGATGGCTCGGGAACGAAGCCGGCAAATGGAGTTGGAGTTGGAGCTCGCTAAATTACCTCTGGCAAGCCCAACAGGTAGCGTGAGTGATGCTGGCAGAACACTTGAGCGCTGCTTCAACACTGAGTGGCGCAAATACGCCAAATTGTTAGTGGGCGCTTTCTCGAAATTTCCCGCAGACGCGGAGGTCCCAATTGGGTTCGAGTCAGTGGAGCACACTCTGAAGGCATATGAGGTACCTCGAAGTTATTGGGGACAAATAGTCTTTCCACTCGTGGCTGAGCGCATAGAGTATTTATCAACTCGGCTCACACCTGCCGAAAATCGTGACTATGAGACCGTGAAGGAAGTAGTGCTTGATGAACTGAAGCTTTCTCCCTTAGAATACCTAAAGAAATTCACAGGGGCACGTAAACGAAAAACATAGACGATGAAAAGTTTTACAACAAGGTTGGGCAGCTACCTAAATTTTTATGTGGCGTCAAGATACGTGTCCACCTTCGCGGAACTTTTAGAACTACTGGTGGTGGACCAATTGAAAACCGTGTTGTCTGAAGAGGCATTAAAATACTTGAGGTTACGTGAGGGGGCAGCGTGGTACAAAAGTACAGAAAGTTGCAAGGCTCTTGCACACCTTTGAAGACGCGAACGGCAGTGCGGAAGCGCAGAAAGGACAGCCGCGTAACGCCAGCAGTAAAGGGGTAGAAAAGACGACCGACCACCAGAGTAGCAGCCCATCGGGTCCGAGTCAGGGTTCGAACACGAGACCGAAGGGTTCGTATAATTCAGGTAGGCAACCGAGGAAAACGGGATGTTTTGAGTGTGGATCGAACACTCATATTAGACTCAACTGCCAGCACTATCTTGAAAGGGTGGCGCCGAATCCTGGCGCTTCGGAGGGAAATGATAAACTCACTGCTCGAGTCTGCCTAGATAAGGTAACGCCTGCCGACCGCTTGTGGAAGGTAACTCTGAATTGCAAAGATAAAACTTTGAATGCAATAGTAGACAAGGGCGCCGAGATTACGGTAGTGCAGAAAAGCGTGGTTCCTGAAGAATTTATCCAGGCCCATGGCCACGTAAGCCTTCGGGCAGCATTTGGTGAACGAGTCGAGGCCAAACTAGTAGGAGCTCCCGCTAATGCTGGAACAGGGGCAACCGGTGTTCGCCGAAGTTTCACAGGCCACACCGGTCTTGTGTGCGGTCACAGATAAACTAAGCGTGAGTGAATGCCTGCTCTCGGCGAGCGATTGAACCGCGTTGCAGCAGAGCCAGTGTGAATACAACAAACAGGACACGACACTATCCCCCTGAAACTTCTCCGACGAACGAGAGGCGGGCGCAAAGCTAGATGGGAGAGTAGTAAAGCAGAGTAGACCGACTCCGGATTATGCGCGGTCAGCGGAGGGAAGCGTACTACAGCCCAGCGAGGTCGAACGCACCTGGGAGAAAGAATTGGTTACAGCCGTGGAGGTAGAGGGGGGAGAATTAGGGCCGGAAGGAGAGCGTAACGCTAGAGAGAAAACACCACACACCGCCGAGAACGAGGCAAGTTGCGTGTCGCAAGGTGGCGCAAGTGGCGAGAGGGGCGATTTCGAGGCGTTGCGTGAGGAACAAAAGAGTGACGAAATGTTGGGCCGGGCATAGAGAGACGCCGCGGAAGGGCGAGGTGGAATGCTGGTGATTGACGGGTTGCTGTATCATCGAGAACAGGTATTGGGTCAACCGATTCAAGCAGTTAGTTTTGCCGGCCACCCGGCAGGCTGATGTGCTCAGCCTGGCCTATGAGTCGTATTGGTGCGGACACCTGGGGTTTCGTAAGACGAAAGCGATAATTAAACTTAACTTTTTTGGCCAGATATGGAAAAGGACGTCCGAGACTACTGCTATTGTTGTTACGCGTGCCAGATCAGGGCTGACAGGTGGCAGACAGACAGAGTTCCCATAGCGCCCCTCGTAAGGCCCTGATACCCTTGTCAGAAAGTCAATATCGACGTCATAGGACGGTGCGCCTGTTTGTCGATTACAGAAGCTTAAATGCCATAACCGAACCAGACGCATTGCCGATGAGATTCTCCGCAAGAATTGATCATGAATGTAGGTCAGGCTAGTTATATAATTCTCATTGATCTCCCACGAGGCTACTGGCAAGTTCCCTTAGCGGAGGGGTCACAGCGCATGACCGCGTTCGTGTCGCATTTAGGTCAGGTTGCTTGGAGGGTAATGCCGTTGGGGCTCAGGAACGCGCTAGCCAGCTTTCAGCGCAGTATGAACCAGCTGTTAGCACCCCAAGAGGCGTATGCCTGTGCCTACTTGAATGAGATTGCGGTTTTCAGCAGGTCCCTACAGGAGCACGCCCGGCACCTCCACGCTGTGTCCTCCGCCCTAACGTCCGTAGGTCTAGTAGCTAACATGGAAAAAGTCAGGTGGCTTGCGCGTCTATCCGCTACCTCGGACATATTGTGGGATCGGGAAAGCACGGTCCGGACCCCAGCAAGCTCGCGTCTATTGAGGGGCTGCAAGTACCCCAGAATAAAAAAGAGTTAAGGAGTGTTCTAGGTCTGTGTGGGTATTACCGGGGTTACGTACCCAATTTCGCTGGCATTGCCAAGCCCCTTACCCTAATTGTCTGCTAAACATGTTCCTAACCACATACCTTGGACGCCCGAGGCCCACGAGGCATTTGCAAAACTCAAGGGTGCCCTGTGCAGTGCTGTTGAATTAACCACTCCAGACATTCACAAGCCGTTTTGGCTTTTTACAGACGCTTCCGCTATCGCTGTGGGAGCTTGTTTGGCCCAAATGGGCGATGACGGTACCGAGTGCCCGATTGCTTTTGCCAGTCATCGCTTCACGCCTGCTCAGATGAAATGGTCTACGATAGAGCGCGAGGCGTTTGGTGTCATTTGGGGACTCAAAACGTTCGACACCTGGGTATTCGGGGCCAAAATCTTTGTCGGCTCCGACCACAATCCACTCGCGTATCTTACTCAAGCTTCGCCACAAGGGGCCAAATTGATACGTTGGGCATTGGCTTTGCAGCGCTACGACGTGGTAGTGCAACACAGAAAGGGTACGGCACATGCTAACGCCGACGCGCTTTCCCGGCTGACAAACCAATGCTGGGAGGAGGTGCAGTAGCCTGAGAGCCCCACAGCGGCGATCAGTGAAGGAGGGGGAATGAGTGTTTTGTGCCACGGGACTAAGTGATGGATTTATGGTGCAAACATGGAAATAACACTTCAGAATGGTGATGGAACTTTTGAACATCATACAACAGTGTATGGCAATAACCAAGTGTAGTCGTGTGAACTGCGTGTGGTGTCTGTTTGCTTTTACGTGCCAATATTTTTGCTGCGTTTTTTTATTAGGTTGGGTGCGGCAACAGCGCCTGATTGTTCTGGGACATGTGTTGGAGTGTGGGTCATGTTAATGAAAACTCTTGCAGAGTGTTCAAGGAATTGCCCATGGCAGGGAATGTCAGATGTTGCATGCATCATAAGCGTTTGGTGGAAAGGCGTGCGGAGCGAGCAGCTCTGGCTCGTTCGGTCGGGTCTACTAGATACCGCGTTTCAGCTGCATGATGTTTTGAATAGGCTCGCTATATTAAGAGAGCAGGGCAGCTCACTAAGTAGCTTTGTTATGTCAGCTGTCGCTGGAGACTGGTTTGTTTTATTGTTTTTTTTTGAGCACCGAGACCAAGTGGGGCTTTTTGCGCGCTTCCTTTGCAGGAGAGAATTTGCGCATGCTGCTGCCGGCCAGGTGCAGCGCGACCACTGCGTAAAGGGTGGGACACCCCAGCCGTTTGATGCAGCTGTTAACCCGCCGTACACCCACTGGTTGAGCGCGGTCCGTTTTTTTGTGAGTTTATTTCGGCAACACCGTAGGCAAGTTGTTGCGAAGTCTTGGATGGGGGGTGTAGGACCGCGGTAAGAATTCGTAGCACGGCAATTTTTGTTTGCTTTTATTTGCCTTGCGGCGTAAGCTTGGGAAGGCATGTCAGCCGCGGGCAGCCAGCGTTGCTTGAGTGACAAGCGGTTGAAGCGCGACCGACCGGTTTTGCCGCGAGCGCAGACACACGGCGCCAGCATGTTACCCTGCTTTGTTCAACGCCAGAGATGGTCAAGCGTTTCGAGTTACTATTAACTCAAGGAAAAGGGAACCAACCGGGGCAACAAAAGGGGGTGAGATTGTAAACGTCGTTGTGACGGCCCCCTAATTGCCTCTCGGAACTGGCAGTCGGCGCATCAACGGGCCTCTTCCGAGACCCCGCGCACCGCGGTGACTCCTCGCATCGGTTCGGCGTATGGCCTGGTCACGTACTGTTTGCGCCCCTGCAGAATCGGCAGCGCGCATTGCGACAAATCTGAAGTCACCGACAACCTTTTCTTGCGGGCCGGCTTGGGTCCAGTAGCTCTCAGAAGCGGGCTCGTGACACGGGAAATGGTGACGGCCGCCCGTTCAACGCCTGGGTTGCCTATTGTTGAATCGGGCATGTCTTTGACTGCGTCCCCGTTTATCCGGGCAAATGGGCTCGTAAGCAGAAACATGCGCGGTCAGCGAGCGGTTCCTCTTACGGCGCGCAGAGGCAAGAGGATTATAGCCCCGTCATCAAGAAATTGACGTGGTAGAGGAAAATCGCCCTACGGCCGCATTACCGAGTACGGCTAGCTCTGTCTAGATAATTGTGCGCCGCGAAGCTGGCCCTGGCCTTTATGCTTTTTCTACTTTTGTTTTATTTACGTTTTGGTTGTTAAGTTGCTTGGGGAGAGTGCATGAGACCCACGTGCGCGAAGGCGGGATCCTCGTGGCGTTTTTTTAATCTACCCAATGTACTGTCCAATCAAAGGACAAGCAAGTGATTATGTGCCGAGAGTGTGGTAAGGGCGGAGCGCCAGGAAGAGATAAGAAGAGGCCCCGTGGCTCCACCAAGTGTTCTGAACCGAGCTTGCGGTGTGAAGCACCATCGGCTCCGCCGAACCCCGTAGGGTCGCCCTACAGAAGTCGGTTCATTTCCAAGTTGTTTTTCTTTTCTTTTTTTGTAACTTTGATGTCCATTATTTTGTAAAATCTGTAGATACAAGTTTTTCTCAGCCATCTAGAACTTCTTCAGCGTTGCTTCTGCTTCATCGTCAAGCGACCAGCAGGCCAATAGCCGCTATTGGGAGAGCGGCGTACGTTTCTTCTCCCACTTTGCTACACCACCGCGGGTGGTGCGCCTCGGGCACCGAGTGGGGAGAAGTGGTTTCTTCTACATCGGGAAGAGAACCTGATTTTACTATTTGCCTATAATACATCTCGGCATGACACTGCAGGTTTCTCACCATTTTTCCTCCTGTACGGACGAGAATATACGTTGCCTTTTGACACGCTTTTTCCTGCCGTTAGCTACACGTCGGAATATGCACACGATGTGATCTCTAGAGTTCTAGAGACACGTGAGATTGTTCGCCGGCGTCTGAACAATTCGCAGAAACAACAATGACAGGTCTACAACGCGTGCTATTGTGATGTCCACTTCAGTCAAAGTGACACAGTCCTTCTCTGGACGCCGTCGCGGCGAGTTTGCATGTGCGAAAAGCTGACTTCACCGTACTCGGGTCCGTACCGTTTGGTGCGCCAAGTCACCGACGTGAGATATGAAATTGAACCTATTAACGCCACGAGCGTGCGATTGTGTTCTGACGTTGTTTAAGTCACTGGGCTGAAGTAATATTACTCGGTCCAACCATGCACCGAGACGGTGCCTTCGCCGCTGGGGGTGATGCTACGAGGTGCCACAAATGAACATTGATGAAAATAGGACGATGTTTAGAACAAGCTCGTGCAGACTGGGCTCCATATTGTACGCTTGCCTGTTTACCAAAAGTAAAGGTATTTTTCAGATGCCTTCTCTCCGTAACAATATATATATATATATATATATATATATATATATATATATTGTCAAGACGAAGAAAGAAAGACGCTGGATTTGGGCGCGTGGGCAGCTAAGGGAAGATGGAGGAAGAAGAAGGAGAATAAGAACACCTGGCCCAGGATCGGGTGTTGTCTCTTCTTTTCTGTCTAGTATATTACAGTGGCGCAGTCGACGTAGAAGAAGTCTTACGTCCCGGCTTCGTCATCCAGGACAGCCGCGATAAGTGCCGCTTGAGGACGGCGTCAAGGCCTCCTCGGTAGCTGTTCACCTGCCGCCCCTGCCACCTCCGTTCGGGGACGGCGTCAAGGCCTCCTTGGCGGCTGCAGTACACGTTACCGGTACCACTTCACAAGGGACGCCGTACACGCGTCCTCGGCTATAGATTCTGCCGTCAGCGCAAGCCGACAAGGAAACACTCTGCGAGAAGCCACCGGTAGGTGTCTTCGTGGTTCGTCGGCAGTGCGGGCTTCTTCATCCAGGAACGCCGTTCATGCTTCTTTGGCGATGGAGTCAACAACCCGGCCGCCACTTCAGCTGCTCATAGGACCATCAGTAGACGGTGTCCATGCCTTCTCTGTGGTACTAGGGCATTACCCAACGGACACTACGCTACCACTGCGCGGCCGTAATACGCACGGGCTCCTGTCCTTTGGAAATGCTGTTCAAGCTTCCCATGGCCTGCATTCCCTGTCCGGAACTCTTCCAACAGATAAGCCGCCAAGAAACGCTGTTCATGCTTCCTTGGACGTGCGTGTCACCACCGTGAGTACTACTAGAACCACGTACTTCACGGACGCGAACCAAAGCGGTTCAGATGCCTCGTGCGACAGTGCCGTGGAGCTGTGGCGTACCATCGCACTGCTCCACGCCTAGACTAACAAACTGACAGCCTTGATAGCCGAGCGAGCTCCTACAGTGTTGCCAGCATTGAGTGACATTAACGCAGTATTGGATGTAGCTGCCTCATACGACTTTGAGGCAAGCACACCGGAGCAACGCACGGCGCTTCGGTCTTCTCTGATGAAGCTCTCACATCAGCTCGACTGCTTCGCGTCGGTGATTTCTGCGTTGCCACCTGCCACCTCAGAATTATCAGCCGTCTGCGAACTACCGGAATTCCACGGGGTCCGGAACGACGCCGACAGCTGGGTGGCAACCGTCCACACGATAAAAATGCGCGAGGCCTGGACAGAATCTCAGAAATGGACCGTGGCTGTAGACTGTCTTCGGGGAGGTGCTGTGACATGGCACCGGTATGAAGGCTTCAAGCAGCAGTCCTGGGTGGAGTGGAGCTCCAAGCTCATAGCTGCCTTTGGCCGGACACTCTCCGATCTCCCTTTCACCACCCAGTCCAACCTGACTGGTACTGAGGATGGAGTTCAAGAAGGGTTCCATCTCGAAGCTCCAGCTGAGCACTCCAGTTCTCCCCATGAGCTTCCAGACTCGTCGCTGGTACCGGACCCAAATTCGTGTCAGCCATCGGCCAGCCTGTCCTCTTTCGTGGGGGGAGATAAAGAGGGGCACAGAGTAGCTGGACTCTTCGTCAACGCGCCCACTACCATATATCGAGCGGAAGTGGGCGGCAGCTCGATGTCTCATCGCAGTCCTCCATTCTGACTACAGGCAACAAGACCACCCTCGAGCCTTAGCAATTGGCATTGCGGCCTTCAAACCCGACACCTCCTGGGCATGTGGAGTCGTTCACCCCTGTCCTGCCGGATGGGTCACGACATGACACATCCTACCTGTCTACGATACCAACAGTTTCCAGTGATAACAGCGAGGAGAGCAGACTCAGCGATTAGGTGGTGGGGGATTTGCCTACTACGCAGTAGTCATTGGCCGAGTGGGAGAGTGCTTCACTCAATCAATCTGCCGAAGACAGATTAATGGACTGTATGCCTGTTTTATCCGTAACTGCCCACCACGCCTTGGCCGACGGTAGTGATGCGCCGCAAGCAGGCGAAGTCAAGATCAGCACTTCCGGCCTCATGGCATACAGCCCTACTTGGGATCACGGGCAATGCAATATGACTTTAAGACCATCTGAATGCCGTGCGGATCACCAGGAAGCAGTGTGCGTTGAGGAGAAATCGGAAATAGATCGGCCAGCCGGTGACCCACTCGCACAGAGCAGCGAGGTGAGGCCTTCGTACGCCCCTGGTGTCTGCAGCATGATGTGCAGTTATGGTGCCGTTAACTTGTATGGACATCGTGGTACAGAACAGCCAAAGAGCATCTTGATTCCTTGTGGCCGCAGAACAAGAGGAGCCAAAGATGGCAGCGCAGAGGCTCCTGCGTCAAAGCATGATGGCCGGGAATCGTAGCCTGTCCAGAACGCCGACGGGAATGAAGAACAGTCTTCAAACTGCACCAACTGAATTGCCTGCTGCTGCGGCCGCCTCGAGACAGCCAAGGTCACCCACCAGAGTGTTCGACGCCCCCGCAAGGCAAGTCATGGCGTGCACAACAGAGACCCCCACAGACACAGCTAATACCGCCCGCCAGAGACGTTATTGGCAACTCAGGGCTCCGGGCCTGCGGGCCGAAGACGACCATTGCGAAACACTTAATGGCATCCACTAGAGCCATCATCGCCCGAATTTCAACGCAAGGCGCACCGTGGCCATGAGCGGCCTATGCGAGGCAGCCAATGCCGCCCACCAGAATACACACTGACAGATCTTCAAGAAGAGGCGCACCGTGGCATAGACCGACCGGCTCGAGGCAGCGAGTGTGTACAACAGAGACGCTTCCCCCAGACCGTCACTCCGTGTTGCATTGTGGTTCGGGACGACCCCCACGATGCAGCCAAGCCCACCCAGCAGAAACTTTGCAGCCAGCTCGGCGCGCGCGCAGTCATGGCCGAGTGTCAAGATGAAGAAAGACGCTGGGGCTCGGGCACGTGGGCAGCTAAGGGAAGGTAGAGGACTAAGAAGGAGAATAAGAATAGGTGGCCCAGGATCGGGTGTTGTCTCTTGTTATTTGTCTAGTATATTACAATATATATATATATATATATATATATATTTAAGAAGGAGAATAAGAACAGCTGGCCCAGGATCGGGTGTTGTCTCTTGTTATCCGTCTAGTATATTACAATATATATATATATATATATATATATATATATATATATTTACATGCGTTATTCAGATAGACCGACAGCTTAAAGTGGATAGTGAATGGTTCTATACGATGTGCAACAGAAAAACTTGTACAGGTCAGCTTTGAGGTAACAAACAAAAGCAATCATATAAATAAAGACAACACAGTAATGCATTTTTCTGCATGCATGCATACTTATTAGCTTGCAGCTAGCGTTCTATACTTAGGCAGTTATTAAAAATATACAATGAACATCGAATCAAACACACACATGCTTACATGTCTTGACTCCATAGAAAAATATGATTTACATGCCATACTGAAATAACGTGCTGTTTTGTACTCTAGGTGGATTGTGTTTCATATTTTTGTTCCATTAATCTGTATCAGTCTTTCTCTGTAAACATTAAAACATTTGGGCAGATTGAAATTACCCTTCGAAGCGTGTTGCGTATTGCGTTTAGGAATTCAAAAAAGATGAACAGGCAAAGGTGAATTTCTGTTAATTATGTTACTTATTGAAACGGCAGTTTTGTAGTGGTGCAACATCAGAACCGTAAGAATGCGTTGTGATTGGAAAATATTACGTACTGACTCACCTTGGCTTATGATTTTTAGTGTACGCTCTTGAAGTTGTTCAAGAGTAGAACTTGAGAAATAGAATTTGAGAGAGAAAGCGGGAGAGAGTGGTTGATGATTGTGGTGAAACGCCGTTTGTGGTGGTGTACGATACACGTGAGCGCTGGAGTTTTCAGAATTATGGGATATGGGCAGTCTTGGTCGTGGTAGCTACAGGCTCGGCACTGTGTTTTCTAAGACGATAGTTTTTTTTTGGGGGGGGGGGCTTCGACGCAAAAATTTTGGTCTCTTTTTCTGTCTGTCTGTATGTATGTCGGTCTGCCTGTCTGTCTGTACGTTTGTCTGTTTGTCCATTTCTAACGGCATCAAGTATTTGAAACAGCTGACGCCATCCGCAGCGCCCACCAATGCTGCTCAAGATTTAGCGCTAATACTTGGGAAAATGTCAATTATTAAGCAATTATTGCGCATTTCTGGAGCATCATACAACACCTATATATTCTGCATGTGCATCTTTTACTAGAAAAGGCATAAATGAGTACTTTCAAAAAACGTAGCGCTTGTCACGCTGTTCTGACCATGAAACACTTGCACGAAAAGGCGAGTGTTTCCAACGCTTTGTTAAGACGAGATGGTGGTGAAACCTGCCCGTTGCCTTGCGTTCTACACCTTGCGTTTTACACCTCTGAGACGGGCGCACACACCCCCTCAGAGCCGTGCTTTCCCAGAAAACTGCCAGATGGTGCTCACGTCTCACGTGTGACGTGACTTCATGCGCTCGTTCACCTCCGCGGCACGCTCGAGGCACTCTAACGCAGCGCCTCTAGCATACCATTCACCGATTTTCGTGCGAACAACACCAAATCAATTGTTCACTCTGTCCACGCGCAAGACTATTGTCTTTTGTCGACATTTTCAGATTAACATGGAGATATGGGGCCAATTTTTTGTGTTGTTTGGAAGTAATGTGTCTGTGCAGCACACAAGGCTGTCAAGCAGACATGCTCGCTGCGAGATAATTCGGCAATATTACATCCTGACGTCAACTGGGACCACTTCGCCTGTGCATTGTCCCCCAATGAACATAAATATATTGGCAACAGCTTAATAGAGTTCAAATTACTGAAGCTAAAACAAGTGTACGTTTAAATGCAATGTGTTTGCGCACTTGTAGAACTGAATATTCTACGATAATTTTATTTTAGTAAAGTAAGTGAGGCTAAAACAACGCACAGACGATGAGGAAAAAAATAAATATAGTAGATTCGCAAATCCTGAGATAATCATTTCTTTATCGTCATATATGTCTTACTAGGCTGATGGTCTGGTACACTTCCGTTTGCAGGGACAAAAAAGAAAACTTGGATAAAGCCCGTTTGTTGAGGTGCAACAGTTCTACGTCATACAAAATCAAGTTCCACTTTTTCATCTTTTACTGTGAGAAAGTGTACAATCAGAAAATGTCGCGCTTTCAGTTAGAATATAGCTGTCACTAACAGCTTTCAGCTCAACTGGTGATGGTCCCGTTGGCGGCCAGTGGAGCTGTAACAGGGACCAGCTAATACCTGGAACCACTTGCATCTGGGACCAACTGTTCTCAGTTGAGCCCCGCCATGGTGGTCTAGTGGCTAAGGTGCTCTGCTACTGACCCGCAGGTCGCGGGCTCGAATCCCGGCTGCGGCGGCTGTATTTCCGATGGAGGCGAAAATTTTGTAGGCCCGTGTGCTCAGATTTGGGTGCACGTTAAAGAACCCCAGATGGTCGAAATTTCCGGAGTCCTCCACTACGGCGTCTCTCATAATAATATGGTGGTTTCCGGGCGTTAAACCTCACTTATCAATCAAATCAATGTTCTCAGTTGATTACCAGCTGAAACCAGTTGACCTGCGTCACAAACGACTGCAATTTTCGTCTAGTCCATGCGCCCCAACATCCAAGGAAGGGTGCTTTTGTGTTGGGAGGACAACGTACGGCGACTAACAAAGCAGCAGCGGCGCCGCCACGTCTTCCCTACACCTGTACCGAAAGGCACACACATGTGTTCGGGGAAAAGGAAATAACCTTCAGAGGGTGAGAAAGCACGCATACGCCCCGAGAAAGTTTTGACTTCTTCTGGATTGGCAGTTGACGTGCAACCAGCAAGAAGCATGGTCGTCGGTGTCGCAATGTTCACGTAGGAAGTGACCCGTGCAACGTATTGAGACGGCTGCAATACCGGGCACCCTCGTCATCTACTAAGCTGGCAAGATCTTTAGCGGCACCCATCAACTACCCTACGTGTGCCGAGTGCTGGCCTGGTTCGTATGACACTTTTTATTTAAACTTTTTAAATTTTTATTGTACTATAACCAACATTTCAATAATTTTAGTTGTGTGCGCTGCGTCACACGGAGAAGCTCCGAAGCGCGAACATGATTGGGGGGGGGGGCACTGCAAGCGCACGACGTGAGCGAACGTGCAGTGTATTCGCTCCATCAATTTTCGGCGGTAGCCGCTGCTCAAATCATCCTATCCAGACAAAACCAATATCTTGTGATCCTGCACACCAAGCGGCACAACTGGATACCCACTTCGTCCAGGTGGGCCATTTTCTTCCAAGTTTACGGCTCTTTGTCTACCGACCATAGCGGCACCGTGGTCAGTGACGCCGGCGCTCGGCCCGGCGGAATAGGCCCTTTGGCTGAAACATGGCTGATTACACGCTCTAAGTACGGGGATATGACCCCGAGGCAATAGCGTGGACCTCAGTCTCCACCAACAGTAAGCCAAGTTCGACGATTTTATCAAAAATTTGGAGTCAAGCCTTGATTCAAGTGGCGGAACGCCGCTCCCAGAACAAGGCCACAACGACGGCGTCTGATGCCGCTGCGGCCGCCGGCTCGTCGGTGGACAACACGAACGCTCCTACGAAGCGGGCCACGGGACGCAAGGGCAAGACATTCAAGAAGTAGAAGCCACGTCCAATGCTAGAACCTGCTCTCAAGAGAGAGAAAGAGAGATATATCTATAGAGAAGAAAGGCGGGTAGGTTAACCAAGCTTGGCTCGGTTGGCTACCCTACACTTGGGGTGGGGTAAGGGATATTACTAGAAAGGAAAGAGATAAAAAAGAAGAGGAGTAAGAAAGAGGAGGATCAATATTGAGCTCGAGACTACACAGCATAGTCTTACACTTTTCTTTCTCAAGCGGTCGTGAAGTCTGGTGTTCCTTGAAACGTACAAGAGGGCTTTTGTGGATTAACGTGAATGGAAAGCTGTCGGCCAAGGTTCCAGGATCTTCTCTTCTGTAAGCGGCCGTGAATCCAGCTGACAGAGCTTGGCTTCCATAATACGTCATTCAGTCAGGTATGCTGGACAACGGCATAGAATGTGCTCAAGCGTTTTCTCGCAGGCGTAGATGTGGCATGCCGAAGTGCTCGTCACCCCGAGGAGACGAGAGTACGCATTCGTAAATGCCACGCCAAACCTCATGCGAGACAGTAAAGTTTCAGCACATCGTGGGAGCCTGGGTGGCAAACGAAGTTGCACGATTGGGTCGATCGAATACAGGTGCGTGTTGGAGAAACCCGGCGTATTCCATTGTAGGAGAGTTATACGGTGAGCAAGTGATTGTAGTCGCCTTGCAGCCTCCGTTCTCAAGAGTGGTAAGGGCATACGCTGGTCTTGGTCATGAGCCGATCGAGAAGCTTCATATGCGCGGTCATTGCCGACAATTCCGCAATGACTCGGGAACCACTGAAATACAATATCGGGACCTTCCTTGAGCGCTTCGCGGTATGCGGTCGAAGTACCTAAATATGTATGCGGTCGAAGTCCAACAGACGCAAAGTCAATTGCTTCAGGTCTAGCGGTGGCATGCCTGCCTTCTTAACGTTTACAGGAACTGATAAGTGCACGTCAGGTTGACGGAGACCCCATAACGCAGCTGCTGAATGCATCGCAAGTTTGAAGCCAGGTGGTAATATGTCCTGATGTTTTGTCACAATACCGCGAAACGTAGAATGGGGCCTCCGCGCTGTGAAACACGCTAAATGATGAGACGGTAGCCATGATAAAAGCCAAATGTGCACTCTCAGCGTCTCGACAATGATATGCGTTGTGACTGGCTGTTATTGTGTGATAACAATAGTTGCCAATGTCGATGGGCATCTTGGAAGGCCAAGACATGTCCGAAGTGCTTGGATTTATAGGCTTTGCAGTGCATGGATGTTAGTCTTGCACATGTTGGACAGGACCGGAAGGCTGTACCGGAGAATGCCGAGAAAGAGGGCTGTATAAAGCGGCAACATGGAGTGTACGGTTGGGCCCCATAATTTTCTGGCGACGAACCTGAATACAATCTCAATGCCAATGAGCTTTTTCTTCAGGTATGTGACATGTGGGCTCAACGTTAGGTCATAATCTACGATGACACCTAAGAATCTATGATTGCTCTTATATGTGATTAATCTGCCATCGATGCACAATGGGTTGAAACACACGGATTTGTGTGTAAACGCCACCGCTGCGCATTTTTCTGTGGCGATAGTCAAACCTTGCTGGCGAAGATATGCCGATGTCATTGTTGCCGCTTTCTGTATCCTTGCGTGCATTTGAGGCCGTGTCACGCCGCACGCCCACAGGCAGATATAATCAGCGTAGAGAGATATATAAGCCGTCTGTGGCAGCATTTTGGTGAACTCCACGAGAACCAGGTTGAAAAGAGTTGGACTTAAAACACTGCCTTGTGGCACCCCAAGACTTGTGAAATGCTAATTCGTGGGCCCATCTTCAGTCAGTGAACATGGATCTCTTTGTGAGGTAGCTTCTAACCCATCGAAGGACACAGCCTCCAAGTTCAGCTGCTTCAAGAGCATTGAGAGCAGCTTCATGGGTCACGTTGTCATAGGCACCTTTCACGTCTAAGAACAGTGCTACCGATGGCTGCTTCTTAGCTTGCTGATGCGGAACAGAAGTTACTAGGTCAATAACGCTATCAATTGAGAACCAGCCTCGTCGAAAGCCAGCCATAGCATCAGGATAAGTGTTATAATGTTCCGGGTACCATTCCATGCGTGTAAGCAGCATCCTCTCTATGACCTTGCCGACGCAGCTTGCTAGTGCTATAGGCCGGTATGATGCCAAATCCAATGGAGACTTTCCGGGCTTCAACAAAGCAGCAGGCGGCTGCAATTCCACTCATCAGGCACAATTCCATCATGCCAAGACATATTGAAAATAACCAGAAGACAGCGCTGTGCTTTCGGGCCTAGGTGACATAGGGCAGTATAGGTCACACCATCCGGACCTGGGGACGATGTGCGTCTGCATGTGTTGAATGCCGCATGAAGTTCCTCCATAGTAAATGCAACCTCTATTTGTCGATTTCGTGCGACTATAACGTCCTGTGGCAATAGATCGATCGGTATAGAAATATCGCCGGTGATCTTTGCACAAAATTCACCAGAAAATCAAGCTGTGAGTGACGTTGATGTAGCGCCAGAGCGGCGAAGTGATGACGCTGTTGCGGATGCGAGTGAACACCTCGAAGAGTCCTCCATACAGGAGACAAAGGATTTCGAGGATCTAGTGAGTCACAAAAACTCTTCCACCATTGTTCCTGGAGTTTGTGCATTCGACGCTGAATTTTATTATGGATTCGTCTGGATTCTCTGAGGCCATAGATAGATTTCATGCAGCTGTATCGTCTTTCGGCACGTCGGCGGACCGCTCGGAGTTGTTTTAGCTCTTGGTCGAGTGTGGTGCGTCTCGATTCTTTCGAACATATCTTCGTGGAAGTCTCCATTGCCCAACAAATCACTTCTTCAATGGATTCCGGTGGTTCGTGCATGCACTCGCTTTCCACTGATGTCTGATACTCTTCGCAGTCAATAAGTCTTGAGTGTTCATGGAAAGGAGAATTTCCCAGACCTCTGACTGTCACATACGCGGGGGTATGGTCGCTGCCGTGGTTTTGAATATCTGTGAACCATTGGACTTTCATGACAATGCTATGCGACACTAAAGTCAAGTCCAGGCAACTGCCATACGTTACTCCTCGGAGATAAGTAGGGCTGCCGTCGTTCAGCACCTGAAGCCCGTGCTCTGAAGCGAGATCAACTAGGTTCGTACCTTTTCGATTTGTCCTGATGCTTCCCCACAGTGCATGATGGGCGTTGAAGTCACCCATCAATATCCAAGGTGATGAAGTCGTTTAATATCTGTGGATCCAGTCGACGTGACGGCGCTATATATACGCCTGTCAGTGTAAACGATTTCTTGTTTTTAACATATAGGCCATTAAGACGATCGAGACCATGAACTGCTTCGTACGAATACGGCTTTTTAGAAGTGAAGCAGCACGCGCTCACTCCATGCAGCAGTCTTCTTTCTTCTTCTTTCGGTGTTTGATGATGATATTTTATTGGCTCCCGCCCGCCCAAGTTGAAATGGGATAAGCTCTCGCAGGCTGATTGAAACAACTCTTTATTGGGTATATGTGGTTAACCGATCTTCTTAGAAGTTCCTTTTTGCCTGTGCGAAGGAGACAAGTTCTTGTTATTTCGTCTCGCCCAGGGTAGAGGTTTTCAATCTGGCACATTTTCCAAAATGTTCTTGGTGCCTTGTCCTCAACCAACACGATATCATCCTGTGTGAGTGGTTTTGTTTGCCGCTTCTTGACTTTGGCCGTAGCTCCTATTTCCTTGATGTATTCGCGATGCCATCTTTTCCACCAAGCGCGCACGAGGTTGCATCTTCTTTGCCATGCGTCTTCAATGTCACCGTTGTGCAGTCGTGTTTTTCCGTCTTGAAGCTGTCGCCATTCGCCTATGATGTCTGCCGGCGTTAGTGGCATTGGCTCGTCAGGTTCTCCATATACGTAAGTCAAAGGTCGATTGTTGAGTGTTCCTTCAACTTCTGCTACAATTTGCGTAGCTCTTTTATTGAAGCTGTATATTTTCGATATTATCTTTCGCATTGACGTCTTCAGGCTTCTTATAAGGCGCTCGTAAAATCCTCCCCACCATGGCGCGCACTCGGCTATTGTTTTCTACTAAATTTGTTGACCACTGCAGTAATCGTTTAAGACCTCGTTTTTAATTGTTTCGAGCATTCTGTTGATTTACTTCCCAGCTTTTATAAATGTTTTGGCGTTGTCCAAGTATATTACTGCTGGCATTCCCCGTCGAGCTGTAAATCGTCGGAATGCTTGTAGAAAACTTGATGTTTACAAATCGTTGGTAACCTCCAAGTGTACTCTTCTCGTTACCGCACAGGTGAATATCAATACATATTGCTTCGAAATCTGGTACTTGTCCTTTGCGTACAGAGGTCCTGTAAAGTCAGCTCCCGTAGCTTTGAATGGCTCTGATTCGGTGACTCTGTCTGCGGAGGTATGTTTTGAGTCGCCGGTCTGTAGTTATGCCTCTTGGAGACGACACATCTGTTCAGAACTCTTTTCACTGCTTGTCTACCCTGCAGTATTCAGAACTGCGCTAGCGTCACTTGAACTCTTCCGTGTTATACGATTTTATGCACGTGATGTATTAGCAGTTCCGTGAAATGCTCATCCTTTGGAAATACTATAACGTGAATCGTCCCTTCTTTCTGATGTTTCTATCGTCATCAAGGTAGACTTCGTGTCCATTGATTTGAAATGATTGAGTGCTTGAATAAGCCTCACCCTTTGTTAGTCTCAGTGATATTTGGGTCAGTGTTATCCAGTATTTCTCTGCATTTGTTACCTATTTTACCGTGAACGGCCCTTTGGGATTTTCCTTTCTTGTGTTGTTAATGACTCTGAACACCCATGCGGTCACTCTTATAAGCCGTTCGTATAATGAATACCTTTCAATTTCAAAGATTGGCTCAATTTCGGCCCTTCTCATGCATTGGTGACATTGTGTTTTATGCTGGTCTTCCACGTCTGTATTTGTGCCAATTATGCTTACTAAGTTATTTCCAGTGATGTTATCTATTCGGGACCAATCCATCATAACTTTGACGTTATCAATGCCTTTGCGCTTATTCCTCGTGTAAGTAGGTCAGCAGGGTTGTCGTCACTTTGAACGAAAGACCAGCTTGCTTGAAGCGTTTTTTCTCTAGTTTCTGCGATTCTGTTGGCAACAAACGAATCCCTTTTGATTGTTCCCTTGATCCAGTGAAGCACAATCATAGAGTCTGTCCAGCAATGTATTTCCTGAAATCTTTCCTTGAAATGACCTTTGATGTAGTCGCATAATCTTGATGCTACCACCGCTGCCATCAGTTCAAGTCGCGCCAATGTCAGCTTTTTAATTGGAGCTACGCAGCTTTTTGCTGTTACCAGCCTTCATTCTTTGCTTCCATCGTGGTATACTACTATCAAGTGTGCTGCCACTCTGTATGCTAATGGGCTCGCGTCGCCAAATACATGCAGCTTGTATGCTTGTACTGGTTGATTCTTGCTTGCGTAGCATCGGGGAATTTCGAGAACTCGAAAGTCCTCCACTTCAGACATAATGTTCTTCCCTTTGTCACAGTCATCTTTAGGGAGCTGGTCATCCCACGTGACGTTCGTTTTCCACAGTCTCTGCAGTCCTATTTTCGCGCGTACTGTGAATGACGACAAAAAACTGAGCGGGTCAAATATCCTTGCTGTGGTTTGTAACACGGCCCTTTTTGTCAAGTACGTTGTATCTGTTAATAAATTCCACTTTTTCACTTTTCTATAGGGAAGCAAATCAAGTCTTATGAGTGTTTCCACATCAAGCCCAGAAGCATTGTAAATTCTCTAGATTGAATGTCCATGTGAGAATCGTCCCTTTCGTTTTCATTATTTTGTGTAATCGCTCTTCATTGGATGTCCATTTTCTTAAATTCATCGCTGCCTCTCTGAACACTTGCTCTGCCTCTTTGTACAACTAGACTGCTTCATCAAGCGTTGCGGCTCCCAGAATGACATCATCCACGTAGATCGGTTTCTGCAGTGTCCTTGTCCTGTCAAGAAACCGATCTTCTACTTGTTTCAAATGGTGTTTTATTGTAGCTGCCAGTATAAATGTGATCGGTGATGTTCCGAACGCTACTCTTGTCTTGCACCATGTTTGAACTTCATTGATTAACCTTCCTTCAGCGTCATGCTTCCACCACAGAAATCTCAGTGCATCTCTATCCTCTTCGTGTATAAAGATTTGTAGGAATGCCTTTTCAACATCTCCTATAATGCCACCTTTTCTTTTCGGAAATGAATGAGCAGTGATAGCATGTCCTCATTGAAATTGGGTCCTGCCTCCAGGTTCTAGTTTAAAGACATCCCTTTCGAGAATTTGATGAGGCGTCAAACACTACTCGAACCTATGTTGTGGCTCGGTCCTCTCTACTGATCGCATGATATGACATGTAAAGCAAAATGCATTTGGCTGTTCTGATGGCTCTTGGACCTCCTCTGTGACTCCTAATGGCATATACTCTGATATAGCTTTGTCGTAGCGCTACAGCATGTCTTAAGTTTTCTGCAGCCTTTTAGTCAGCTGCTGTAGTCTTTTTATCGCGTTTTCCTTTTTGCTTTCCAAGTTTACGTCCTGTTTCCATGGCAAGCTGACTTGATAGCGACCGTTTTGTTGTACAATCTTGCGCTCGAATTCTTCAACCACTTCATTTCTTGTGTTATCCAAACTATTTTTTGTGATCCCCATTGACTCCAGGCTCGAGAACTTCTGTAACTCTTGCTAGAATTCTGTCTCCACAGCTTCAACCTTCAGAACCCATATTGCTTGATTATGTGTTAGTTTTGTCTTGCTTTGCTCTGACGACCCTAGCAGTACCCATCCCAGCATAGTTTCTACAGTCGTCAGTCTGTCCTCGATTCTTCGAGTTCCACCAGTAAAGAATTCCAAATAATAGTCTGAGCAGATCAGTAGTTCTACAGAATCTGTTGCAGTCGTCTTGGTCCTGTGATCAGCCACTTGCATCGTTAGCTGTTTTATTTTATCGATAAGTTTCTGAGTTGGAGTGGGTATACAACTGTGCGAAATAACGTCGACTTGTAGTGCTTCACTCACTGTTGTCGTGCTTGTTTCTCGGTATCCTACAGTCAATTGCACCGCGTTCATTAGTTTGACCTTTTCAACCAATCGCCAGCCTTTCCTGTCGCAACACCTTCGCATTTATTTCTTTTGATTATCCCGCTTCAATACATGAACGTTGACTTCCGTTGTCTAATAACAAACGGCATTGTTTCTCCTTCTAAGCACGCTACAGCCGTCTGCAAAAGCACAAACTTATGCTTGATATTTTTGGTTGCGTGTAGCATAGACGTCGTTGCTTTAGCTTGCGCTGTTGAGAGCATCTCTGGCCTTGTTTTCTGCATCGCAGTTCTACACACTGACATGGCTTGTCGTCCCTTGTATTGCTTGCATTTTACTCGGGGTTTGCAAATGTGTGCAGTGTGGTTTGGTCTCGTGCATCTGAAGCATGCTCTGTTTTCGGTAAGCATAGCTTTCTTTTCATCTATTGGAATGTTCTGACGACAGTTTTTGGTTGCGTGGGTTTTCTGCTTGCAAAATAAACATATTCTATGCACTGAGCTACAGAAGCTTGAATTTGTGCGTATCGGCTGTTTTCTCTTACTTTTGCAGTCATTCTCTCTTGTTCACGTTGTGTTTCTTCACGAAAAGCTGCTTGCTCTCTTAAGATTAGCAAAAGCATGTCCAGCTTTTCCTTGCACGCTTTTGCACTTGGGTTGCTTTGCTCGCCGTTTTCTGAATCTTAGCTGTTTTTGATAGCCTCTTTTGACTTGAACTGCACTGATAATTCGGGCGGAATCGCTCTTTTCAATACCGGTCGCAACATCGGCGCATAGCTCTCGGTTTTTACTTTTAGGGACTTGAGTGCCAATATGTTAACTTGCACTCTCTGTACCAGCCTATTTAAGTCATCGGTATCTTGAACAGACCTCACTTTCTCCAAACTCAATAGCCCATTTATGTGCATTTCAATGGAATGTTCGCAATTGCCGAACGTTTTTTGCAGTATTTTGAATGCGTCATCATAGTTTTCTTCTGCCGAGTACTGAAGTTTTCAATAGCAGCCGCTGCTTTTCCGCTTAGTGATGCTAACAAGTAATTGAACTTCCGTCTCTTGCTCATGTCGGTCTCAGGTGAACTGCCGACTCGTACTGAGCCCAAAAGCGGTTCCACTCCAAAGCTTTTCCCTTACCATTTCAAGCTCTAGTAGCTTAACCAGTTCCGTTGCTTCTTGTCCTGTACTTAAGGGCGTCACCTGCCTCGTCCACTCGTTCGCGCTCTTGAGACTGTCACTCATTCCTTTTATCTGCGCCTGCGGTGTAAGCAGCGGCTCCCGGTTAGCTTCATCATTACTTTACTGTTTATCTGCGTTAATCAGTCGCGTGATCTGAAAGGGAAGCGCTTTTCTTTTCTTTGTTATCGCTTCCTTGCTCATATTGAGGCGGTTAACAATGACTTCTTACTAGTCAATCGTTCGTTCTGATGCTCGCACGGTCCACCATGATCTCGTCGCTCGATCCAGGTCAATCCTGTGCTCCTTCGCCGTTTTCTTCTTTGCTGCTCCGTGGCAGGTTGACCTTTCCTGCCGGCAAGGAGGTAGTATTCTGGTTCACGGCACCATTATTAAGACGTTTAAGACCATGGACTGCTTCGAACGCATACGGTTTTGTGAAGAAGTGAAGTAGCACGCACTTGCTCCAAGCAGCAGTCTTCTTTCTTCTTCTTCCGGCGTTTGATGATGATATTTTATATAGACACACGTAGTGATTTCCATTGTGAGACTCTGCTCTTTGGCGATCATAAGTGAGTTCTTCACGGATGTATACAGCAACTTGACTTCGCTTAATGCACGATGAAGAAACAAACGATTCGTATCTCGACAGTCGAGGTATTTTTGAAAAATACGATTCACAAATGTCGATGATGGGAAACTTATTCTCAAGAATGAACTGTCTAAACTTAGGAATTCTTGACTCTAGACCTCTCGCATTCCACTGAGTTGTGAAAGCACGCTTGAATTTTTTTCAGAAAGACTGATGGGGTCTATGGTGCGTTACTTGTTACTGAAGCCCGGCAAGAATTAGTTCTAGTGTGTCCTAGACTTGCAGCACGCATTCAGTGACAGGGATCTGTAGACTAGCCAAGGGAGTGCAAATAACACTCATGAACGACCTCAATACAGAAAAAAACGTGTATCTTTTAGGTGGACAGACTGCCTGCTGGGGGCATATTCACGGTTGACTGTCGATATTGTGGTTTCGTAGATACTTGTACCCGCAGTAAAGCGGGCCACTCAGAGCCGGATGTTCTCTGATGTGCCACAGTGTCTTGCGGCACTTTTGGACGTATCGCACCTGGTGGCGCGGGGGGGGAGGTAACTGTGGTCGTGGCGGCGGTGGTGGTGGCGGTGGTGGCGTAAGTGAAGGCACCTTCGGCACAGGACTGCTTTTTCTTTTTTTCGAGCACCACCGTCGACGGGAACGCCGTCGTTGATCAACCATTACCGCTTCCTTTCGTGAGGATCCATCTTTCACCATTTGTCTTAGAACGCTCCTCTCTTTCTTGAGTATTGGGCAGTCTTCGGATGAGGTCTCATGATTCCCGTTGCAGTTGCGGCATTTAAGAAGAGTTGCTTGGCAAGCCTCTGATTTGTGGGGTCTGACGCAGCGTGGGCATGCCTGCTTGTTGTTACCCACAGCACTAACATGACCCAGTTATAGACAGTTGTGGCACTGTAGTGACTTTGGGATGTATGGTCAGACGACGTAACGAAAGTGACCAACCTTTACATGTGACGGCATGCAATCGCTCTCGAAGATTACATTGTAGAGAACGTTGTAGAGAAACCCAGAGAACGCGTTTTTTTCTCGACGCGTTCACGGAAACCGGCTATGGCACCGCCATCTCGGCATACCTCGGGCCGGAGCGGGCCCGCGGAGTCTCCGTGCTGTCATCGGGAGACCGAAAAGTAATTGTCCTGCGTACCCCGAACATCGAGGCGGCGGATCTGTTCATCGGAGACTGTGCAGTCACTTCAGAGAAAGGGTCAGTTCTGCTCCAGGGTTACCTTAGACATGATGGTGGCAACATCTGCCACGGAGTGATCGTGGTCTGCAACACGGACACCACGGAAACTCGTGAACATTAAGTCTGCTGGCGTGCTGGCACCATCATGGAAATCCACAAATTCGGAACATCCAACAAGGCACGCATCACCTTCGCGGGTAAGGTGAAGCCTCGTTATGTGCACTATGACGATATAGTCGTCACGGTGCAGACCAACTGCAAAAATATCCCGGCCTGCAGCCGGTGTGTTGCTGTCGGGCAGCACGCGAATGCCGCCGAACACATGTGAACTCTGGGGACTCCACGCTTCTATAGTGGAGGGGGTGCGGGCCCCTCACGTACCATGCCACCGACTCTCGTGAATGTGTGGCGAAACTCCGAACACCGAAGGTGACCTCCCCTATAGGCGGCAAAAAGAAACCAGCACCCAAGAAGACAAGCTGCCATCAAGGGTTACCAAGCGACGAGCCTCGCCAGGACAACTCGAAAAGTGACAAGCCAGTACCACCTTCTAGGGGTGCTAGAATGCGTCTGTCAACGGAGTATAAACCACACAGCGACCCTGAGAAACGAGCGACGAAGGCGCACGGCAATACCGGGGCCTGGGTCAACGCCGTTAAAAATGGGCAACAGGTGAGTGGCACGGTTGGGGCTGCCTCTCGTGACTTTTCCCCATTCCCCTCCCATTGGTGCGGAGCGCGGAACAAAGTAAAATAGTATCACTCAGGGCCCGAAACGAGATGCTACTGAAGACGATTACGTAGTTAGAATCCAAAATCAACCAACTTTCTTATCCCCCCTCCTGCCCTGCGGCTGAGGTAATGGAAAGTGAGCTCGTGGCCCCAGAGGCGGCAACAAGCTCTGACGCCGATTTCGAAGCACGTTTCGAGGCTCGTATCCGAGCCATAGACGCCAGATTCACCACCACGGAAAACCAAATATCCTTAATGGTCACCGCCATGTTTTAATTGCAGGAGACCTTCCTGCGATGATATCCCAGCAAATTTCGCATTCCTTGCGCCCCTCACGCTAGATTTGCAGTTCCTACAAAGAAGTTTCTGGCCGCTTAGTTAAAACTTTCAGACGCAACATTGAGACAGATGATGATGACACTACTCGATCTCTGGTGTTGAGGACCCCTCTCCTACTGCGAGTGCTGACTCCGGAGCAGCGCCACAGCCGTCTCACCTCAGTCTAACACACCATGGCGAGCAGCCATGGTCAGGTGCTTTTTGAAAACCACTTCAGCCATCCCTATTGACATTGTTCAGTAGCATTGTCGAGGCTTTCGCTCCCGCACAAAGCGGGCACATCTTCGACTTTTCCTATAAGCTCCTGACTCACATCCGGCGGTGGTTGCCCTCTAGGAGCCAGGGAGTTGCGCCACTCTTACAAAATACATCAATTTCCCGCAGGATCTTTCTTCCTGCGTCTGTCTGCATAAAAATAATACAGCTAACCTTGTCGACTTGAAACTTCAAACAGTGTATTCCTACCTGATGGTGAAACTTCTTCCACTCAAGAAACAAGATGGGCCACTTCCCGTTCTTGACATATATTGGTCCCCCAGACTTACAAACTTAGCGTTCGCAGAACCCTCCAGTCACGCCCTCAAAGCTGTCGGCAGGGATCCCCTGGTAATTGTGGGTAGTTCAAATGCTCACAGCACAGTATAGGGATATGTGCATGATGAGAAGCGTGGGCGCAAGCTGACGCAACTTGTGCCCACGCTGGGCCTCACTCCTTATACTGACCCTGCACATCCAACGTGGGTAGGTAACTCCGCGACTCGGGACACGTGTCCGGACCTTACCTTCATCAAAAACATTAGAGATGCAGACTAGGCCAACACAGAGGGAACACTCGGCAGTAACCACTGCATATTCAACACCGCCGTCACAACCAAATCAATGCAAGGCCCTATGCCCAAGCCCACATAACCGACTGGACAAAGTTTCAGAAAACCTACCCTTATCTGGCCCCTATTCGTAAAACAGGCTACCACGCATGGTCACAAGAATTGGTCACACACCTTCGTTCGACGGAAACTCAAGTTCAACTCTCAGATGCTACACCGGAGGTAGAGAGTCACCTCCTTCACCTCTGGGAGGCGCGGCTATGCCTCGTCCACAGACAGCGCCACCAAAAACACAATCGTAAACTCAAAATTTGCATTGGCGAGCTCAAACAACGAGCGATAGAGTACGCGGCCCAGCTCACCAACCACCGTCTTGAATCGGGCAGACCGATGCAACAAGCCTGCTGGAAAAATTTCCAGCCGCAGCACTTGGCGTTTCTTTTGCGCCTTGATTTATCCGACCCAAACCAGAGCCGAGACACAAAAACATCTCCAACGGGCAATCCATGCCTTCGACAGAGACACCTCAAAATTAGCATGCCAACTACGCAATCAATATTTTTGTGTCCTAGATGAAATCAAAGGGCAAGCGTGCTCGTATGTAGGTTCCAAGAACGCGGAGCTGGATTAACCGTTCCCGCTCCAAGACCTGAATGTGGCCCTGACTAAAATGAAGCGAGGAACCGCACCGGAGAAAGACAAAGTAACAGCGAAATTCCTTGCCAATCTTTTCGGCCTAGCCTACGACGCACCCTTCGGGTACATAAACTGAATCTGGCTTGGTGGGACACCCCTTCCAATCGAATGGAAGACCACCCTGGCCACTTTCATTCCGAAATACGGCAAAGCTATAAACACGGACAACCTTCGCCCCATCTGTCTCACGTCTTGTGCAGGAAAGCTGATGGAGACTATGGTGCCAGATTGCTTGGCCCAGTTTTTGGAAAACGAGCATATATTTGCAGAAACTATGTTCGGATCCACTTGCACTACACCACACAGGATTTCCTGCTTCAATTCGACCATGAAATTCTGCGTCCTATCCAATACCCTTTAATGACGATTCAGTACTCACCCTTAATTTGAAGGGGGCCTTTGACAACGTCACACATGACATAATACTGAAACACCTTTCCCAAACCAACTGTGGACACAACATGTTTCAATACATTCGACAATTCCTTTCTGACCGACAGTCATACATCCGAATACGAGATAAAGAACACGGCCCCTATCAATTAGGTACGAGAGGCATACCACAGGGTGCGGTCCTCTCACCCTTATTGTTTATTCTGGCTATGGTGAAACTCCCACTTCAGCTAAATAATGTTGAAGGCATAGAACACACACAGTATGCCGACGATATTACCATATGGGCTAAACACTGATTGTTAGGAGACATAGAAGCCAACCTGCAGCAAGCAGCGGAGATCGTGGTCACCTACGCACGCCGCTGTGGCCTCCGCTGTTCCCCGACCAAATCGGAATTTGTGCGCATACGCCTCCGGCAAAGTGCACTGCCAAAATTGAACTGTCCTTACGAAGTGGACCCATCTCAGACACGATGAGATCAGAGTACTGGGTCTGTTTATTTATGAACATCGCCGAGTCGATACAACATTGACAAAACTACGTAAGGTGGAGAACCAGGTGGGCCGTACGGTATGCCGGGTTTAAAACAAACGCGGGGGTTTACGCTGCAAAGGTGCCCTGCAGCTGGCGCATGCATTCGTAAACAGTCGAGTCTTCTACTGGGCTTCCTGCCTCCACGTGCGCAACTTTGACAAGTACGCCCTTGAGGTGATTCTCAGGAAGATGTATAAGCGTGCCCTCGGCTCCCAATAACCACGTGCAACCAGCGCCTCATGGGCCTGGGGATGGTAAACACTTTCGCAGATCTTCGGGAGGCACACTTGACCAATCAATACACGAGACTTTCAAACACTCCGTCTGCTCACCGCCTATTAGCCCAACTAAACATCCACCACCCAAGAGAGACAGAAGAGCGTGCACGCATCCCAGAAGTATGAAGATGGATAGATTGATGGATAGATAAGGCTGTACTGTTCAGTTCGGGCGGTGGCTCACTCCACCAAGCCGTAATACTTAGTGAACCAAAGAGTAGATTTTTTCCCGTTAAGTAGTGAGGTTGAGGACTCGTACTTTGCAGTGAAAGGTTTAATTTTCACTCGTGTCTTGACTTTAGCCACCAGTAAATGACCTCCTTTTTGTTAATTGGGCCCGCTTAAAGTCTATTTTGCCGTCGCTGTCCCTGAACCCCAGTGCTTTGAAAAAGTTTGCACCATTACCCTCAACTATAAGGTGAAGCCATTTACAGAACATTACCAAGTGTTCGGCAGTTTCCTCTTCCTCTCCACACGCACTGCATACCGTGTCTACCGCTTCGTATTTGGCCCAATATGTCTTGGTTCGCAATACTCCCGTATTGACCTCAAACAGTAGAGAACTTCTCCGAGTATTATCATAGATACTTTTCTTGATTTTTCCTGCATAAAAGTTCGATAGATCTCTAGTGCAGGCTTCTTAATTATGTCGATTCTCCACATATCGGTCTCAGCTTCCTTCACCTTCTTCTTAACCAATATTTCTTTTTGGTTTGTCCACCTGCTGTTTTCTAAGTATTTACTAGTCAATTTTCTGGTTCGCTTCCTCTACTTTGTATCGACATTCTTCACGTACAAATAGCAGAATACCTGCCTAGCCCAACACTCCTCCCCCATCTCCATTTCTCTCAATCGCTTCTCAAATTTTATCTTGCTGCTAGCTTCCCTGCCCTCAAATGATGTCCATCCCATATCACCTTGTACTCCCCGATTTGCTCTATTCCCTTCTGCTTTTAAGGCAAGCCTACCTATTCCACGGTGCTTAATTTGTAATGTTGCTTGAACTTATAATCTCATGCACTTCCGAACGTCAGACCAGGAACCATGACATCTTTGCATATTCCTCTCACAACATCATACCTATTGTAATTCCACAGAGCTTTGTTTTTCATCACCACTGCATTCATGTTACCTTTAGTCGTCACGTATATTTCGTGTCGCCTTAGGTGCTCGACCTCATCGCTTATACATACGCCTAAATATTTGTATTTATCGGTTATCTCTAGCATGACCTCCTGTATTCTAAGCTCACTACCCTAATTATTATTAAAATCATCACTGCAGATTTTTCCTTACTGAATCTGAAATCTAACCTATCTCCCTCATTACCGCAGATGTCCACCAATCTCAGCAAATCTTTCTTGTTGTCGGCCACTAGCACTATATTATCTGCGTATATCAATGCTGGTATTGCCTGTTCAATGAGTTGTCCTTGTTTGACGCAGGAGAGGTTGAAGCCCAGTCCACTTCCCTATAATTCGGCCTCTAATCCTTGTAGGTACATCAAGAATAAAAGAGATGACAGAGGACACTCCTGCCTAAGCCCCCGTTTTACCTCTGCAGGTTTGGATACCTGTATTTCCCACTTTATAACGGCATTGTCACCTTAATAGATATCCTTTAAAAGATTAGGGACTTCATCTTCCACACATAGTGTGTCCAGTATCTCCCACAAGTCTTCTTGAACTACGCTATCGTACGCTCCCTTGATATCCAAAAATAGTAGCTACAGGGGACTGTGTTCTTTTTTGCAATCTCGATGCACTGCGTCGGTGAAAACAGACTGCAGTCTTTCCTTTATAATCTGCATCACCAGCCTGTAGATCACTGATGTCACTGTTTTAGGACGGTAGTTGTTTATGTCAGCTTTGTCAGCTTTGTCCCCTTTCCCTTATAGATCGTGCTGATCCTGCTAAGTTTTCATCCATTGGGGACTTCACCATCGTGTTTTATTTTGCTCACTGCCTCTCTGAAAGCCTGTTTAGACTTAGGACCTAATGTATTTATCAACCTAATTGGAATGCCATCTGGGCCTGTTGATGTACTACTAGGAACCCTCTTCTCAGCCCTTTCCCATTATCGTTGTGAAAATGGAGCCATTGCGCCACTTGATTCATCCTTCTCCAGTGTGGCGCAAAAAGCACTTCTTTGTTGAAATTTTTCGTCACCCTTGTTCTTATATATTCAATAGCTTCGTTCCGCTCTAGCCTAGCACCTCGAGCTGTTGTTATAAACCTCTGCTCTAGGCTCGTCTTCTTTTTTAGGGAGTTTAGATGGTTCCAAATCTTCGCAGCTGCCTTTTGATCTTTTTATGTACTTTCGCCAGCCACTGAGCTCCCTTTCTTTTAATCTTTTCATTGATCATAAGGGATGCATCCTTTCTACAGCTTAGAAAGATTTCCTATTTTCTTTCAACTTTATCTGTTGGTTCATCTCGCTGCTTAAGATGTCTGTGTTCCCTAAAGGCTTCCTGACGTTTTGCTATGGCTCTCTTAACTTCCTTATCCCACCAACTTTTGGGTTTGTGTCTTCTTTTCCGGGGTGACATGTCACGTGCCTTAGCAAGTTCTAGCTCAAACAGTCTAAGACACGCCCTGCGTGGGCGTCCCCTTCCGGCCAACATGACACGTAACAACCACAATGGCAGGTGCCTTACGCGGGCGGAGGCAGTAGCCCGCCACTATGGAAACAAACACGGCATAATTTACGTGGACGCCTCCGGCCCTTACCACGGGGGGTGGTATATGGCTGCAGTCGTCCACCTAAACATCACGGTGAATGGTCTCACATTTAGAGCATAGGACATAACACGCGCAGAGGAAGTCGCCATCGCGCTAGCTACCGCAGACCAGGACTCGCGCGTCATCATAACGGACTCGAGAGGGGCTTGCAGAATTACTCAACGTGTCTACGTCCCATACCTGGCGTACCGCATCTTACAAAATATTAATTACCTCGGGGCCCCCGCATCCCGTAGCATCAATTGAGCGCCAGCTCACACGGGCCTCAAAGGCAATGAAACGGCAGACGCCGCTGCCCGCGCGCTCACTTTCCGGTTAACATTTTCAGATCTTTCCGGAATGATGCCAAACCTAACCTGGCCTTAACAATTCACGAAATTACTGAATTCTATCAATTTGGCTTCGCTAATCAATTTGAACCCTGTAAAGGTCTTACAAAGGCGTAGGAACGTTTGCTTCTCCACCTTTACACCAAAACACTGCTGCGCCCGGCAGTTTTCAGATATCTTGTTCCCGCTTGTATGCGAAAGTGTCAACACTGTGCGTAGAAGTCCTCTGAGATCTTCCACGTGGTGTGGGCATGCCAGTCAACTGCGCACCTCACCACAAAACAAACCCCACCCTGGAGGACTGGGAGGCAGCTCTGCTCAGCTGTCCCGACCTGGCGAGTCAGAAGGCCCTGGTCAACCGAGCTCGAGTCGCGTTGGCTGCCAATGGACTTCTTAACGAGGAGCCAAGCTAGTATGAGTGAGGGGTGGTCCACAGCGGTCCATCTTCCTCCTACTCCATGTATATCATCATCATCATCTTCATCATCATCATATTAATCATCATCATCATCATCATCATCATAAGCTTGACTATGTCCACTGAAAGACCAAGGCCTCTCCCATGTTCCGCCAGCTAACCCGGTCCAGTGCTGGCTGCTGCCAATTTGTACCCACAAACTTCTTAATATCATTTGCCCACCTAACCTTCTGTCTCCCCCTAACCCGCTTGCCTTCTCTGGGAACCAGTTACTCACCCTTAATGAGCAGCGGTTATTCTGTATTGTGGACTTATTTACAGTGCATTATCAGAAAAAATACAGGACAAGGAAGGAGTAGAACAGAAAGAAAAGACCTCTATACCTGTATATCCTGTATACGCGCTACATGCCCGGCCCATGTCCACGTTTTCTTCTTGATTTCAGCTATGCTATTCTTAACCCCCGTTTTTTCCCTAATACACTCTGCTATCTTCTTGTTACACCTACCATTTTCTTTCCATTTCTCGCTGCGTCGTTCTCGATTCAAGCTGAACCCTCTTTGTAAGTCTCCAGGTTTCTGCTCCGTAGCTAAGTACTGGCAAGATACAGCTGTTACCTTCCTCTCGAGGGATAGTGGCAATCTACTTGTCATAATTTGAGAGTGCTTGCCAAATGCGCTTCACCCCATTCTTATTCTTCTAGTTACTTCAATCTCGTGGTTCGGCTCCGTGGTTATTACCTGCCCTAAGTAGACATAGTGTTTTACAACTTGAAGTGCACTATTACCCATCTCGAAGCACTGCTCTTTTCCGAGGTTGTTGTACATTACTTTTGTTTTCTGTAGATTCATTTTAAGACCCACGTTTCTGCTCTTCTTGTCTAAATCCGTAATCATGAGTTGGCAATTCGTCCCCTGAGTTACTCAGCAATGCAATGTCATCGGCGAAGCGCAGGTTACTAAGGTACTCTCCATTAGCTGTTATCCCTAACTGTTCCCATACTAAGCTTCTGAAAACCTCCTGTTAGCACGCGTTAAATAGCATTGGGGAGATTGTGTCCCCCTGCCTTACACCCTTTTTGACTGGTATTCTGTTGCTTTTTTTAGGAAGCACTATGGTAGCAGTTGATCCCCTGTAGATTTTTTCCAGGATGCTTCTATATACTTCATCGACGCCCTGATTCCGCAGTGTCTGCATGACGGCTGATATTTCTACTGAATCAAACGCCTTCTCATAACCTATGAAGGCTATGTATAGTGGTTGATTATAATCTGAGCATTTCTCTATTACCTGATTGATAGTATGAATGCTGAGTAAACTGTTCGAAATCCTGCTTGTTCCTTTGGTTGATTGAAATCTAATGTTTTCTTTGCTCTGTTAGCAATTAGCTTTTTAAATAGCTTGTATACTACAAAGAGCATGCTAATCGGCCTGTAATTTTTCAAGTCCTTGTCATCTCCTTTCTTATGTAATAAGATGATGGTAGCATTCTTCCAAGAGTCTGGTACTCTTCCCATCATGAGACACCTCGTAAACAGGGTGGCTAGTTTTTCTAACACAATCTGTCCTCCATCTTTCAGCAGATCTGATGTTACCTGATCCTCACCAGCAGCTTTGCCTCTTTGCATGCTCTCCAAACCTTTTCAGACTTCTTCTATGATTACTGGTGGGGTGTCATCTGGGTTACTCCTAGTTCCTATAGTATTAAGGCCGTCGTTGTCCAGCTACTGTGCAGATCTCTGTAAAACTCCTCGGCTATTTTAACAATCCTATAATTATTGCTAGTTAATTTGCCTTCTTTGTCCCTTAGTGCATACATCCAGTTTTTGCCTATTCTAAGTTTCCTCTTCACTGCTTTGACGGTTTCTCCGTTTTTCAGAGCGTGTTTAATTCTCTCCATATTATACCTTCTTACATCGGATACCTTACGCCTACTAATGAACTTCGAAAGCTCTGCCAGTTCTATTTTGTCTGTTGTACTTGAGAATTTCATGATTTGACGCTTCTTAGTGAGATTCTTCGTTTCCTGCGAGCGCTTTCCAGTGTCCTGTCTAACTACCCTGCCTCCAACTTCAACTGCACACTCCACAATGATACTCGTCAGATTATCATTCATTGTATCTATGCTAAGGTTGGTTTCCTCACTAAGAGCCTAGTACCTGTTCTGAGGCGAGACTCTGAATTCCTGTATTTTCTCTCTCAGTGCTAGCTCATTGATTGGCCTCTTGCGTATCAGTTTTTGTCGTTCCTTTCTCAACTCTATAAAATTGGATGTGAATTCAAGAACTGTGATATTCGTGCGAATATTCAAAGCATTCGAATATTCACACAAGCCTAGTTTAAACCCATTTCCATAAAAGTTTGTAGAGAGGATAGTGTGACTGATACGCCAGATTGACATCGACTGACTCGCTGATATATTGTAACTGTTTCTCAATTTTTTTAAATTTTAGTGCTCGTGTTCTCTCTGAGGTCCTTTGCTTAAAAAACACCACGGAAGTGCTTGCGTAAGCACATTGTTATCAAGTTGAGTAGCTTTTCTGACCAAAAGCCTTAGTCCTTATTGAAACAGCTTCTTTACATCAAAATCACATCACTGACACCTGCCACAATGTCAATGCTTTTTCCTCGAGAGCGAAATGTCAGATTCAGATCACTTCCCGTCAGCAGTAGAATGCTGCTGCTGAATGAGTAAAAGTAGCTTGAAATGGTTCTTGCAACGAACTTTGGTGCAATGACTAAGAATTGATGGAGTATTTGGTGTCATGGATTGAAGCGCTTCTATGAAGGTGCTTTCATGGATTGAAGCGCGCCCAGTCATGACGGGACGTCATTGTCAAAACCAACGGAGATGTGCTGTTTTAAGATTTCATTGACGAGCAGCACTTGAGGCAATCGCGTAAGAAGGAAAAAACACTTGACGTTTTGTGCAAGCGTTGCATGGCCAGTGCAGCGTTTTAAAAGCTACGATCCATGAGATTAGTTATGTATGCGTTTTCTAGTAAAAAATACACATACATAATATTGACGTGTTATGTTGCCTCTTGTTTAATGATGAGTGATAAATAAAAGCTGCACTTCCATGTTTCATATGTGTTTCTAAACTTGAAAGTATATGTTTCGTGTACTTTAAAGTTGAGATAAAAATTTGTAAAGAGTGAGGCTAGATTGGCTGAGCTCACTGAGAAAGTTTATTTCGCAAAGAGCTATAAGCATCAACACACTTTACACAATATTTATGATTAATAATAGACCTATGACAGAAAAACGTTTTCTGGCTAGTCACAACTAAAATAAATAAATGGATAAATAAACCATTTTTCACCACTTGTCAAGATTATAAAATATATACTGAAGGAAATGTATTGGAGTGATGAAGCTACACGTTTTCAGTTTCTTGGAAGTCAGGTGTAGGTTGGAGACATTTTAATGAGAGGCCTGCTACAACAAAGCAAGGACAGGCTATTCGTTGTCAATAGAGTTTCCTTAACTACAGTAAAATAAAACTTTTCTATGAATGTCATTTTATGACCCAAGCATAACTACACTGTCTTTCTTAAACGAACAAACTTCCGTTTGGTTCGCGCACGTTCTGTGGTTAAACAGGTAAGAAACATTCTTTATGACTTGCAACTTAATGGCCTCTTTTAACAACCATGACTTCTTTGCGCAAACACATACACGGACACAAGGAAAAGAGGCAAACAACACGGGCGCAAACTCACAACTGGTTTATTGGAGTGCCTGGATTCACCGATGGGGGGGGGCGGCGTGTGGGCTACGTGAAGATATAAGTACAGTTCGTTGTTCAAATGCCTGGATTCACCGATGGGGGGGGGCGTGTGGGCTACGTGAAGATATAAGTACACTTCGTTGTTCAAAATAAACCAGTTGTGAGTTTGCGCCCGTGTTGTTTGCCTCTTTTCCTTGTGTCCGTGTATGTGTTTGCGCAAAGAAGTCATGGATGAGTACCAACTCGCCCAACTTTCAGTACTGTTGTTACAAATCTCTTTTAACAAATTTTGATGTATCAATTTGTTCATTGTATATTAAACAACTAGACTTCAAACATTAAGATGTGTTGTAGTTTGGCTAATGGTAACACGTGCAACAACTTATTTTGTTCATCAATCTCCCTTCATGCAATCCTTTAGAAATGCTGTCTTTTAACATACTTATCTCTTTACTTTTGAAAAAGGTTTTATTGGCGACTGTTGCGACGGTGGTCCTACGATGAAACACGATCGGGAAAAAGCAACGGTCAAGCAGATGCCGGCGATGATCAGCACGAGCCGAGCGAGCGAAGCCCAGCACCCAGTATCCAAGCGGTGGCGATGTTGCTTGCCAACGATGCGTTTTCTTCTTCAAAATTTGCCCCCGCCGAAAAAAAGCCATCCTGGCGACCTAAGAGTTTGTAGGCAGAGGGCTATAATATGGCTTAAGGAGGGTGACGTGGACACTGTCACGTCCACGCTGGCGCATGTCGTCAGATGGGGAAAGTGGCTCAATGAGAAAATTCACCGGTGAGGTTTGCTCCAAAACGCGGTAAGGACCCTCGTACTTCGGGACTAGTTTTGAGGAAAGGCCGGGGGTTTGGTAAGGAACAGCCAGCCATACAAATGATCCCGGGGAATAGCTGTGGCTTCGTGAAGAGCCAGCGTTGTTTTCTTTCTGGCGCTGCTGTTCTTGTGACGTAAAGGTGCGTGTGAGTTTACGTCACTCTTCCGCTTTTCGGGAAGCTTCGGACACAGATGGGCATTCGGATGCGTCAGGACGGTATGGAAGGAGAGTGTCGATGGTGTGGTATGGTTCGCGTCCATAAAGGAGAAAGAATGGTGAAAATCCAGTGGTGGACTGTGCCGCGGTGTTGTATACGAACGTGATGAACGGAAGAATGCGATCCCAGTTAGTATGATCAGATGTCACATATTTCGCGAGCATATCGCCGAGTGTACGGTTAAATATCTCCGTGAGCCGGTTAGTCTGCGGAAGGTATGCCGTGGTCTTGCGATGAACAACATGGCATTCAGAAAGCAGAGCCGTGACGACTTCTGATAGGAAGGCTCGTCCTCGGTCACTTAGTAGTTCTCGAGGAGCACCATGTCGTAGTATGAATCGATGGAGGGCGAAGGACGCTACGTCCCGCGCAGTGGCAGTTGGAAGGGCGGCGGTCTCAGTGTAGCGTGTTAAATAATTCACAGCGACTATGATCCACCAATTTTCATCTGATGTGGTCGGTAGAGGGGCATAGAGATCAATTCCAATTCGATCGAAAGGTTTGGCAGGGAACGGAAGCAGTTGAAGTGCACCGGACGAGTGAAAAGGCAGTGATTTGCGGCGTTAACAGTCAGGGCAGCCCATAACAAATTTCCGAACAAATTATACATTCCGCGCCATTAAGAGCGACGGCGAATGCGTTCGTAAGTTTTGAAAACTCCAGCATGGCCACATTGGGGATCGTCGTGAAAGGTGGTGCATATTTGTGATCGCAAGCTGCGAGGGACATCCAAGAGCCACTTACGACCTTCACGGGCGTAGTTGCGTCTGTGTATCAGCCGATCACGAATGGCGAAACGAGCAGCTTGACGTCAGAGAGATCGTAATACCGCAGTGGTTGAAAATCCAGAGAGACAGTCAAAAAGGGAAGCGATCCATGGGAAGCGATCCACTGGAATGCTCGTCGAGTGACACCTTCTCTAGTTCCATCGCTGACACCTTAACTGCTCAAGAACACGTCGAGCTTCTTAATCTCCTCCAGCCCTTCGCGAATTCATTCGACGTTTCTCAGCCGCTATTGGGTCGTACTTTGGCAGTGCACCACTACATTGACACCGGTTCGCACCAGCCATTGCGTCAAAGACCGTACCGTGTCTCTGCTGCAGAACGTCACGTCATCAACGACCAGGTCGAAAAGATGCTACGTCAGTCGCGTTATTCAACCATCGCACAGTCCTTGGGCTTCTCCGGTCGTTCTAGTTCGAAAGAAGGATGGATCAATTCGATTTTGCGTCGACTATCGGCGCTTAAACAAGGTGACACGGAGAGACGTCTATCCATTACCGCGCATGGACGACACCCTTGACAGCCTCCAAGGAGCCGAATTCTTTTCCTCCTTAGACTTACGATCTGGATACTGGCAGGTCCCTATGGCAGAAGCTGATTGCCAGAAAACTGCGTTCATTACACCAGATGGCCTGTATGAATTTAACGTAATGCCTTTTGGGCTTTGTAATGCCCCTGCCACGTTTGAACGACTCATGGACAACACACTGCGTGGACTGAAGTGGTCTGTGTGTCTATGCTACCTCGACGACATTGTCGTTTTCTCTCACAATTTACCTACACACCTGCTTCGGCTCCATTCGGCTCCATGCATTCCATTCCATTAAACTGTTCAATGATAGTCTAGACATGCATGTATTCAGCACAAATTACTTCTCTCATGCTCTTCCTATGACATCTATCAGTAAGGTGCACAATATTGTTTTTAACCATCACACTTTCTGTGTTCTAATTAGTTTAGCATCAGTTCATTTGGACTTAAAGGTAAAAATGTAATTTGCTTGGGCAAGTAGACATGTTGCCTAAGCAAACTACGAGGACAGCAGCTTCAAAAATGAAGTGAGAAATGAATGAACTAAAGCTAAAAAAAGGTATTGTCCAGTATTTTAATTTTTGTTACCTGTCATGGTAAATTAGAGCATCAGGAAAATAGTTTGCCATTTAGCTGCACAACTGTCTTATCTTAAAGTGCACACACACACACACACACACACACACACACACACACACACATATATATATATATATATATATATATATATATATATATATATATATATATATATATATATCGCCATTGTGCAATGTAGTGTTGTGCAGAGATTATATTGTTATGTCTAGCATAATGGCCATCTTCACCTTCAATATCTTCAGGGGTGGTGCTATTGTATTGGAATGTTATACGCCCAAAATTTCAGTCAGATAGTGATTTGAATGTTTTCATTAAATATTGTTCCTAATATTGCTATTAAAAATAAAGATCTTATAGAAATTCACTCTAGTGTTGACTGCAAGAAAAACTCCTCTTATTGCTTGTGCAAGGTGGGTTATAACAATCATTACTATGAAAAAATAGATATCTTATAAAACTACTACTAGCAGATATCTTATTATACTACTAGCAGCGATGGCGTAGTGGTTAGAGCATCCGCCTCGCATGTAAAAGGTCCGTGGTTCAAATCCCGGTGCCGCACAGTCCCAACCGGATAAAAAAAATCCGCGAGGTGATGGAACTGCATTACGAGGCCTGGGTGCGGCTTCACCGGTAACCCCCGCCGGGAACGCACTCCCTCACCAGAGAAGGATTGATCACCCTGGTTCAGTATCCGGCCACTACCTCCCACATGCATACGTCAAATAACTCACGGCCCTCCGTCCCCAGCCGCTCCGAAGCAACTGACCACCGCGGCGGTCAGATCTGCAACGCAGCAGAGGGTGCTAAGAATCTCTGGATCCGGACAGGCCGCCATTGGAACCTGAACTGGGCAATGTTTAACGCTAGAACCTTATCTAGTGAGGGAAGTATAGCTGTACTATTCGAGGAGCTAGAGGGTGTTAAATGAGATATAATAGGGCTTAGTGAGGTTAGGAGGACAGATGAGGCCTTCACGGTGCTACAGAATGGGCACGTCCTTTGCTATCGGGGCTTGGCTGACAGAAGAGAACTGGGAGTCGTGTTCCTAATTCACAGAAACATAGCGGGCAACATAGAGAAATACTATAGCATTAATGAAAGGGTGGTAGGTATCGTAATTAAACTGAATAAGGGATACAATATGAAGGTGGTACAGGCTTACGCGCCTACATCCAGCCATGATCACGCTTCAGTTGAAAGCTTCTATGAAGACGTGGAATCGGCAATGAGTAAGGTAAAAACGCAGTATACAATATTGATGGGAGACTTTAATGCAAAGGAAGGGAAGAAGCAGGCTGGAGACGAGGCAGTAGGAGATTATGACATCGGTACTAGCAACGCCAGAGGGGAGCTACTAGAAGAATTCGCCGAACAATAATTCACGGATACTGAATACCTTCTGTCGAAAACGAGGAAACCGCAAGTGGACATGGGGAGCCCTAATGGCGAAATTAAGAACGAAAGAGACCTTATAATGAGTGCACACCCAGGCATCGTGCAGGATGCGGAAGTGGTTGGCAAGGTATGATGCAGTGACCATAGAATGGTACGGTCTCGAATTCGCCTAGAGTTGAGAAAGGAACGACAAAAACTGATACGCAAGAGGCCAATCAATGAGCTAGCACTGAGAGAGAAAATACAGGAATTCAGAGTCTCGCCTCAGAACAGGTACTAGGCTCTTAGTGAGGAAACCAACCTTAGCATAGATACAATGAATGATAATCTGACGAGTATCATTGTGGAGTGTGCAGTTGAAGTTGGAGGCAGGGTAGTTAGACAGGACACTGGAAAGCGCTCGCAGGAATCGAAGAATCTCACTAAAAAGCGTCAAATCATGAAATTCTCAAGTACAACAGACAAAATCGACCTGGCAGAGCTTTCGAAGTTCATTAGTAGGCGTAAGGTATCCGATGTAAGAAGGTATAATATGGAGAGAATTGAACACGCTCTGAAAAACGGAGGAAGCGTTAAAGCAGTGAAGAGGAAACTTGGGATAGGCAAAAATCGGATGTATGCACTAAGGGACAAAAAAGGCAAAATAACTAACAATATGAATAAGATAGTTAAAATAGCGGAGGAGTTTTACAGAAAGCTGTACAGTAGCCGGGACAACCACGACTTTAATACTATAAGAACTAGCAGTGACCCAGATGACACCCCACCAGTAATGATAGAAGAAGTCAGAAAAGCTTTGGAGATCATGCAAAGAGGCAAAGCTGCTGGTGAGGATCAGGTAACATCAGATCTGCTGAAATATGGAGGACAGATTGTGTTAGAAAAACTAGCCACCCTGTTTACGAGGTGGCTCCTGACGGGAAGAGTACCAAAGTCTTGGAAGAACGCTAACATCATCTTAATTCATAAGAAAGGAGATGACAAGAACTTGAAGAATTACAGGCCGATTAGCTTGCTCTCTGTAGTATACAAGCTATTTACACTTTCACTTTCACTTTCACTTTATTTCCTTAAAGACCTCACAGGGGGGGTGTTACATAAGGGATGGGTTGTACAACAAAGATACAAAGCCACAGGTTAACATTGCAGATGCATTGACACACTTTGAATAAAACGTGATGGACAGGTGATTGAAACAACATCGTGGGGAAGGTCATTCCATTCTTTGGCGGCGCGGCAGAGAAATGATGCAGAAAATGTTGAGGTGCCAGATCGGGGTCGGAAGACTTGAATTGGGTGGCCAGTGCGGGGAGAAATGCGTGCGGCGGGAGCGATGTAAGGTGGTTGGTGGAGTGAGCTGTGATACAAATTGTGGTACAGTGACAACGCAGCGATTCTGCGGCGAAGGGAAAGACATAATAGACCGGATTCGTTTTTAAAGGATGAAACACTGATATCGTAAGAATAAGAAGAATGAATGAAGCGAGCGGCACGATATTGAACTGCTTCGATAGCGTTGATCAGATAAACTTGGTGAGGGCTCCAGATGGGTGATGCGTATTCTAGTTTGGACCGGATTAGCGACTGATAGGCCACAAGACGAACGTGATACGGTGAGTGACGTAGCTGACGTTTTAGAAATCCTAATGATCGGTTGGCTGATGAAATCATGTTAGTGATATGCGTTTGCCAGGAAAGATCAGGGGTTTATGTTACACCAAGATACTTATGGGATACGGCTGTTTCGACTAGCATATTAGCAATTTCATAGGAAAATAGGAAGGGTTTTTGCGGCGGTGGAAGGAAACTAATTTGCATTTGTTAGGATTAAGGGTCATAAGCCAATGGTCACACCCGTTTAATACTTCATTAAGGTCATTCTGTAGTGCTGCTTGATCAAAAGTGTTGGTTATTTTGCGGTAGATGACACAATAATCTGCAAACATACGAAGGTTGCAGGATAAATTGTTAGGTAAGTCGTTAATGTAGATTAGGAACAAAAGCGGGCCAAGGACAGATCCCTGTGGCACTCCAGACCTAACGGGAAGCGAGTTAGATTTGACGTTGTTAACGAAAGCAAACTGAGAGCGGTTAGTCAGAAATTGAGCAATGCAATTAAGAAGTTCAGCTGGTAGATTTATTTGAGAAAGAAAATTTACAAAGGTAATTGCTAACAGAGTAAGAAAACATCAGAATTCAATCAACCAAAGGAACAAGCAGAATTTCGAGCAGGCTACTCAACAATTGACCATATCTATACTATCAATCAGGTAATAGACAGCTGTTCAGAATATAACCAACCACAACATATAGCCTTCATAGATTACAAGAAGGCGTTTGATTCAGTAGAAATATCAGCCGTCCTGCAGACACTGCGGAATCTGGGCGTAGATGAAGTATATATAAACATTCTGGAAGAAATCTACATGGGATCAACTGCTACCATTGTGCTTCATGAAGAAAGCAACAGAATACCAATCAAGAAGGGTGTAAGGCAGGGGGACACAATCTCCCCAATGCTATTTACCGCGTGCTTACAGGAGGTTTTCAGAAACCTACAATGGGAACAGTTAGGGATAAGAGTTAATGGAGAATACCTCAGTAACCTGCGCTTCGCCGATCACATTGCATTGCTGAGTAACTCAGGGGACGAATTGCAACTCATGATTACGGATTTAGACAAGGAGAGCAGAAAGGTGGGTCTTAAAATTAAGCTGCAGAAGACGAAAGTAATGTACAACAGCCTCTGAAAGGAGCAGCGCTTCGAGATAGGTAATAGTGGACTTGAAGTTGTAAAAGACAATGTCTACTTAGGGAAGGCGATAACCGCAGAGCCTAACCACGAGATTGAAGTAACTAGATGAATAAGAATGTTGTGAAGCACATTCGGCAAGCACTCTCAAATTATGACAGGTTGATTGCCACTATTCCTCAAGAGGAAGGTATATAACAGCTGTATCTTGCCGGTACTTAGGTACGGAGCAGAAACCTGGAGACTTACAAAGAGAGTTCAGCTTAAATTGAGGACGACGCAGCGAACAATGGAAAGAAAAATGGTAGGTGTAACCTTAAGAGACAAGAAGAGAGCAGAGTGGATTAGGGAACAAACGGGGGTGAAGGATATCGTATCTGAAATAAGGAGGAAGAAATTGACGTGGGCCGGGCATGTAGCGCATAGACAGGATAAATGCTGGTCGTTAAGGGTAACTAACTAGATTCCCAGAAAAGGCAAGCGGGTTAGGGGGAGACAGAAGGTTAGGTGGGCAGATGAGATTAAGAAGTTTGCGGGTATAAATTAGCAGCAGCAAGCACAGGAGTGGGTTAACTGGCGGTACATGGGAGAGGCCTTTGTCCTTCAGTGAACGTAGTCAGGCTGATGATATATATATATATATATATATATATATATATATATATATATATATATATATATATATATATATATATATATAATTTTTAGAGCTGATAATGTCAAAGGGGTGAAATCTGCCATGCGCATTTGTAGAGACACGCTGTAAACGATTGGCGCAGAACTACCCATGGCAGATTTTTTTCTTGCGAGGGGGTGGGGTGTGCTGCATAATGCCGAACTTTGGCATTTGGTAGTGGCTCTGAATGCGTGTAAATATTGCCGCGAGGCGCATTGCGGATAGTATTGCGCATGCCGATACCGCCGGCACGCGGCCTTATCGTGGTCCAGGATGCACCGCGTCTCATCTGCGAAGATGATGGCCCGCACGTCGACCATTCGTTGATAACGACATAGCGCCAGACGCTACGGTGACTGTATCTCGGATGGTGAACGCGCCTTGCGTTCCAGTGGGACATTTCTGTTACCCGACGGCCGTCGAACGCACCTTGCGTTCCAGTGGGACACTTCCGTTACCCGACGGCCGTCGAACGCGCCTTGCGTTCCTGTGGGATATTTATGTTACCCGACGGCCGTCGAACGCGCAGTTCGCCTCCCGCTAAGCCGGTGTGTCTGTTTTCCTTTAGTGGGCGCAAGTCCGCCAAATAAACGGATCTCCTATTTCTACTAACCTCCCGGTCTCCTGTCTTCGGGCAACCCTCACTCTTACGTGACATCTGGTGGAGGTGCGGGGTATGCACGAAAACGACCTTAAAACAGCCACTGCAGAGAACGAGGACGCTGAAGACACAGATACTCGAAGCAGTCGCCGCCTCCGAAACCTGCCACCTGAGCTGGGACCGCTACCGAACCCCACGCGACCACGAAAGGACGCTTCCACAGCCACCATGAGCACCCCACAATCACCTACCCCTGTCATGCTGCAGCAGCCGCGGGTGCCCCCAACTTTCCATGGTTATGCCGCTGAAGACCCAGAAGAATGGCTCGACCAATTCGAGCGCGTGGCTACCATAAACAGGTGGGATGAAGAAATGAAGCTGCGATACGTTTACTTTTCCCTGGACGGCCCCGCCAAAACGTGGTATGAAAACCATGAGACCACACTGACCACCTGGGAATTTCTGAAGAATGAGTTGCTCAGGACCTTCACCAGCATCATGCGAAAAGAAAGGGCCCAGCTGCTGCTAGAATCGAGGACCCAACAGCCCAATGAGACCCTAAAAGTGTACGTCGAAGAAATGAAACGTCTTTTTAGGCGAGCGGACCAAGACATGACCGAAGACAAAAAGGTCGGATACCTAATGCGAGGGGTGAAGGAGTCGCTTTTCGCCGGTCTCATAAGGAACCCTCCTAAAACAGTCGCCGAATTTACTGACGAAGCGCACACCATAGAAAGGACCCTGGACGCCCGGACTCGGCAATACAACCGCCCGTTCCAGCTCAGCTCGCTCTACTCGGAACCGATTCGAGGTGGGCTAACCACCAACGATCTGCGGGAAGCTATTCGTGAAGTGGTTAAGGAAGAACTACGCCGATTGCTACCGCCTACCCCCCAGCCCCCCCAAGGAGCATCTCTCTTGGACATAGTGCGTGATGAAGTCCAGCAGGCGCTTGGCTCTTCATCAGCGACGACTCGAACAGAGGCCGAAGCAATGACTTACGCCGCTGCAGTGAACACTAGGCCACCCCGACGAAACGAGCCCAGTCCTCGACGGTACGCTGCAGCCCAAAGTAGCCGTCCGCCCTTACCCGCCCACCCTATATACGAGAGACGCCCGAGCCAAAGAAAATGCGACACCTGGAGAACTCCCGACGACCGCCCCCTATGCTTTCACTGCGGTGAGGCCGGCCACATTCTTCGACACTGCCCTTACAGGCGGATGGGACTGCATGGCTTCTCATCTCAGGCACCACGGCCACGCCCTGGACAACGACCTCCGGCAATCGAAGACTACTTGCGCCATACAGAGTACCTGCCCAGCCGTTCTCCATCACCGCCATCCCCACGCTTCACGTCACCGAACCGCAGCAACAACGAACGAAGAAGGTCCCCAAGCCCCCGTAGGGGAAACTAAAACCAGCAACCTTTGGAGGTGAGGTTGCTTCAAGAGGAAAAGCTGAAGACCCTCCACCGACGACCATATATGACGACAGCACATCATCTACGACGACAATAACGCACAACAACCCAAGCCGCGAGACGAAGCAAAACGAAGCAACAAGACGAAGCCGTGACCCGAACCCAAAACCAACGCGCAACTCCAGCCCACGTGCCACCGATTTTGAAGTATCTATCGACGGCCACCCGGTAACTGCCTTGATTGACACAGGAGCTGACTACTCGGTCATCAGCGGGCCATTGACAGCACAACTGAAGAAGGTTAAGACGGCTTGGGACGGCCCGCAGATCCGCACAGCGGGAGGCCACCTCCTCACCCCGTCGGGGCGATGTACTGCAAGGGTGACATTCGATGGTCACACATACCTTGTCACTTTCTTGGTGCTCCCACAATGCTCCCGTGACGTCATTCTCGGCATGGACTTCTTGACTCAACATCGCGCGGTTATTGACCTGGCGTCCAGATCCATCAAACTTTCCTCGGATGAAGCCATAAATTCATACTCGGCACCACATAATCGCGCAGCCCTCCGTGTGCTCGAGAATGACGTGAGCGTCCCACCCCGATCAACGACCCTAATCCCCGTAACCACTGGTACTGCCGAAAATGCTCATGGCGTCGTCGAAGGTAACATACAACTTTTGCTTGGCCGTGATATCGCAATCGCAAGAGGCATTGCGGACTTCCGGAATGGACAGGGCCCAGTGCTGCTAACAAATTTCAGCCAAGAACACCGTCACCTGGCCAAAGGCACGACCATTGCCTTTCTCGATGAAATCGCGGAAGTCAGTGATACCCCCGTCCTCTCGAATCCAGCGACCATCACCCCACAGACCCACAACTCGCAGCTGTCATTCGACATTAACCCTTCCTTGCCTCAATGCAAGCAGCAACTGCTCCAGAACCTCCTTCGACGTTATGACGACTGTTTCGCCACAACCTCACAGGTCCGACACACTTCTCTGGCAAAGCATCGAATCATAACACAAGAAGACATCCGCCCTCTCCATCAAAGCCCTTATCGTGTGTCGGCACGTGAACGTCAGGCCATCCGAGAGCAAGTTGAGGAAATGTTACACGACGATGTAATTCAGCCATCGAAAAGCCCATGGGCGGCACCAGTCGTCCTTATCAAAAAGAAAGACGGAAGTCTTCGGTTTTGCGTCGATTACCGACGGTTGAATAGTGTAACCAAAAAGGACGTGTACCCTTTACCAAGGATCGACGATACCCTAGATCGTCTCAGTGATGCAAGGTACTTCTCGTCCATTGATCTGAAGACAGGGTATTGGCAAATTCAGGTTGATGAAAGAGACCGAGAAAAAACCGCCTTCATCACGCCGGGTGGATTGTATGAGTTCAAAGTGATGCCATTTGGGCTTTGTTCCGCTCCAGCAACCTTCCAGCGTCTAATGGACACAGTACTGGCAGGTCTCAAGTGGCAAATATGTCTCGTATACCTGGACGATGTGGTCGTCTTCGCCTCCAACTTTAGCGACCACCTGAAAAGGCTCCGGACGGTACTGGACGCAATTAAGTCATCAGGGCTGACACTGAAGCAAGAAAAGTGCCATTTTGCCTATGAAGAACTACAGTTCCTTGGCCATGTTATAAGCAAAGATGGCGTAAGACCAGATCCCGAGAAGACAGCCGCTATCGCACAGTTTCCTCAACCACAAGATAAGAGAGCAGTGCGCCGATTCTTAGGACTGTGCGCCTATTACCGACGCTTCGTCAAGAACTTCTCACACATTGCTGCCCCTTTGACGCAGCTCACCAAGTCGGACGCCCCTTTCGAATGGAAAGCTGAGCAACGTGAGGCATTCACAGAACTTCAACAACGTTTACAGTCGCCGCCTGTGCTGGGTCACTTTGATGAAAATGCCGAAACTGAGATACATACAGACGCCAGCAGCATCGGCTTAGGTGCCGTTCTCGTTCAGAAGCACAAGGGCTGCGAGCGTGTCATCGCGTATGCAAGCCGCTCACTGTCGAAAGCGGAAGTAAACTATTCCACGTCTGAGAAGGAGTGTCTTGCGATAGTATGGGCCACCTCGAAATTCCGCCCATACTTATATGGCAGACCCTTCAAGGTCGTAACGGACCATCATGCGTTGTGCTGGTTGGCCAGTTTGAAAGACCCTTCTGGCCGCCTCGCTCGATGGAGCCTACGGCTTCAGGAGTTTGACGTGAAGGTAGTCTACACATCTGGTCGTAAGCACTCCGACGCAGACTGCCTCTCAAGAGCCCCTGTCGGCGCACCACCAAGCCATGAAGACGACGATGCCTTTCTTGGGCCTATCAGCAGCAGCACCTTTGCATTACAGCAGCGCTCAGACCCGATCCTACAACAGTTGATCAACTACATCGAAGGAAAGGCCTCCATACCGCCTGCATTGTTCAAGCGTGGGATATCCTCCTTCTGTGTGCAAAACGGGGTGGTAGTTAAAAAGAACTTCGCACCGAATAAGGCAGCTTACCTTCTTGTCGTCCCAAGCAGCCTCAGAGAAGAAATTTTACAAGCGTTACATGACGAACCCACTGCAGGCCACCTCGGTTTTACACGTACACTCCACAGAATTCAAGAACGATACTACTGGCCCCGCCTTTCCTCAGATGTTGCGCGGTATGTCAAGAGTTGCCGCGAATGTCAGCGCCGGAAGAGACCTCCAACAAAACCAGCTGGATTTCTCAAGCCAATTGAACCCCCGTCGAGACCATTCCAACAGATTGGTATGGACCTGCTTGGACCTTTCCCCACGTCAACATCCGGTAACAAGTGGATTATAGTGGCCACTGATTACCTTACCCGATACGCTGAAGCTAAGGCCATCCCGAACGGCACAGCCGTAGAAGTTGCCAAATTTTTTGTCGAATCAATTCTCCTCCGTCATGGCGCACCTGAGGTACTAATAACAGACAGGGGAACGGCGTTTACGGCTGATCTTACTCAGGCAATCTTACATTACAGTCATACAGATCACCGAAGAACAACTGCGTACCGCAGACAAATGGTCTCACGGAACGCTTGAACAAGACCATTGCCAATATGCTCGCTATGTACGTGGACACAGAACACAAGACCTGGGACTTAATTCTGCCTTACGTGGTCTTCGCCTACAACACCGCGGTGCAGGAGACCACTAAAATGACACCATTTAATCTCGTCCATGGGAGGAATGCCGTTACTACCCTGGACGCCATGCTACCTAATGTCACCGATGAAAACAACCTAGACGTAGCCGCCTACCTTCAGCGCGCAGAAGAAGCCCGGCAGCTTGCTCGTATGCGCATAAAAGACCAACAGCGAAACGACGCAAGACGCTACAACCTGCGGAGACGCGATTTAACATACAAGCCAGGCGACAAAGTCTGGGTTTGGACGCCCGTTCGCCGCCGAGGACTCAGCGAAAAACTCATGCGCCGTTATTTTGGCCCATACAAAGTCATCCGTCAAGTGGGTGAAGTGGACTATGAAGTGGTCCCTGATGGGGCTAGTTCCTCCCAACGACGCCGCGCACGACAAGAAGTGGTACACGTCGCCCGTTTGAAGCCCTATCATGCGCGCTAAAGGAGGCTCCCTGTTTGCATCTCTTGTTTTGTTTATGTGTGCGTGATTAGTGCTTGTTTGCCATTTACTTTCGCACAGGCTGTCCTTTTGTTTTGGTTTTATTTTAAACAAAGCATCGGGTCGATGCTTACGTTGAGGAGGGGAGCAATGCCGCGAGGCGCATTGCGGATAGTATTGCGCATGCCGATACCGCCGGCACGCGGCCTTATCGTGGTCCAGGATGCACCGCGTCTCATCTGCGAAGATGATGGCCCGCACGTCGACCATTCGTTGATAACGACATAGCGCCAGACGCTACGGTGACTGTATCTCGGATGGTGAACGCGCCTTGCGTTCCAGTGGGACATTTCTGTTACCCGACGGCCGTCGAACGCACCTTGCGTTCCAGTGGGACACTTCCGTTACCCGACGGCCGTCGAACGCGCCTTGCGTTCCTGTGGGATATTTGTTACCCGACGGCCGTCGAACGCGCAGTTCGCCTCCCGCTAAGCCGGTGTGTCTGTTTTCCTTTAGTGGGCGCAAGTCCGCCAAATAAACGGATCTCCTATTTCTACTAACCTCCCGGTCTCCTGTCTTCGGGCAACCCTCACTCTTACGTGACAATATTTAGTGTACTCTGAAAAGTAAGTTAAATTACAAATACAATTTGTGGTTTAGGGGGTTCAGATTTCTTCCTCTCACCTCTTTACTTATGTCTTTCTGGTTATACGTGTGTGTGACACAGTATTCGCTTTTTAATCTCAAGCTTTCTGAGCACAACTAAATTCCAATCAATCGGCTCAGTTAATCTGAATATTGTAGACGCCCAACCAACAAAGAAAGAGTTAAGAGAGAAGAAATCAGAATAAGGCACACCTTGTCTGAATTATTTTCGATCTGGCACAAGGGATTTTATGGAGCTCAAATTCAGTAGATTGGCGTGTCATACTTCAAGGCTTTGGCATCATGTGCTAGACATGAATGATGGGCAGGTACGAAGAAATCTGCATCAAGGAAGCGCGACGGAGAAGCCGAAGCGCATAGCACTCCTGCACGCGGCACGCGGCTCTTCAGCACTATTCGACTGCAGTGCTGCCACTGCGAGCAACGCGGAAAGGATCGGGTGGTGAGGCGCGGTCACGCCACCCAACATTTCTATGAACACTTTACCCGGGGCAAACTGGCGCAATACAACCGTAGTGTTGACGACCGTCCAGTGTTTTGTTTTCCCTGGTTTGTGAGAATGGCTCCGAAAGAGCGACCGCCTCGTGCGCTGGTCAAAGTTGGCAGTTACGCTTCGTCAGTTGAGCGCCACCAACTGACAAGTTTTTGAGAAACAGTGCTGAAACTTTTTGACTTGTTTTTGGAGTTACTCATAAGTTTTTTGAGCGTTTTATTTGTATGCGTTTTAGTCGGAGATCAGCCTCTGTTTAAACCTATTGTCAGGCTTGTAGTTCCAGGAGCTTTTATAAAAACTTTAGGTGATATACAATTGCAAATGGTAGACTTCTTTGAGAGACCCTTATCAGGTTACCTCTATGTTCGACGTCTATCACGGCATGCCTGCGTGCTGAACATGGCTAGATAGTATTTTTTTTATTGAAGCGCATTGGTGCGGGACTAGTGCTTGGTATGCGCACAATTTGCAACTAGACTAAGAATTCTTTTCATTTATTCTTTTTTAAGGCGTTTAAATGTTCGAAATTCGTGCACCGCTTATATCGTTTATTTCTGAATATGTGGCATCAAAGAATCCTTACGTGAATTACCTCTGAAGTGTGCAGTATTTTGGCCATTTTCTTATCGTATGTGTGGGGCCAAGGCCTAGAGCGCGAAACATGACTTTCGTCATAGTGTGACAGTTGAGTACGGTGCGTCTTGGATTCTGTGCCATGTCGCTCACTGCAGCGAAATGGTGCGCGAAAAAAAAAACCGCATTGGTGGGCGACCGGAACACTAAAGCTCTCGAACAGCGCGTGTTTGTGATTTCCTTGAATATTAGGCAGCAATATTTATGAGAATTGGGCTTTGTTAAAAACGATTGCAATTTTCGTCTCGCCCGCGCGCCCCATAGTCCAAGGAAGGGTGCTTTTGTGTTGGGAGGATGACGTTCGGCGAATAACGACGAAGCAGTGGTGCTGCCACGTCCTCCCTACAGCTGTACCGAAGGGGACACACATGTGTTCGGGAAAAAAGAAATGGCCTCCAGAGGGTAAGGGAGCACGCATATGCCCCGAGAAAGTTTTGACTTCTTCGGGATCGGCAGTTGACGTGGAGCCAGCAAGAAGCGTGGTCGTTGGTGTCGCAAGACTCGCGTAGGTGGGGAGTATGGAGTGACCCGCGCAACGTATTGAGACGGCTGCAATACCGGGCACCCTCGTCGTCTACTAAGCTGGTGAGATCTTCAGCGGCACCTGTCCACTTCCCTACGGGTACCGAGACCTGGTCTGGTCCATAAGAAAGTTTTTATTAGACTTTTTTAAACTGTTATTTTATTATAACCAGCTTTTCAATAATTCCAGTTGTGTGCGCTGCATCGAACGTAGAAGCTCAGAAGCGCGCACACGATCTTTGGTCCGTAATTATTTTCTTGTATCCCTCTTTTCTTTCCGTCATGTTGTTATTTTATTATCATTCCGCGTATTTGTGTTTCACCTGTACCTGTTGTAGTGTTCTTTTAAAGCATACGTTTTTACAGCTGTTCTTCTCCATCGTGCGAACTTTTGTTGCTTTCCCCTGTTGTTTTTTTGTAATCTCGTTGCCATTGTCCTATTTCATTAAATGTTTGCCTGCGTTTATTTTAATGTCTGTGTTAGCTCTAAGAGTGCGTCGGTCGGGCCCATACATCATCACACGTGCAACCCCGCATGGGTCGACCGACCTGCAAATAACTTTGCAATGTGCCACTTCGAGGCCTTTCAGGCGTCGCAGGCCGAAGCGTAAAGTGGAAGACTGCGTGTTTGCCGCACGTCGATGTTAGATCGGCGGGGTCTCCACCGAAGTGCGTGAAAACCTGCAACTGGGACCAGTTGATCTCAGTTAATTCCTGTTGAAACCATTTGTATTCCCAGTTACACATTTAAACCTGGGGTCAAATAGTTCATTTTACAGGCGTAGTAGTATCGAACTCGTATTAACTGAACTGTTACTATGCACGGTACTTTAACCACTACATCGTTCAGAAAAGCTGCCGACCATTTCTGATTTCAAAGTACAATCATCACACGATATAGTTTCGATGGCTATCCAGTCCAAGTTTCTTGATTGCATCAGATGCGGAGAGGAGTAAATCACGGTTCATAAATTCACTTTCGATAGAAAGTGCCCATGTGACACTCGCATGCTCAATGAATGCTCAATTTCCGTTGTCATCCCTCGTTGATTCTTGCACACCAACCATTGTCGCACTAACTGAAACGTGGCTAAACGATGACATTCCTGACAGCAGTATTTTTCTCACGTGGGCAGATTACAAATTTTTTCGTTGTGATAGGAAACATGGAAGGGGAGGTGGCGTACTTCTGGCGATAAAAAATGATGTGCTTGCAGTACCTGTTCCGGTTACCTCGTTTTTGGAATGTGTATGGGTATCCCTGAAGTGTGGCGGCCGCGTCATACTTATTGGTGTTTTTTACCGCCCCCCAGATGCAAATACTGACTTTTCTAATGAATTTACCCGTGTCTTGACGCTACTGTGTTCTCGTTTTCCTAATTCTCTCTTAATAATTTTTGGCGATTTTAATTTTCCGAGCATTTGCTGGTCAACTCTATCCGATAGGGATGGTCAAAGTGAAGCTCATAATTTCGTCCAGTCTTCTCTCGACTTTTCCCTGGCTCAGCTAATTACTCATCCCACGCGGTGTTCCGCCACATCAGCTAATATTCTAGACCTAGTATTTACCAACAACCCTGATATTTTTTTCTGAAATTACTCATCTTGACGGGCTTTCTGATCACGACGTCCTTACTGGAAGCGTCCGGATTTCCCCTAATAAGCGCAAAACTACCAATAAGCAAATAAGGTGCTATAATAGAGCTGATTACGATAGCATTAATAATGAACTCCTGTCTTTCTCAAATAACTTTTTAGGAGGGTATTTATCCCGATCCGTTGAAGATAATTGGCTCATGTTTTAAAAATGCACTTACCAACTTAATCAGCGGGTTCATTCCCCTTATCACCATCAAAACTGTAAACACCGCACCATGGTATAACCAACAGCTTCGACGTCTCAATAACAAAAAGAAAAGACTTTACCGCCACGCCAATAAAATAGACCCCCTTTCTGTTTCCTGGTTACGCTACAAAACATGTGATAAGGAATATCAGTCACTGCTCACATCAACTCGACGTGATTTCTTCAAACATGATTTAACATCTATGCTATTAAATAACCCTCGGAAATTTTGGCGTGTCATCAATCCTGTTGATCATCCTGATATAGTCCTTACCACCAGTAATAACAGCATCATTCCCACGTCTCAGTGCGCACAAGTTTTAAACGACGCATTCATTTCGGTATTCACGTGTGAAGACATCCCGTCATGCCCGAAAGTTAACCTCATTCCTGATATCAGCATGCCAGAAATAATAGTCAGTGAAGCGGGTATATTCTCCTTACTAAATAAACTCAAAATTTCTACTGCTTCTGATCATGTCGGCTTTAATAATAAGATACTAAAGAATATATCAGCTAGCATTTGTCCCATACTGTCCGCCCTTTTTTCACAATCGTTATCATTAGGCTGCATCCCACATGACTGGCGAATCGCTAAAGTAATTCGCATCTTCAAGTCTGGTGAACGCTCATCGCCATTAAAACTATCGTCCCATCTCATTAACCAGTACCATTTGTAAAATTCTTGAACATATAATCCACACCCAAGTAATTAACTACCTGGAAGATCATAACATTATACATAAATATCAGCATGGCTTTCGCCGAGGATACTCATGTGACACGCAGCTCGCCGGCTTCATTCATGACATTCATTCAGCTCTCGACGGTGGATCCCAGGTTGATGCTATTTTTCTCGACTTTTCTAAAGCTTTTGACCGTGTCCCTCATCACCGGCTTATAACCAAACTGTCTAGGCTTAACATTCACCCTAACATTTTGGCATGGGTAAAAGATTTCCTTTCTTCTAGAACACAGTTCACGTCCGCTAACAATTGTAACTCTTCCTTCAGACCAGTAACTTCTGGAGTCCCACAGGGTAGCGTACTTGGTCCACTACTGTTTCTAATCTACATTAATGACTTGCCATCCTGTGTCTCATCCCGAATTAGAATTTTTGCTGACGACTGTGTGGTTTACCGAATAATTTCCTCTGACAATGACCGGAAGGCTTTGCAAACTGATCTAAATGCTATTAATGCATGGTGCTCATCTTGGCTAATGACCCTAAACTGCTCTAAAACGAAGTTTATGTCTTTCAGTAAACACGTAACCCGGATTCCTACCTCCTACATGTTGAATAATACTACTGTTGACCTCGTCTCCACTTATAAATATCTTGGAATTCATTTGCAACCTGATCTGACATGGCACTACCATATAAAACTCACCCTGGCGGCTGCTAACCGGTCTTTCGGATTTCTCAAGCGTAACCTTAAACAGGCTCCTCCTAACATACGCAAACTTGCATTTGCTACACTAATACGTCCCAAAATTAGAATATGCATCAGCCATTTGGGATCCCGAACATGCTTACATCATAACCGACATGAATCACTGCAAAATCGTGCCGCTCGCTTCATATTTTCAGATTATTCACGTCATTCCAGCGTCACAGCACTAAAACGCCGAGCAGAGCTACCCGAACTATTCCATCGTCGCAAACTTGCACGCCTATCACTTTTCCATAAACTTTATCACCACGTGACACTTCACAGCGATTTCTTCGAGCCACCTGCCGTTATTTTTCCTCGCCGCGATCACCCCTACAATGTTAAACGCTTAAACTGTAAGTCATCTGCTTTTTCCAAGTCATTCATTCCGCGTACCACAATCGATTGGAATAAACTATTATCACACATTTCCTTAGAAAAAAACGAAACGAAATTTCAAGAACTAATTCAAAATACTGATATCATCTAACTTTTGCTCTTTTACTTGTTCTTCCCTCTTTTCTATAACGTGCAGAGCACACGTGTAGTATTTTTACCTTGATTCAGCTTATTTGAGGTGTGATGAGTGAGTGTATATTTTTTTATTCGTTTTTGAGTGTACGTTTTTTTTTTTATCAAGTGTATTGATTATTTTTTCTTGCATTTTCATAGGTTGTTCACTGGGTACTCATCTGTATTCCAATGATTTGTTGCCTATTCTTTTCTCTATTTTTTGCTGTCTTTACCAATTACTAGTTATAACATATATCTCAACCTTAGTCTGTATTTAATTTGAATTTTTTTTACTTTTTTTCTCGTTTTTGACGTTTATTGTTTGTAATTTTGCTCATGTAACCCCCCTATGTAATACCCTCTCACGAGGGCCTTTAGGGGTATTATGAATAAATAAATAAATAAAAGAAGCCTCGCTATTTGCTTCCATGGCTGCGCGAGCGATGAAAAACCATTCGACTTTAGGCATGTGGCTAGCACGCCACGGTTTCTGCTCATGGAGCAACATGGGGCTGCGGACTAGTTGATATTTCATTATTCAAGCTGCTCGTTGCTAAACACAGCAAGACAACTGAGACGAAAAGTAGTGCCGACACCCAATTCAAATTTATCAGCACTCCCAAATGTGGTGCCTACACCCGAGATAATGCTAATGCAACATGCTAATGCTGAAAAAAAAAACAACGACGTGAAGCATGAAATCGCAGAGACCACACCAAACAAGGAAAACGAAAAGCGGCGACATAGTACATGTCATTGAATCAAGGTAAGCCATTTTTTTTCCAGTCAAATGTACTGAAGCTTCGGAGCACCATCATGAGGATGAGTCAAGAGAACTGTTTTCTTAAACAGGCGCTGGCAATCGTATTCCTGATTATAAGAAACCCCCCCCCCCCCCCCAAAAAAAAACGTCTCTACTCATGTATTTCACTTTTTAGAATTTTCCTGTAACCATATCCTTAGAAACTTTCCTGTTTGACCAATCCATTGAATAAGCAATTTCAGTTATATATTTGCACTGGTGTTGTTGAAAGAACTTATAACCATAGCCAAGCTATGCACCACAATGCTTTGTTGAGTCTGCAGGAGGCATCAATACAGCATATCTTGGTTCTGTGGACGCAATTATGTGGGTCAAGGAGACGGGTGTCTGTTACTTTCTGCCACTCGTATATTAATTGTGCAGGATAGACAGGCGGCACTATACGTTATACAACTACTTTTTCGGCTCTCTCTCCGCGCGGTCTTTTGACGGTGCGCTTCACTATGGAGGGCGAAGGCCTTCACTCGAACGGCTCGGGTTGTTCCAGGGGCATCCAGCTGGCAGCTCTCCGTGGTTTTGGTTACATGACCATGCCACTGCTTCTCCAAGGCAGGCTCGGGCTGAAGGTCGTGGCGCGGTGACGCGCGGTTCGAATGCGAGAGGGGTCATGACAGGCAAAAATCTCTTGCTTCCCGGCTGCAGAAATTAGGTGCATTTCTACTCTCCTAACCTACCACCCCCACAATCCGAGAGGACAAAGGCGGCCGGTTCTGAATAATTTTTAACGAGCAGCCCGCGGTTTCGTCTCGCTGAGTGCGGGAAGACGGCGCAAAGGCACAGGTCTACAACATCGATATCTAAGCAGTGGTATGCGAACGCGCTCTCACTTCTGGCATTCGGTGCAAGTGTGCCCGCGGACACGTGGCGCAGAATGTGTCAACAATTTCGAAATAAACCTGCGCAGCGTGGAATCACTGACAGCTTGTGAAGAAGACGGAGAGAGCCATGATGAGAAAGAGAGCCAAGGCCTGCGGAAACTGTGAAAACACTGGTATCGAGATTAGGTCAGTCATAAAAGGAGGGGCCTAAGTTGGCGGTAAACTGATTGGCTAATAAAATGCTGAGGTGGACCAGCAGTGGTCACCTTCAATTTTCTTTGTTTATCTCAAGGGAATAAATACTGGATGAAATTGGTTTTCTTTCAGTCTAGGCTGCAATCACTTGACTGATAGGAAAGTAAGACTCCGTACGATGCAACTATTGTCTGGGACGTAACCACTCAGTGGTCGATCAGTGAGACGAGGTGCTTTGTATGTAGTAACAGTGGTCTAGGCTCTAACTCAAAAGAGTGAAGTAGAAGAGTAAGGCGCTGTTTACATTTATGCTGTTGTCAGTGTGCTTCAACAAGCTGTAAATATCTGACTGTCAATATTCTGCTACAATATATCTTCAAGTTTTCATTGTCTCACGCGCAGCTGCCTCCTGCTTCATCAGCGCTGATAATTATATCGTTGACAAGACTTTGGTCCTCCTCAACGAGAACCCACAACAAGCACAAACTCAACTGTGCATAAATGTACGGTTGCAGGACTAATGTCAAAAAGTAAAAACCGTAGTTCTGATTGTTAATTGATAATGTGGTGTCTAGCCTCTGTTCTAGACAACACAAGATCTTGCAGGTTATCTTGATGCCAGCACCAGGCCTTTGACTTATTACTTTTTTGTACCATGTACGCGTAAATATTTTAAGTGTTGGTTATATATTGTGTGTTGAATAAAATTTCAATTCGAAGCCTGTGCTTGTCCTCGTGTCACTTGTGTTGCTTTATCTGCTGTTGAGCTGACTATTTTCAAATTTTAGGAAGATGTATTTTATGCATATTGAAATCGACACAGCGAAAAAACGAGGACGCAAGAAGAACAAATACACACCACTGAGCCGCCTCGCTACCAACCTTACCATTGAAAGGAAACCAAAGGTATCAAAATCCCCTGAAGTTTAGTCCTGCAAAGCTAGCACGGTGCAGAAATTCGAAGTGGAAGAGGGGGTGAAAAATGTGAAATAATGTTACTTACGAGTCTTTTTCACCACATCCTATATATGGGTCTTTTCTGAGAAATTTGTAATCAAAAAGAGATGACGATACCGACCTTCAGAATGACTAAAATATGGATGCTGAATACGAAATAAGAAACATTGCAAAAAAGTTATGTTCTGGCTGCGCGGGGCGCTTGTGGAACAATAGCTTGAGATGAATTACATCTATGTAATTTACCTGAACACGTTATCAAGGACAAGAGGCAAGAAATAAGTGCAAGTGCCCATTAGCAAAGTGACAAAACTTTATTCTTTGTAATGCACAAAAACAGCTGCTGAAGTGCTGAACACGCTTGCTCGATGCTTTGCGAAATTTAGCAGCAACAAAAGAGTAAATGTCTGTATTAATTCTTCTTTGGAGATAATCCTCATGGTTGATCGCAGGGCCTCGTCAGTCAGCCTCAACTGCAGAACTAACTTCTTATTCAGAATAAAAGTATCGGCTTCAGAGTGTTTCGGGAAAGCTTGGTCACTCAAGAAATGTAGGCGGGACACGTGTTTCAGGCTTGTGATTTATTCTGAAACCAGTGCAGTGTCGTTCTCGCACGATAAAAATGTGACAAAAAATGTGAGGACGATTTGCAATAGTGGTGTCAAGCCTAAAAACTGGTACTGGACAACATTTTTTTGTGTTCTTAGTTTTTTCTTTCTTTTTTTCTTTTTATGTGTTCTTTTTATCTTCTTTCTTACAACATATTTTTTCTATATCTTAGATTCTATTCTGTTTCTCCTTTGTCACCTTTCTCCCTCAAATTTTCATTTTTTTCTTCCTCATTCTTTCTATACGACACCTTGCTCTCTTTCCACTTTTTCCCCCAGTTCCTCACCCTCACTGTACTATAAACAGCTATGATAAATTGTGTTAGTGGGCCTGTATAGCCGAGTGGTTGCTTTCGGATAGTTAGTACATACATTCGGATGGCGACTCGTTGAGAATGGTGTTTTTTTCGCCAACATTTCGTTCTTTTTGCACTCGTTCTCTAGTCCATAAGTATTAATGCATTCCATGCCGGAAGTATTGGCGCATGTGTACTAGGAGTGAAGCTGTTATGAGTGAAGTGATTTTTAAAGTTGGCGAGGCAAGATGACGAAGACAGGCCACTGGCAATCAGGGTGCCTTGATGCGCGAGCGAGCACTGAGACACTCTACTGGCAATGTGTTACCTTCGCCAGCGTGGCGAACACGGGCGAATTAAAAAGAAGAATTTAGGAAGCCTGATATTCCCATTAGCTGATCCCATCTTCATTTCACTCTTTTATAAACAAGAGCCTATTGCACAGGTACAGTCACTTAAATGTTTTGGAGTAATTTATAATGAGATACTGAACCAGACTCGCCACATAGAGAGCTTTGCATCTGAAGCACAACGTGCCTTAGGCATTCCTCGCAGACTGAGCAGCCGTTGATATGGATTACGCAGTACCACACTGATGATATTATACAAACTGTATATGCGACCGATATTAGAATTTGGGTGTTTAATGTTCTCAGGTGGCCCAGCTTACAAACTTAAGCCTCTGGTTATGCTTGAACGAGAAGCTTTGCGGTTGTGTTTAGGACTACCTAGATTCGTAAGTAATAAGGTTATGTATCAGGAAGCATGATTGCCTACAATACCTAATTGTTTTCTTATCCTGATAGTTCACACATTCTTAAAATTTTATAGCTATCTACAAAGACGATCTGAATACGCTTTTATAAATGATCTAAGTTCCTTTTTTCTTGCCCGTTGGCGACGGTTCAGAACGCCTCACTTTATATTTGTGCAAACATAACTGAATAGAATACATGTGAAAATTCGACATGTGCCTGCAGCAATGGTTTTGAATCACAATATTAAAATAAAATACGAGGAAATTTTCCCGTCCAAGTCCAAATCACGATCAAACAAGGATTTAAACAGCCAACTGCAAGATTATTTTGCGCATGTAGGAATGACTAACATAATAGCCACAGATGATTCAGTGAGGGAAGTGAAGACAGGTGTACGGATATACTCCCGTTTGCTTGGCTGGTCGTTTTCAGTAAGACTACCGAACTACAACCCCGTTTTTGAAGCAGAACTCTTGGCAAATAATCCAGCGCTACGAATATTACTGGGGAGTGTTCATAATGCAATCATAATTACCGACTTCCCGTCTATCTGCACATCGCTTACAGCGTCACCAAATCAACGGCTTTAACGACGTTTCTCATGCTAGTTCCCCCACATCTGATGCCAATGAAGGTAGTATGGGTACCCGGTCATTGTGGATTAGAATTAAATGAAACGGCTGACTCTCTTGCACGAGTGGTATTGAATATTCCTGTACTTTTGGTTCTTTCTGAGGTGGCCACAGTAACTGCGATAAGATACCATAAATTTTCGCCATAGAGTTAATTATTTCACAGGCAGTGTTCAGTCATTTAGAATATCCGTAGAACATTCAGTGGTGTAGCCAGACAACTGGAACCCGTAATACCTAGAATAAGTTGTCGTTTCCCCCCTTCAAATTTTTATTCCTACAGGGCTGATCAGGTGATATCTCCTGAGTGCAACTTTATTTAGAACGGGAGATAATAGAAGATTATTTTTTATTATGTCACCCGTAAATAATACTAAGAAAAATACTACTTGATATCCCGTTCTCAAATCTCGGGCTGAAATTGTCAAGTGACAATATACTTGCCTTCCCTGCTGGGAGTTTGGGCTTCAGCCAGAGGAATGTATTTGACGCCGTTTGTGCTTATCTTTACGAAACAAAATGACTGAGACTTGAACTGCCTAAGCGTGTTCCATTAGTGCAGCAATAGCTTAACTATAAAGTAAAAAGAGTTGTTTCAATGTACACTATGAATAATATTAGTATGAATTATTTTCAAGCTCATTCAGTGTTAGTCAAGACAATGATTATTCTGTCCAAACAGAGAAATAATACTTATAGGACTCTTTCTCCTTTACGTACATATCATTTTCATCAACATTGAAAACACCTTGCTCAGGTAATCAGTTCTTGGCCGATCCTCCTGAGTGGGTATGAACTAAATTTAAGGCATCATCATAATCATCATCATCATCATCATCTGAAGACAGAATCAAGCACGACTGCATCGAAGGAAGAGGAAGAGTCGCTCGGCTGGTTAGGAGAACGCGAGTGCAGTCAGTTGGGTGTGGGCCACAGTGCTATTCTGTCAGCGCTACATAAATTCATTCAGGCAACCGGAAGGATACGCTGCTAGTAGTACTGCCAGATATATCCAATTCTTTCTTCCCCTTCCTCATTCTTGTTAATTTGTTTTATATATTCTGGTTTATCGTATTCTTCTGCAATTTTTTCACGTTTTTTCAAAGGAACAATAATATTGTTTCTATCTCATTTCTCTTTATTTTTTTAGCAAGCGTTATAAAAAATGATCTATCAAGAGGTACAGTGTGGCCAATCCCCCTTGTGGGTATGAGCCAAAATCTCCTAGGAGACAAGACAAGACAAGAACGCGAGCGCGGCCGTCCGGAACATTATTGATGAAACGAATAGGTTGAGTAATTAAGCTGTTTCATTATCCTAACAAGTGCACAAATTTTTATACGCATAAAATCAGATTATTGCTCTATTGTAATAAATTCGCTTATGTAAATAATTGTATGCACAACATTTGGTACCATACTTTTCTAGGCTATCGGTAATCTTTCTATTATATCTCCATTATTCCAAACCTGAACAGTAACTTTTAAAACCACTCGATTCTTGGCCAATCCCCCATGGTAGGTATGCGCCATGATCAATAGATGACGAAGAACAACAACAACGTGGGCGTGAGCCACAAGTTTAGGATCTATATCTACACCTAGGGTGGGGCGGGCGAGCTCATCGGGTGGGGGTACCTGGGCGTCGAGGCATCCTCCTAGCCGGTGACCACGTTCATGGAGTCCTGCTGACCATTCAACCACCGAAGCTATTGGCGAGTTCCTGACACGGCCTGGTTCTGATCGAACAGAAGACTGTGCCGCAGATGACGTCGTCTATCGGGAGCGGGAGCGAGCCATCGGGCTACGGGCCCGAACTTGTGCACTCCCACCACGGTGGCTCCCTTACTGGACTGTTGATGGGCGCGAACTGTTGGTGAGCCGTATCCGTCTTTTTGCGCGTTCGGACTCCAATACCAGAACTTTAGCATCATCATCGTCATCAGCCTGTCTACGTTCACTGCAGGACAAAGGCCTCTCCATGTTCCGCCAGTTAACCCGGTCCTGTGCTTGCTGCTGCCAATTTATACCCGCAAACTTCTTAATCTCATCTGCCCACCTAACCTTCTATCTCCCCCTATCCCGCTTCCCTTCTCTGGGGTTCCAGTTGGTGACCCTTAATGACCAGCAGTTATCCTGTCTACGTGCTACATGCCCGGCCCATGTCCATTTCCTCTTCTTTATTGCGGCTATGATATCCTTAACTCCCGTTTGTCCCCTAATACACTCTGCTCTCTATTGTCTCTTAAGGTTACACCTACCATTTTTCTGTCCATCGCTCGCTGCGTCGTCCTCAATTTAAGTTGAACCCTCTTTGTGAGTCTCCAGGTTTCTGCTCCATAGCTAAGTACCGGCAAGATACAGCTGCTATATACCTTCCTCTTGAGGGACAGTGGCAATCTACTTGTCATAATTTGAGAGTGCCTGTCAAATGTGCTCCACCCCATTCTTATTTTTCTAGTTACTTCAACCTCGTGGTTAGGCTCTGCGGTTATTACCTGCCCTAAGTAGACAGAGTCTTTTACAACTTCAAGTGCGCTATTACCTATCGCAAAGCGCTGCTCCTTTCCGAGGTTGTAGTACATTACTTTCGTTTTCTGCAGATTAATTTTAAGACCCACCTTTCTGCTCTCCTTGTCTAACTCCGTAATCATGAGTTGCAATTCGTCCCCTGAGTTACTCAGCAATGCAATGTCATCGGCGAAGCGCAGGTTAATGAGGTACTCTCCATTAACTCTTATCCCTAACTGTTCCCATTCTAGGCTTCTGAAAACGTCCTGTAAGCACGCAGTGAATAGCATTGAGGAGATTGTGTCCCCCTGCCTTACACCCTTCTTGATTGGTATTCTGTTGCTTTCTTTATGAAGCACTATGGTAGCAGTTGATCCCCTGTAGATTTCTTCCAGAATGTTTATATATATTTCATCTACGCCCTGATTCCGCAGTGTCTGCATGACGGCTGATATTTCTACTGAATCAAACGCCTTCTCGTAATCTATGAAGGCTATGTATAGTGGTTGGTTATACTCTGAGCATTTCTCTATTACCTGATTGATAGTATGAATGTGGTCAATTGTTGAGTAGCCTGTTCTGAATCCTGCTTGTTCCTTTGGTTGATTAAATTCTAATGTTTTCTTTACTCTGATAGCAATTACCTTTGTAAATAGCTTGTATACTACAGAGAGCAAGCTGATCGGCGTGTAATTCTTCAAGTCCTTGTCATCTCCTTTCTTATGTATTAAGATGATGTTTGCGTTCTTCCAAGACTCTGGTACTTTTCCCGTCAGGAGACACCTCGTAAATAGAGTGGCTAGTTTTTCTAACACAATCTGTCCTCCATCTTTCAGCAGATCTGATGTTACCCGATCCTCACCAGCAGCTTTGCCTCTGTGCATGCTCTCCAAAGCTTTTCTGACTTCTTCTATCATTACCGGTGGAGTGTCGTCTGGGTTACTGCTAGTTCTTATAGTATTAAGGTCGTGGTTGTCTCGGCTACTGTACAGATCTCTGTAAAACTCCTCCGCTATTTTAACTATCCTATCCATATTGGTAGTTATTTTGCCTTCTTTGTCCCTTAGTGCATACATCCGCCTTTTGCCTATCCCAAGTTTCCTCTTCACAGCTTTGACGCTTCCTCCGTTTTTCAGAGCGTGCTCAATTCTCTCCATGTTATACCTTCTTACATCGCATACTTTACGTCTATTAATCAACTTCGAAAGCACTGCCAGTTCTATTTTGTCTGTTGGACTTGACACTTTTATGATTTGACGCTTCTTAATTAGGTTCTTCGTTTCCTGGAAAAGCTTGCCGGTGTCCTGTCTAGCTACCCTGCCTCCAACTTCCACTGCACACTCCGTGATGATACTCGTCAGATTATCATTCATTGTATCTACGCTAAGGTTGGTTTCCTCGCTAAGAGCAGAGTACCTGTTCTGCAATGACACTCTGAATTCCTGTACTTTCCCTCTCAGTGCTAGCTCATTGATTGCCTTCTTGCGTATCAGTTTCTGTCGTTCCTTCTTCAAGTCTAGGCGGATTCGAGCCCGTACCATTCTATGGTCACTGCATCTTACCTTGCCAACCACTTCCACATCCTGCACGACTCCTGGGTGTGCAGTCATTATAAAGTCTATTTCGTTCTTATTTACGCCATTAGGGCTCCTCCATGTCCACTTGCGGTTTTCTCGTTTTCGGTAGAAAGTATTCAAAATACGCAGATTATTGCGTTCTGCGAATTCTACTAGTAGCTCTCCTCTGGCGTTTCTAGTGCCGATGCCATAATCTCCTACTGCCTGGTCTCCAGCCTGCTTCTTCCCTACCTTTGCATTAAAGTCACCCATTACTATTGTATACTGTGTTTTCACCTTACTCACTGCCGATTCCACGTCTTCATAGAAGCTTTCAACTGAAGCGTCATCATGGCTGGATGTAGGCGCGTAAGCCTGTACTACCTTCATTTTGTATCTTTTATTCAGTTTAATTACAATGCCTACCACCCTTTCATTAATGCTATAGTAATCCTCTATGTTGCTAGCTATGTTTCTGTGAATTTGGAACCCTACTCCCAGTTCTCTTCTGTCTGCCAAGCCCCGATAGCAAATGACGTGCCCATTCTGTAGCACAGTATAGGCCTCATCTGTCCTCCTAACCTCACTCAGCCCTATTATATCTCATTTAATGCCTTCTAGCTCCTCGAATAATACAGCTAGACTTCCCTCACTAGATAACGTTCTAGCGTTAAACGTTGCTAAGTTCAAGTTCCAATGGTGGCCTGTCCGTATCCAGGGATTCCTAGTACCCTCTGCTGCTTTGCAGATCTGACCGCCGCCGTGGTCAGTTGCTCCGCAGCTGGTGGGGACTGAGGGCCGTAAGTTAATTGACGAATGCCTACGGGAGGGGGTGGCCTGACACTGCACCAGGGTGGCCAATCCTTCTCTGGTGAGATCATCGGTGCGTACCGGCTTTTAGCCGGTACGATCAGACAGTTGTGGGAATGCTCCATGCATGTCTTCCTTATTGTTGTTCAGCAGCGTTGGCGGCCACCCACCACAGAGCCCAACGAGGGGACGCTACAAGTTTACAAATGCTGAAACCTGCAGACGCCAGCCGTACAACGCCACTATAACCCAATGCGCCTAGACGAAGGTAGGCTATTTGCACAGGGTTAACCCTAGCCGCCAGGATGTTTGGAAGTAAACGGAAGAGAGTAGAAGACAGGACAGATAAGTAGTAAGAGATAAAGACGAAGATGTAGGGAGAGAGAGATAGGAAAAGGCGACGGCCGATTCCCCTGGGTGGGTCAGCTCAGGGGTGCCGTCTACGTGAAGCCGGGGCCAAAGGGGTGTGTTGCCTCTGCCGGGGGGCCTTAACGGTCCAATCAACCAGCGTCGGCTCAACCCCTAGGATTCCCTTTTCCTCGGACACGGCAAAGCCACGCATGGCTAGGCGTGGGAGGGAGTCTGTACTCAAAGACCATTCGGACTCATAGACGGTTCATCTCTTTAACGAGAGCTGCGTCAATATTCTGTCTGACCTTGCAAGAACTTTAACGGGTGAACTCGGTAGACCACTCAGACTTTTAGAGGTTGCCCTCTTTAATGAGAACTATATTTACTTCCTGCCTGGCCAGTGTTTGTTAGTTAATCATTTGTGAATTTTAACACTCTCTTTTCATGTTCTTTTAGTTTGAATATATATATATATATATATATATATATATATATATATATATATATATAGTCAAGTAGATTCTCCGTAAGCGGTCACAACGAGGTTTATTTCGACGTTTTGACCTAGAGTCTGGCCTCCATCCCGATTGAAGGTACAGTTTGTTGGTGCTCAGCTTTATACAATTTAAAATCAGAGTGGGGAGAAAGAAACAGGGAAAAAGGGAAAAAGACAGAAAAAAAGAAGGCGCAAAGGCGCCCCCCTTTGCCTTTGCACTCTTCCTTCTATATATATATATATATATATATATATATATATATATATATATTGCCGCGAGGCGTATTGCGGATAGTGTTGCGCATGCCGATACCGCCGGCACGCGGCCTTATCGTGGTTCAGCATGCACCGCGACTCATCTGCGAAGATCATGGCCCGCACGTCGACCATTCGTTGATAACGAGATAGCGCCAGACGCTACGACGACTGTACCTCGGATGGTGAACGCGCCTTGCGTTCCAGTGGGACATTTATGTTACCCGACCGCCGTCGAACGCGCCTCGCGTTCTAGTGGGACATTTCTGTTACCCGACGGCAGTCGGACGCGCCTTGCGTTCCAGTGGGACATTTTCTGTTACCCGACGGCAGTCGAACGCGCTGTTCGCCTCCGGCTAGGCCGGTGTGTCTGTTTTCCTTTAGTGGGCGCAAGTCCGCCAAATAAACGGATCTCCTTCTATTTCTACTAACCTCCCGGTCTCCTGTCTTCGGGCTACCCTCACTCTTACGTGACAATATATATATATATATATATATATATATATATATATATATATATATATATATATATATAACGTAAGAAGGTAGCGATGGTTAGGAGTTAAAAGAAGTAGGAATAAACATGGTGTATGAGCCAGGCCACGTCTTCCATTCATCATAGCGTCACACGAGTCGACAAGATGAAGACCTGCAAGCCACTTCACCAGCGACGCATCATAAACGAAGCCCTCAACATGACGCCTTGACCATATGTGGACTGCAGAAGTGCATCATTGCTGTATGTAGTAACTAGCATCATGGCATCATCCCTGAGAGACCTCGACATCCCGAAGTACACAGGATCAGCGGACAACGGACACATACAAGACTGGTTCAACCTGTTCGAGCTCCACGCCGCCGCTGCATCCTGGTCGGAACGGGAGATGATCACCAACTTCGCTGACTGCATCTCAGGTGAGGCATTCAAATGTTATCTTGAATGGGAGTCGTGGTCTGGCTCATATGTCATGTTTATTCCATTCTGACTTCTTCCTGATCTACTTCTTCTAACTCCTAACCATCGCTACCTTCTTTCGTTACACACAAACACACACGTATATATATATATATATATATATATATATATATATATATATATATATATATATATATATATATATATATATATATATATATTAAGGAAAGAAGTGTATACCTAAGGCTCGTTTTTAGGTGGTGTTTTTACACAATAATGAGATCACACAGACAATGCCAAGGAAAGTATAGGGGAGGATATTAGGCCAAATTGTAATGTAATATGAAGAAACGTGGGTAAAAAGATAACTTGCCGTAAGCAGCATGCAAACCTGCGACCTTCAAATGACGCATTCGATGCTCTACCACTGAGCTACCACGACAGCTATCCCCCCATCCACTTTTATAGGTTTTATATGTGAATTAAACGTGGGAGTGTCAGTCAGCACCACCAGTAGCCATGGTGGCGAGTATTGCACACTCTTTTGAGCCTGTTTGGCGTCACATGGCACGTGAACTTGTTACGCGTGGGCAGCTGCCCAATAGTCTCTCGTATACAACCTAAAGGCATATATATATATATATATATATATATATATATATATATATATATATATATATATAATAAAAACAAAAGTGATGCTGGGTCCGAGTCACCAGTACTGGTTCCAACTTTTCCTTAAAAATCAAAGGCAATCTTGACTGCGATTCTAAGAACGTGATATACATAATAAAATGTGCGCTATGTGAAATACAGGACATTGGTCGAACAGAAGGGCCTTTTAGACTGCGTTTTAACAACCATAAATCTCATGCTAACACTTTGCCCCACTTGCCCATTTCAAGACACGTGCACCTCCCTGGCCACTCTTTTGAAAATCTACAGGTCACATTACTAGAATCTGGTTTCCGCTCAAATTATGATAGAAAAGCCCTTGAATCATTCCTCATCTATAAGTTTGACGCCGTCGCATCTGGTCGGAATGAAAACGTAGCAAAACTTAGTTGCCTATCTGCGTAACCTGTATCACCCTGTCTATCTTTTTTCAACCTTCCTCAGCGAGTCGTACTACATTGTCTGTATCCGTTGATTACGTAGCAGCTTTGTAACGTCTTTGTCATTTTTATTAGTATTTTATCGTTTTTTTTCTTCTTTTCCCTTGCTTTTGCCGGTCAGACTACTCTTTATGTTATGTGCTTTATCTTTCATGCGTTTTATTTTTTACAACGTGCTCGCCACGTGCTCGCGCATGGAAAGAATATCTTTTTACTCATGTATCAGGTGCCCTTCAAATTGTGTGACTTGCATATATATATGCCCATATATCACCTTTCGTGCCGGTTTTTATATTTGTATCTTATTGATATGCACTTGTATATAAACAGCACTCGTGCCATAAACTGTATTCTGATGAAGGCCGGACCCCCGGCCGAAACGTCAATAAAATCACTTTGTACGTGCGTCTTCTTCCCTATATATCATCATCACCATAATCAGCCTGACTACGTCCACTGCAGGACAAAAACCTCTCCCATGTTCCGCCAGTCAACCCGGTCATGTGCTTGCTGCTGCCAATTTATACCCGCAAACTTCTTAATCTCATTTGCCCACCTAACCTTCTGTCTCCCCCTAACCATCTTCCTTTCTCTGGGAATCCAGTTATTTACCTTTAATGACCAGCGGTTATCCTGTCTACGCGCTACATGCCCGGCCCATGTCCATTTCCTCTTCTTTATTTCAACTATGATATCCTTAACCCCCGTTTGTCCCCTAATCCACTCTGCTCTCCTCTTGTCTCTTAAGGTTACACCTACCAATTTTCTTTCCATTGCTCGCTGCGTCGTCCTCAATTTAAGCTGAACCCTATTTGTAAGTCTCCAGGTTTCTGCTCCGTAGCTAAGTACTGGCAAGATAAAGCTCTTATATACCTTCCTCTTGAGGGATAGTGGCGATCTACCTGTTATAATTTGAGAGTGCTTGCCGAATGTGCTCCACCCCATTCTTGTTCTTCTAGTTGCTTCAATCTCGTGGTTAGACTCTGCGGTCATTGCCTGCCCTAAGTAGACATAGTCTTTTACAACTTCAAGTGCACTAATACCTATCTCGAAGCGCTGCTCCTTTCCGAGGTTGTAGTACATTACTTTCGTTTTCTGCAGATTAATTTTAAGACCCACCTTTCTGCTCTCCTTGTCTAACTCCGTAATCATGAGTTGCAATTCGTCCCCTGAGTTACTCAGCAATGCAATGTCATCGGCGAAGCGCAGGTTACTGAGGTACTCTCCATTAACTCTTATCCCTAACTGTTCCCATTCTAGGCTTCTGAAAACGTCCTGTAAGCACGCAGTGAATAGCATTGAGGAGATTGTGTCCCCCTGCCTTACACCCTTCTTGATTGGTATTCTGTTGCTTTCTTTATGAAGCACTATGGTAGCAGTTGATCCCCTGTAGATTTCTTCTAGAATGTTTATATACACTTCATCTACGCCCTGATTTCGCAGTGTCTCCATGACGGCTGATATTTCTACTGAATGAAACGCCGTCTCGTAATCTATGAAGGTTAAGTGTAGTGGTTAGTTATATTCTGAGCATCTCTCTATTACCTGATTGATAGTATAGATGCGGTCAATTGTTGGGTAGCCTGCTCGAAATTCTGCCTGTTCCTTTGGTTGATTGATTTGAAATGTTTTCTTACTCTGTAAGCAATTACCTTTGTAAATAGCGTGTATATTACAGAGAGCAATCTAGTCGGCCTGTAATTCTTCAAGTCCTTGTCATCTCCTTTCTTATGTATTAAGATGATGTTAGCATTCTTCCAAGACTCCGATACTCTTCCCGTCAGGAGACACCTTGTAAACAGGGTGGCTAGTTTTTCTAACACAATCTGTCCTCAATCTTTCAGCAGATCTGATGTTACCTGATCCTCACCAGCAGCTTTGCAACTTTTCATGCTCTCCAACGCTTTTTTGACTTCTTCTATCATTACTGGTGGGGTGTGATCTGGGTTACTGCTAGTTCTCATAGTATTAAGGTTGTGGTTGTCTCTGCTACTGTACAGATCTCTGTAAAACTCCTCCGCTATTTTAACTATCCAATTCATATTGGTAGTTATTTTGCCTTCTTTATCCCTTAGTCCATACATCCAACTTTTGCCTATCCCAAGTTTCCTCTTCACTGCTTTGACGCTTCCTCCGTTTTTCAGAGTGTGTTCAATTCTCTGCATGTTAACCTTCTTACATCGCATACTTTACAGTTATTAATCAACTTCAAAAGCTCTGCCAGTTCTATTTTGTCTGTTGTACTTGACACTTTCATGATTTCAAGCTGCTTAATTAGGGTCTTCGTTTTCAGTGTCCTGTCTAACCACCCTTCCTCCAACTTCCACTGCACACTCCGTAATGATACTCGTCAGATTACCATTCATTGTATCTACGCTAAGGTTGGTTTCCTCGCTAAGAGCCGAGTACCTGTTCTGCAGCGACACTCTGGATTTCTGTACTTTCCCTCTCAGTGCTAGCTCATTGATTGGCTTCTTGCGTATCAGTTTCTGTCATTCCTTCTTCAAGTCTAGGCGAATTCGAGACCGTACCATTATATGGTCACTTCGTCGTACCTTGCCAACCACTTCCACATCCTTCACGATTCCTGGGTGTGCAGTCATTACAAAGTTCATTTCGTTCTTATTTTCGCCATTAGGGCTCCTCCATGTCCACTTGCGGTTTTCTCGTTTTCGGTAGAAGGTATTCAAAATCCACAATTTATTGCGTTCTTCGAATTCTACTAGTAGCTCTTCTCTGGCGTTTCTAGTGCCGATGCCATAATCTCCTACTGCCTGGTCTCCCGCCTGCTTCTTCCATACCTTTGCATTAAAGTCGCCCATCACTATAGTATACTGTGTTTTTACCTTACTCATTGCCGATTCCACGTCTTCATAGAAGCTTTCAACTGAAGCGTCATCATGGCTGGATGTAGGCGCGTAAGCCTGTACTACCTTCATCTTGTATTTTTAGTCAGTTTAATTACAATACCTAGCACCCTTTCATTACTGCTATAGTATTCCTCTATGTTGCCAGCTACATTTCTGTGAATTAGGAACCCCACTCCCAGTTCTCTTCTGTCAGCCAATCCCCGATAGCAAAGGACGTGCCCATTCTGTAGCACAGTATAGGCCTCATCTCTCCTCCTAACCTCACTGAGCCCTATTATATCCCATTTAACACCCTCTAGCTCCTCGAATAGTACAGCTAGACTTCCCTCACTAGATAAGGTTCTAGCGTTAAACGTTGCCAAGTTAAGGTTCCAATGGCGGCCTGTCCGGATCCAGAGATTCTTAGCACCCTCTGCTGCGTTGCAGATCTGACCGCCGCCATGGTCAGTTGCTCCGCAGCTGGTGGGGACTGAGGGCCGTGAGTTATTTGACGTATGTATGTGGGAGGTAGTGGCCAGATACTGCACCAGGGTGGCCAATCCTTCTCTGGTGAGGGAGTGCGTTCCCGGCGGTGGTTACCGGTGAGGCCGCACCCCAGGCCTCTTAATGCAGTTCCATCAACACGCGGATTTTTTTTTAAATCCGGTTGGGAACTGCACGGCACTGGGATTTGAGCCACGGACCTCTTGCATGCGAGGCGGATGCTCTATCCACTACGCCATCGCCGCACCCACTTCTCTATTACAATTGTCTAACATACAAGTTGTACACACAAAATTAACTCAGCCTGACAGCCAAAGCGACGGCCAATTAAGTAGTGGGCCCGCACCTTTAGAGCCCCCTCGGAGCGACCAGCGTGGATCAGCCACCTCGGTGAGTCCACCACGAAAGGCATCAAGATGACCACTACCAGCGTGGGCACAATGCAGGCTGTGGCGAGCCACCGGTAGTTGAGCCACTTGCCCAGCACGTAGGCAAGCAGCACGCCCGACGTGATGGCGATGGTGCACATGGCGTTGAGCACGCCGCGTATCTGGGGCGGGCTCACCTCGGAGACGAACACGGGCAACGCCACTGCGGTGATGGCCGTAGAAACGCCCGTCAAGAAGCGGCCAAGGAACATGACGGTCGGTAGCGTCGTAGCGTCGATCAACAGGAAGCCGATCACGAAGCCGAGTGACGAGAAGATGATGGTGACCTTGCAACCAAGTCTACTGAGCAGGTGGCCTTGGTGTAGCAACAAAAACATTAAGGTACGTCAGCGGCACACGCAATTCCAAAATTGCAGGTATTAGAAAGAAATTTTTTCACTGAGTTGCGATTGTGGTAGGTGTGAAGCACTTGCGCATCTTATTAGATTGTTCCAGTGACTACAGGCAGCGCAACGGTAGGTCAAAATGGCGGACGAGACGGTAATGAGGTGACCTGACAAGCGTGCGCGTCTGTGCTAGCAAAGGACGTCCGGCCCTCTAGTTTTCCCGCAGACCATACTTTCTCTCGCTAAAAAGACGCAAACATGTTTGAATGAAGGCAAAGCAATCGGTCACATCATTTGCCCGGCCACTGGATAAAAAAAAGTGTGGCTTGTTGCGTGACGTCGAAGCGAGGTGAACTAGCGTTGCGTGACGTCGATCCAACGAGCTGTTGCGTGACGTCGAAGCGAGGTGAACTATTGGCCTCTGGCCAATAGTTCACCTCGAACATGCTCTGTATCATACGAACTTGCACACTTGGCAAGTATCAATTACAATTTACAACACCACTTAGAGGGTATATATATATATATATATATATATATATATATATATATATATATATATATATATATATATAGTGGGAGTAATAATTCAATGGGCCAGTTAGCGTGAAGGTATAGGATATGGCACAACGGGAGCGTTGTCAACAAGGATAAATATATTTATTTCCCATCACTTTCGGGAGGGGTCCTCCCTTCATCAGGGGATGAGTTATACTAACATGAACTTCCAAACTTCGTTGCTGCTGCGTCCCTCTCGCCTTGAAAAATGCTTGTGATAGAGAGAGAAATAAAGAAAGAAAGAGAGAAAAAGAAAAGAAAGGGAAAGAAAAAGACAAAAAGAAAAAAGAAAAAAGAAAAAAGAAAGTAAAAAAAGCAAAAAAGAGGAAGAACCACTGTCAACACTGAGAACGAAACTAAATGTCCGTGTACGTGGACGTACACGGCCATTTGGTTTCCACATTCGTGTACGTCCACATCTGTGGACGTACATGGATATTTGGTTTCGTTCTCAGTGTTGACAGTGGTTCTTCCTCTTTTTTATTTTTTTTACTTTCTTTTTTTTCTCTTTTCTTTTTTCCTTTCATTCTTTTCGTCTTTTTTCTTCCCTCTTTTTCTTTTCTTTTTTCTCTCTTTCTTTCTTTTTTAGTACTCTCCCACTCGCGCAAGCATTTTTCAAGGCGAGAGGGACGCGGCAGCAACGAAGTTTGGAAGTTCATGTTAGTATAACTCATCCCTGATGAAGGGAGGACCCCTCCCGAAACTGGTGGGAAATAAATATATTTATCCTTGTTGACAACGCTCCCGTTGTGCCATATCCTATATATATATATATATATATATATATATATATATATATATATATATATATATATATATATATATATAGTGGCTATGTTACTCGGCTGCTGACCCGCCAGCCGCGGGATCAAATCCTGGCAGCGGCGGCTGCATTTCCGATGGAGGCGGGAATGTAGGCCCGTGTGCGCAGATTTGGGTGCACGGTTAAGAACCCCAGGTGGTCGAAATTTCTGGAGCCCTCCACACGGCGTCTCTCATATTTATATGGTGGGTTTGGGACGTTAAACACCACATATCATTCTCTTGTCAAAGAATAACGTTTCACTGATAGCCCGACTGGCTTTATTTACCGAACCTGTCACAAAAGCACGGCATGACAAGGATGAGCAAGACGCCAAAGAGAGCATGTGCCTGTTCATGATAATTATTATTTCTGTCCTCCCATGAAAATGATTGCTCTACTCAAATAACCCAACTTTTAAATTATGAAAACGGTTGTCACATGCACAGTTTTTTACTATGTATCATATGATTTTCGAATTTGATCTTGATAAGTGTGTGTGCACCATCCGAGTATGAAAGCATTTTCAGCGAAATCAAGATATTTTGACCGTTTCGATCTACCCATCTATCTAGCTGCCTACGTAGGATGCTTGCTTGATGACCTCCTCTACTAGTACGTACCAAAACTGGCATATAAGGGTATGAGTTATTGACAAACACGATGAACGCATCATCACTTGAATGACATGACATACTTGTCACATAAATCATAAAACCCTTTTCCATACACATATGGTGCACAACCAGGAACCATGAAATGTGGACATGTCCCGCAGGTTATAAGCCCACAGTAAGGATTTGCCTTCTCAAGTAAGGCTTTGCCTTCTTTAAAACAGACATTGGAAATCTTACCATGATAAGTTTTTATAGAGAACTCGCGTCAAAAAATCTACTGCTCGTTTCAGTCACAATACCAGTGAGTAAAATATTTGTAGACCATAAAGAATAAAAATCACTAAGTCAAAAGTGATCCCAGGCATTTTGTGAAGCAGTCAATTTTCCACCCCAGAGCCATACAACTGCTTTATGTTGCATTCACTACGGTGAGTCAGGGGCTAAAGTGCTCGCCTGCTGACCCGACATTCGGGAGTTTCATCCCGGCTACGTCAGTCTACTACTTTTTAGAATGCAACTAGCGTACGCCAACGAACAGTTGTTATTGTTATTGGTGAAGCGTTAGTCACGACAAACTGGTTCACGCAGAAACCCGGCAACCAGCCACACGATCGTCGTCTTCTTTCACGCTGGCACATTGTACTATTTGCTTTGCAAGAGGGTGCTCAATTTATTAAATCAGTGTCTTACAACGTCTCAATGCCTCAATTTTGAAAGCTTGATTACCACATGTATTCAGCTTTAAAGGAAACATGTGCCTTATTTTTATCGCGCTTCACCTTGCTTCAGGGAGCAGGAGAAGGTGCATTGTCATTTACACTATGGTGTACACTGTATTCTATCGCAGATAGATTTACTGTCCTATTCTCCATGAAGTAGTCTTCAATGCACACACGAAAAAACTGTCATACATTTAAAGCCTCTCGTGTTGAGTACCTTGTCTAGAACTGCCTTATTGCTATGGCAGAGGGGCTAAGAAAGCCTGTGTTCCTGGCAAACAACCATAAAGTGACTTGTAATGAACCTGTGTTCGGTTTGTCTTATTCCATATGATTACTATGTTGCAGGAATCACATGCTCTTGCCTTCTTGCTGAACGAGTTTGTAACAACGAAGAATTTTGTAATTTGTTCACAGTATGTATGAAGAAAGTACGTTTCCCCGATCTCTTACCTGTCAGCATCAAAGTAGAATGTGACAGTCATGTGTGTCCTAAAATAAACTGATATTCATAACTCTGTTTCCTGTATGGGTTTGTTGATGCCACACATGCAAGCACAGTCCATGAACAGTTCTAGCCATGTTTCATGCAAAGAAGCAAATAAAAACAAACTTACTGCTGTACAGTAAACGTACGATGAAGCAAGCCCAGTGTGTATTACAACACAGCTGATAAATTGCTAGCGAAGATTTTTCCGCCTTATACACAATTACCTGAGAGCATCCACAAAGAAAGGGATAAAAAGCAGTTACAAAAAATTGATTCCCAGCTGAGTATGAGGATTTTCTGTTGGTATGACTCAATTCACGTCATTTTTATTATGTGTCCATGCTGCTCATCTTCTGATGCTCAATGAGGCAAAAGATCGTGCGTCTTCAGCTTCAATCAAGCTCTTTTTTTCAGTAGCCCTGCCAGCTCTACACAAACTTAAATAGGGAATTGATTGATTTTTGGGGTTTAACGTCCCAAACCCACCATATGATTATGAGAGACGCCGTAGTAGAGGGCTCCGGAAATTTAGACCACCTGGGGTTCTTTAACGTGCACCCAAATCTGAGTACACGGGCCTACAACATTTCCGCCTCCATCGGAAATGCAGCCGCCGCAGCCGGGATTTGAACCCGCGACCTGCGGGTCAGCAGCCGAGTACCTTAGCCACTAGACCACCGCGGCGGGGCAAACTTAAGTATGGAACTGTGTTGCAGTTGCCCAAGACCGAGTTATGTGATGCAGTTTCTTTATGGGAAAGAAATGAAACAGTGCCAAATTCAAAAGATAAGGTGAAAATGGGAGATCCATGTTGTGTCTGTTGCCTACTCTCTAATTTATCTACAGTGCAGCAGGATTCTCCCCTAAAATAGATGTATTCAGTAGTACACCTTCAGTGTGTGTTACTAAGCACATTGCAAAAATGTGTTCCACGAAATAACTGAGGAAGGTATTAATTTTGAGAGTCTAGTATAGGAGCAGAAGCTTCACTTTGGTATGCATATGTTCTATAACAAAAAACACATAAATTGAGTATGTCACTTTTGCAAGAAGTTAAAGGCATATGCGAGCAACCATAAAGCTGAAGAAGGAAGGACAAAGGATTCCGAAGATCTAGCACTCATATGTAATAGGCTATCACAATCTTGTACATTGGAAATAAAGCGATAATATTACTCTGGTTTCCCCTATGGCTTTGTTAATGCCAGGGGTGTATGCATTGCCCCTGTGCGGCTGTAGCCATGTTTGAAACACAGCAAAGAAAAACACTTTCTTCTCTATGGTATAAGTACGTCCCAGGCACGAGAGGCTAACGAGTAAACGAATATGTGACTAATTGCTTATTGGGTTATTTTGATCGAACAAAGAACAGAGTATATGTGGTTGCTCAAACAGGAAAAGAGATGAGTCCAAAGGCCAACGTTATAAGCAATGTTGAACCTATGCAGTCTTCAATGTAGCTATTTCTATTTGTTATGATCTATATGCCTGTCATTCTTTAACGTGTGTCTATGCTAAGCAATCGTATGACTGATAAAAGAGCCAAAATATGCTGCTTCAAGATAGGGCAATGTTTGCTGAGTCACATTAATCAAGTGTTTCAATTGTGAGGCAGCATTTGCATACACTTGATTTAGCCACGAATTTATGAGAACGATATTGATCAACGATATATAAAGAAAAGGTGGGGTGAAAATTAGAGACAGAGCATGTGTGTCCATTGCCTTCTCTCTGTTTCATGGAGAGCGCTAGCTTTTACTCCCCCCTAAAAAAAGTTGTATTGAATACCACAGCTGCATGCTTTGTGCATGTGCACCAAGTACATTCCAAACAAGTGCTTCATAAAAACCGTGGAAGTCATTCCTTTCAATCCAGTTACATCTGGTATGAATAATTATGCCACTTTTGTCAAAAAGTTATAAAAGCATATGCCAGCAATTCTAAAACTGAACAGAAAAGAAACGTCTTTCAAAATTTATGTATTTAATTGGTAAAAAAAAGCTTTGAATATACCTTTCTGAAAGAATCGGATTTGCAGAGAACTGCAGGGTTCGTGCTGTTTAGTTAGTACTGCACATGACATCAAGTATGGTCCCATATACCTTAACGTGTACTATGCACGTATACATATGCATTGCCACTGCTCATGAAAAGTCATTGCAGTTGATGAATCAGGGAACCAAGTTTGTTGTATTAATTGCAGCTACGTAAACTGCCTAGTGAATTATTGGGTTCCAATATGCTTTAAGCACTTTGCACCCGGACATCAACTGTTGCAAAATGTATTTGTACTGTAAATGAAACAAGTTGTGCAACGAATACGTACAGGCGATAATTGACAGCACGATCTCGCGAAACCAACGTGACTATCACAACTGTATATAAAACAGCCGAGTTTATTGTATGAGTTAATATTTATGGTTGATCTTTCTGGCGGATGTAGAAAAGTTGAAAAGTGAGTGAGTCGTTGAAAGAGGTTTGGTTGTATACAGTAGCAGTTTTATTCCACGCTTGCTCATTTCTTTTTTTATATGATCGTGTTGGACCCATAAAAGATTGATCAACGCCGGCCACGCCACAATGTTTGAGATACTTCCAGGCTGTTTTGGACTATTTGCGGGTTCGAGACGTACCAGAAGTCAGGTTACTAACAGCAGTTTTTATTACTGTGCTCCCAACGCGAGCCTCTACGATAACGCTCGTTCCACCGACGACTAGATTATTGGTGGCCGTGATGGCTGTAATCAATATTGTACTGCGAGTGTATACGTGTGATCGAGTGAACTTCGTTTTCTGGGCACAAGTCTACTCGATTTGAGTTTCTTCTTTACACAGCTGATATGGCCACCTTTCCCGTGAAACGGCATACCGTGATAAACAAACATGTCAATAGATACTGCATGACTTAGATCGTCAGATAAGAAGCGGTTCTGAAATCTTGACGAATGATATACTACATCGAACTACGTACTGGACGCAAAGCGTGTGGAGCTGAATTGCGTTGGCGGGGTAGTTTTTTTATCATAATTGTATGCGCAATAGCTTGAGATAACCACGTCATGTCATCATGAATCTGGTCTCTACAAATATTGTTACTCTGATCTACTGGTTCGAGTCAAAATTGCGCCACTTTGACCAGATTTGAAAATGGTGGAAACGAAAACATGTGCTTTACTTAGCCCTGAATTGTCATGTTACAATACGTTCATTTGTGTGTGTATTCACGATTGTAAAGCGTACGGAGATATCAATTTGATGCGCAATAGGTGCATTTCCAATTTTTCTGCTGGCCATGAGCAACCCAAGAGATCCAATACTTTCCGTTATATATATAGTCAGTTTTTTTACAGACACACCTACTATCAATGATCGTAAACCAAGGATGTTTTTTCTGTGTGGGTTTATGTGCGTGTTCCCTTCTGTCCGCATTCAATAGCGCTGTTCAAACTCAGTGGGGCTTTGCGCAAAAAACTCTTACAAGTTTTATACATATTGGAGTGTCGCTCTCGGTATGCTAACAGCAACCAAGTTTTACTACGAAGCAAATATGCTTCGGAGTGTGACTTTTTGTCCTGCAGTGAAGCCAAAGAAATGATACGCTGTTTTCGGGTGCGTAATATATGACCGGTCCTTCCTCTTGTGTGGATATGTATATATATAATGACCATGGCCATATTCTGTGATCGCGACAATATCTGTAGCTCCAGCCCTGCTTTCTATATCGATAACGGAAGTTTATTTTCAATTTTAAGAGATATTTTGCGTTGCGTGCACCAATTACACATCCAGCGCGCTGAAATGATGACTGTCGTTTTAATTTGTACACCTAAGCGAGCAGGGCTTATTGTATACCTCACAGTGAGTGGATAACGTTTTCAAAAATTAATTCGAGCTTAACGGGCAACATATGCAGAGAACAGAAGCGCGCGCATATATGTAAAAAAACTTTATACAGTCTATGTGGAAATACAAGAATACTCTGATAAACCAAACTGATACACACATATATGCTAATAATATATATAGTTCAAATATACCTAAACAATTAAAAATATATGTACATAACACCACTGTGCTAGTAACAAAAATTAGGCACAATTGCGAATAATCATCTCAATATGTGTCATCACATGTGCATAAAAATGTGAAACATTGCAACACGTGAATTTCTTAATAAATGCGAGGAAAAATGATTGCTTTTCACGCGAATGCTGCACACAAATGACCTGTTGCTTGACAAGGTTACGTACTGATGAAAGTGTGAATAAATGAATGAATGAATGAATGAATGAATGAATGTGTGCATGCTAGCACTCAGTTTAAAAGAACTAAGGCAAAAATCTTTCATTTGTGATCTTGGAAATTAAGCATGTTGTGGAAGAGAACCTAAAGAATCGCAGGTTAGATTGCGGCTGTGGCTGGTGCGAAATTCTAAACAAACTGCATCCATGAGCATTTGTGGAAAGTGTGCTAATTGTGAAAAGTTAACTATATATCACAATATTATTGTCGGACCTTTTGTATGTGGCTCTTGTCAAGCATGCCAATAGGAGTTAAAGATTCGTGCGCATCAAAGTGATATTTTCATGCGCTTTTTCAGGTGTGAATCCACATACAGATGGTTGTACAGCACTCCGTCGGATTGAAACAGGACACTTTAGGGCTAGGTTACGCACATACTTTCGTTTTCACTGTTTTAACTTCGGGTCAAATCAGTGTAATTTTGACTCCAGCCCGTAAATCGGAGTCAGCGTTTTCTTTAGAGACCAACTTCGTAGTGGTGTTATGTGGTGGTTACCTCGAGCAATTGCGCACATAAATATGGTAAACGAACTATAGGCCAGTATAACTGTTGTTTAAGCGCACAAATAAGCACAAAAGAAGGGAAAACAAGTGCTTTCTAGCAACCAAATGATCCATTTGATAGAGAAGACTATATAAACAGGCAATCAAAAAGAACGCATGCAAGTGCAGGCTAAAATACAACGTGGCAACTCGAGAACACAGAGCAAAAGCAGAAAGATTATCCAGAAACATAATCAAGAAAAGCAAACACTTTTTCATGCACCAAAGCCGAAGGCTGGCTAACGCATTGTCCTCCTTTTTTTCTCATGTGAAAAGCTTCCGTCAACACACTAATTAATTGATTGCTAGATCGAAAAACCACTTCAGTATCCCGAAAGAGAGGATAGCAGCCACGCTATCTGCAATTAACCGTGAGATGTGATGCCCCTGGGGATTTCAAAAAAGAACTATGCTCTCTAAGACGAACATTCATGCACCTTCCCGACTGACCAGTGTAAACTTTACCGCAGCTAAAAGGAGTCATATAAACAGTGCCCTTGTGCAGTCTACGAGCCTTTTGCTATGTTTCCTACGACATTACGGAAACTCGTTGCACATGTGCAACCAAATGGACTGCAGTTTGCTTTTGAATGAGAAAAGCACATCGACTTTTTATCTATTAACGTTGCCTAAGTTCACGTGATGTCTTATAAAGATAAGAAATTACTACCATCCTACTACCTTTTCTACTCTCAACATGACACCCGAGTGGTTCCCATCGAATTTCAGTTTCTTTTTCTTACACGCGGACGGAATGTCATCATTAGAATAACCTGCTTGTACTTGTTTACAGGTACACGATTTATTAATGCAGGTATCTGATAAGTTAGGGCTGACCTTCTGTAGTTCGTACGTGTTCTTGGTATTGGTGTCTGTGTATTACGTAGTGGATAACGTCTTGATGTTGCATGTGCCATGTCTATCAGATCATGTTTCTGTACGTGCAGGAGCAGTTTATAATCGTATAATTTGGTTGCTTTAGGCAAAATATACTTAACAAGTAAAGAATTTGTGGGTAACTCTTTTGGCTCACCAAAAAGTTCTCGAAAAGTGTGAGCACTTTCTTTTGCATTGTTCCCAGTTTGTAGTAATTAGTAGTTGTTGTGGTACCCAAAACAAGTGTGCAATAAGATAAGCGGGAGTTGAAATGCGCGTAATATATCGCCTTTTTTAGATGTAAAGGAATTAAATGGGATAGTTTAAATATTACACCGACTGCTCTGCTTAGCTCCGAAGTGAGTTTATTGATGTGTGCATTCCACGACATGCTTTCTTCAAACCATACGCCTAAACATTTGTGACATTTTACGCGCTCTAAGACGGTGCCCTGATACGTTAGCGTAAGCTCTGTGTCACAGGGCTTATTAACGGGCTTAAAGAGGACGTAATTAGATTTCTTTTTATTTAGGGATAGTTTATTTGCGTGAAGCCAACCATCCAACTGAAAAAGATATTCGTTTATCACTTTCTGAAGCTGAGGAAGTGTGTGCGCTGAAAAAAAGACGTTGGTGTCGTGAGCGTACATTACTAACTTGGGAGAGTTAGGAATATTAAATAAGTCATCAACGTACAATATAAAAAACAAGGGTCCCAGAATCAACCCCTGAGGCACTCCTTGTTTTATCGTGGTTGTAGGGGAGGTAACATCTCCAATTTTGACACACTGCTTTCTGCAAGAAAGATAATTCTTTAAAAGATCTAGGGCGATGCCGCCAATGCCATAGTCATTATGATTGATTAGCAGAATGTCGTGATTAACACAACCGAACGCTTTCCTTAAATCAATGAAAATACCTACAATGTAGAGTTTGTTTTCAATGTCATGTGGTATTTTATCCTTTATATGTAACAAAGCTAGCTCAGTGCTTTTTCTTTTTCTGGAAACCGTATTGTGCATCATTTATGATGTGGTGCTTATTTATGAAATTAACAAAACGCGTGTTGATGACATTTTCAAATACTTTAGATAACACAGGTAGCACGGAGATGGGTTGATTTCTGGTGTTTAACGTCCCAAAACCACCAGATGATTATGAGAGACGCCCACGGAAATGGGTCTGTAATTACTTATATCACCAACAGCACCTCCCTTATGTATCGGGCATATGCGAGCAACCTTCAGATCTGAGGAGAAGATTCCAGTTTCAAGCATTTTGTTAATAATATGTGTTAGTGGTGAAGATATAAGAGCCGCATCGTATTTAATTGGTAAGGCATTTAGCTCATCAATTCCTGCCGAAACACTGTTTCTAATGTTTCCCACTAATTTTTCTACCTCTCGTGGACTTGTAGGGAATAAGCTAATTGAGTGTAGTAACCTTTTGCGTTTATGTGTAGTAACATGACAACTTTCGGAACTGAGATTTGTTTGGAATTCACCCACATTCGGAAAGCATTCATTTCTGTGAGTGCTTCCCATTCCGTTTTGCCATGGGCAAAAGCTGCAATGTTAATACGACGTTTTACTTTCGAGTTGTTTGATAAATTATTTACTTCGTTCCACAGCTTTCTGGGTTCATTAAATATAGTAGCAAAAAGCATTTGATAGTAGCAGGTCTTAGCCTTTTTCAAATCGGTGTTTAACTTATTACGGTATCTTCTGAATTCGCTAAGAAGAGCAGCGTCACGTGTCTGTACAAATGCATGATACATTCTGTTTTTATGTTTTATTCTTTTGTACAAACATCGACCCAAGGCTTGCGAATATGTTTCTTCCTGCGGAATGGAACAAGTGGGAAGTGTCGGTCATAGATAACGTTAGATGCCTCATTGAAAAGACTGTATGCTTTATCAGGGTCTTTTTCTGCGTAAACGAAGTTCCACTGTGTGGTTTCCAGCGCATGATAAAATTCGTTAAGCTGATCCGAGTTCACTCTACAATAACACGGCTTTTAGTTTAAGTCGCGCCTGTCACTATCAAGCGGCAAAAATGTGAAGATAGGCAGGTGATCGCTTACATCAAGTGATAATATACCAATGGTGCAAGTTTGACTGGGGGCGTTTGTGATACTTACATCGAGCAAAGTGGCCTTGTGGGTGGTAAGACGTGTAGGTTGTGTGATGACATTGGAACAGGCAAACGAGTCTAGAATAGCCTTCAGCTGCTCACATGCTGCATCCCCACTGAGCATGTCAACATTTACATCACCCAAGATAAGAAATGGACTACGCATCACATGGATTTCGCACAGAAGCTTTTCTATAAAAATTAAAAATTTAGACTTATACCCAGTGGGAGGTCGGTAAACAGCTGCAACTATTACATTTTGCAAACACATTGTAAGACACTCTATATGAGGCGTGATACAGGTCAAGTCGTCGATGACGTCATGAATTAGGGTATCTTTAACATACATACTGATCCCATCACCCCGATTCAAAGAACGAACAATGCCATTATGAACATAACTCGCGAACTGTGGTGGGCTATCTTTCGGAGTCAGCCAAGATTCCGTAAAACAAAAAACATGAAATTTACTCTCAAAACGGTTGAGGAACAGGCTGATGTCATCCGTTTTGTTTCTAATGCTGCGAGCATTTAGATGAAATGCAGCAAACTGTTCAGACAACACTTTGAAGATGCACAAGAGATTATCTTGGTCATAATATTGACAATCTGAAACATTGGCCATCCTGGGGTAATTAAAAACAGTCCAAGTACTCGGAGTTCATTCACTAATGCATCTTATCTATATCTTCCCGACAATAGATTCCGAGTCTCTCCAATGTCTCCGATTTTCACGCGAAGATTTTCCCTCCTTGTGTCCAGACGAATTGCCATCCAACTTCCCGTTCCTTTGCTACTGCAGCACCAAGCAACTGTTTACCCTGACGGGTTAAGTTTTCATTTACAAAGATTGGTTCTGAGCTCTTGAGACCATTTTCTCACTTTTCTAGCTTTCCTGGGAACGGCATTCCGCTTGTCGCGTCGCACAAAACGTACAACAATGCTCCTAGTTCCTTCCTTAGATATGCCCATCCTATGACAGGTGTCAATATCAGATTCCGTGACCGGTTCCAGGACTGGGGCACACAACCTTTTCACAATCTCAAATGGCTCTCCTTCATTTGGCGCACCTTAAATTTCAAGGTTGTTAGCACGGGTATATTGCTCGAGCTCTTCCACTTTTATTTGTAGCTGTTGACTTTCGGTCACTAGTTTCTCGTTAGCTTTCCGTGTTATTACTAGTTCCTCGCGTAAAGCCTTAAGTTCTTGCGAGAGCAAATTGACATGGTCACAAGTCTCACTTGAGTGATCAACGCTTTGTTTGAAACCACGGAGCTCGGCCAAAATTTCTCTCTAAAAATCCTTAAGCGCTTTGTTAATTTCCTTCGTCATGTCAAGAAACACAAAACACAATAGTTTGGCAGCAGTGCAAAAAGTTAAAACGCTTATAATTCTATCGCAAGGGGAACAACGCTCACCTGAATGGAAATATACACAGCATTAAGCGATGTGAAGTCGATGCGCACTGCCACCAAACTGAAGATCACCCGGTGGATGTTCGGTTCATATGTGCAGAGTCAAGAAGCCACGTGAAATACGCAGGAGTAGTATGTCTTGCTTCCACCACCAACAGCTGATGTGGCCGGCAACCGACGGATTCGATTCTTTTTCCGCTTCTAAGGGCAGTTTCGCTGTGCACACTTCAAACAGGCTGCATGGAAAAATATACACTATCAAGCGATGTGAAGTCGATGCGCACTGCCGCTAAACTGAAGATCACCCGGTGGATGTTCGGTTTATAGGTGCAGGGTCAAGAAGCCACGTGACATGCGCAGGAGTAGTATGTCTTGCTTCCACCACCAACAGCTGATGTGGCCGGCAACCGACGGATCCGATCCTTTTTCCGCCTCTAAGGGCAGTTTCACTGTGCACACTTCAAACAGGCTGCATGGAAAAATATACAGTATCAAGCGATGTGAAGTCGATGCGCACTGCCGCTAAACTGAAGATCACCCGGTGGATGTTCGGTTTATATGTGCAGGGTCAAGAAGCCACGTGACATGCGCAGGAGTAGTATGTCTTGCTTCCACCACCAACAGCTGATGTGGCCGGCAACCGACGGATCCGATCCTTTTTCCGCCTCTAAGGGCAGTTTCGCTGTGCACACTTCAAACAGGCTGCATGGAAAAATATACAGTATCAAGCGATGTGAAGTCGATGCGCACTGCCGCTAAACTGAAGATCACCCGGTGGATGTTCGGTTTATATGTGCAGGGTCAAGAAGCCACGTGACATGCGCAGGAGTAGTATGTCTTGCTTCCACCACCAACAGCTGATGTGGCCGGCAACCGACGGATTCGATTCTTTTTTTCGCTTCTAAGGGCAGTTTCGCTGTGCACACTTCAAACAGGCTGCATGGAAAAATATACACGATCAAGCGATGTGAAGTCGATGCGCACTGCCGCTAAACTGAAGATCACCCGGTGGATGTTCGGTTTATAGGTGCAGGGTCAAGAAGCCACGTGACATGCGCAGGAGTAGTATGTCTTGCTTCCACCACCAACAGCTGATGTGGCCGGCAACCGACGGATCCGATCCTTTTTCCGCCTCTAAGGGCAGTTTCACTGTGCACACTTCAAACAGGCTGCATGGAAAAAGATACAGTATCAAGCGATGGGAAGTCGATGCGCACTGCCGCTAAACTGAAGATCACCCGGTGGATGTTCGGTTTATATGTGCAGGGTCAAGAAGCCACGTGACATGCGCAGGAGTAGTATGTCTTGCTTCCACCACCAACAGCTGATGGGGCCGGCAACCGACGGATTCGATTCTTTTTCCGCTTCTAAGGGCAGTTTCGCTGTGCACACTTCAAACAGGGTGCATGGAAAAATATACACTATCAAGCGATGTGAAGTCGATGCGCACTGCCGCTAAACTGAAGATCACCCGGTGGATGTTCGGTTTATATGTGCAGGGTCAAGAAGCCGCGTGACATGCGCAGGAGTAGTATGTCTTGCTTCCACCACCAACAGCTGATGTGGCCGGCAACCGACGGATCCGATCCTTTTTCCGCCTCTCAGGGCAGTTTCGCTGTGCACACTTCAAACAGGCTGCATGGAAAAATATACAGTATCAAGCAATGTGAAGTCGATGCGCACTGCCGCTAAACTGAAGATCACCCGGTGGATGTTCGGTTTATATGTGCAGGGTCAAGAAGCCACGTGACATGCGCAGGAGTAGTATGTCTTGCTTCCACCACCAACAACTGACGTGGCCGGCAACCGACGGATTCGATTCTTTTTCCGCCTCTAAGGGCAGTTTCGCTGTGCACACTTCAAACAGGCTGCATGGAAAAATATACAGTATCAAGCGGTGTGAAGTCGATGCGCACTGCCGCTAAACTGAAGATCACCCGGTGGATGTTCGGTTTATATGTGCAGGGTAAAGAAGCCACGTGACATGCGCAGGAGTAGTATGTCTTGCTTCCACCACCAACAGCTGATGTGGCCGGCAACCGACGGATCCGATCCTTTTTCCGCCTTTAAGAGCAGTTTCACTGTGCACACTTCAAACAGGCTGCATGGAAAATAATACAGTATCGAGCGATGTGAAGTCGATGCGCACTGCCGCTAAACTGAAGATCACCCGGTGGATGTTCGGTTTATATTTGCAGGGTCAAGAAGCCACGTGACATGCGCAGGAGTAGTATGTCTTGCTTCCACCACCAACAGCTGATGTGGCCGGCAACCGACGGATCCGATCCTTTTTCCGCCTCTAAGGGCAGTTTCACTGTGCACACTTCAAACAGGCTGCATGGAAAAATATACAGTATCAAGCGATGTGAAGTCGATGCGCACTGCCGCTAAACTGAAGATCACCCGGTGGATGTTCGGTTTATATGTGCAGGGTCAAGAAGCCACGTGACATGCGCAGGAGTAGTATGTCTTGCTTCCACCACCAACAGCTGATGTGGCCGGCAACCGACGGATTCGATTCTTTTTCCGCTTCTAAGGGCAGTTTCGCTGTGCACACTTCAAACAGGCTGCATGGAAAAATATACAGTATCAAGCGATGTGAAGTCGATGCGCACTGCCGCTAAACTGAAGATCACCCGGTGGATGTTCGGTTTATATGTGCAGGGTCAAGAAGCCACGTGACATGCGCAGGAGTAGTATGTCTTGCTTCCACCACCAACAGCTGATGTGGCCGGCAACCGACGGATCCGATCCTTTTTCCGCCTCTAAGGGCATTTTCGCTGTGCATACTTCAAACAGGCTGCATGGAAAAATATACAGTATCAAGCGATGTGAAGTCGATGCGCACTGCCGCTAAACTGAAGATCACCCGGTGGATGTTCGGTTTATATGTGCAGGGTCAAGAAGCCACGTGACATGCGCAGGAGTAGTATGTCTTGCTTCCACCACCAACAGCTGATGTGGCCGGCAACCGACGGATCCGATCCTTTTTCCGCCTCTAAGGGCAGTTTCGCTGCGCACTGCCGCTAAACTGAAGATCACCCGGTGGATGTTCGGCTTATGTGTGCAGGGTCAAGAAGCCACGTGACATGCGCAGGAGTAGTATGTCTTGCTTCCACCACCAACAGCTGATGTGGCCGGCAACCGACGGATCCGATCCTTTTTCCGCCTCTAAGGGCAGTTTCACTGTGCGCACTTCAAACAGGCTGCATGAAAAAATATACAGTATCAAGCGATGTGAAGCCGATGCGCACTGCCGCTAAACTGAAGATCACCCGGTGGATGTTCGGTTTATATGTGCAGGGTCAAGAAGCCACGTGACATGCGCAGGAGTAGTATGTCTTGCTTCCACCACCAACAGCTGATGTGGCCGGCCACCGACGGATCCGATCCTTTTACCGCCTTTAAGAGCAGTTTCACTGTGCACACTTCAAACAGGCTGCATGGAAAAATATACAGTATCAAGCGATGTGAAGTCGATGCGCACTGCCGCTAAACTGAAGATCACCCGGTGGATGTTCGGTTTATATGTGCAGGGTCAAGAAGCCACGTGACATGCGCAGGAGTAGTATGTCTTGCTTCCACCACCAACAGCTGATGTGGCCGGCAACCGACGGATTCGATTCTTTTTCCGCTTGTAAGGGCAGTTTCGCTGTGCACACTTCAAACAGGGTGCATGGAAAAATATACAGTATCAAGCGATGTGAAGTCGATGCGCACTGCTGCTAAACTGAAGATCACGCGGTGGATGTTTGGTTTATATGGGCAGGGTCAAGAAGCCACGTGACATGCGCAGGAGTAGTATGTCTTGCTTCCACCACCAACAGCTGATGTGGTCGGCAACCGACGGATTCGATTCTTTTTCCGCTTGTAAGGGCAGTTTCGCTGTGCACACTTCAAACAGGGTGCATGGAAAAATATACAGTATCAAGCGATGTGAAGTCGATGCGCACTGCCGCTAAACTGAAGATCACCCGGTGGATGTTCGGTTTATATGTGCAGGGTCAAGAAGCCACGTGACATGCGCAGGAGTAGTATGTCTTGCTTCCACCACCAACAGCTGATGTGGCCGGCAACCGACGGATTCGATTCTTTTTCCGCTTGTAAGGGCAGTTTCGCTGTGCACACTTCAAACAGGGTGCATGGAAAAATATACAGCATCAAGCGATGTGAAGTCGATGCGCACTGCCGCTAAACTGAAGATCACCCGGTGGATGTTCGGCTTATATGTGCAGGGTCAAGAAGCCACGTGACATGCGCAGGAGTAGTATGTCTTGCTTCCACCACCAACAGCTGATGTGGCCGGCAACCGACGGATCCGATCCTTTTTCCGCCTCTAAGGGCAGTTTCACTGTGCGCACTTCAAACAGGCTGCATGGAAAAATATACAGTATCAAGCGATGTGAAGTCGATGCGCACTGCCGCTAAACTGAAGATCACGCGGTGGATGTTCGGTTTATATGTGCAGGGTCAAGAAGCCACGTGACATGCGCAGGAGTAGTATGTCTTGCTTCCACCACCAACAGCTGATGTGGCCGGCAACCGACGGATTCGATTCTTTTTCCGCTTGTAAGGGCAGTTTCGCTGTGCACACTTCAAATAGGGTGCATGGAAAAATATACAGTATCAAGCGATGTGAAGTCGATGCGCACTGCCGCTAAACTGAAGATCACGCGGTGGATGTTCGGTTTATATGTGCAGGGTCAAGAAGCCACGTGACATGCGCAGGAGTAGTATGTCTTGCTTCCACCACCAACAGCTGATGTGGCCGGCAACCGACGGATTCGATTCTTTTTCCGCTTGTAAGGGCAGTTTCGCTGTGCACACTTCAAATAGGGTGCATGGAAAAATATACAGTATCAAGCGATGTGAAGTCGATGCGCACTGCCGCTAAACTGAAGATCACGCGGTGGATTTTCGGTTTATATGTGCAGGGTCAAGAAGCCACGTGACATGCGCAGGAGTAGTATGTCTTGCTTCCACCACCAACAGCTGATGTGGCCGGCAACCGACGGATTCGATTCTTTTTCCGCCTTTAAGGGCAGTTTCACTGTGCACACTTCAAACAGGCTGCATGGAAAAATATACAGTATCAAGCGATGTGAAGTCGATGCGCACTGCCGCCAAACTTCCATTTTTAGAGCAGAATCCAAACTGGTGGTAACGATACTTCTTTTCACCAGCTCAGAGTGGGTCAAAATGTATTTCAGTATAGGTTTTACGAATATAGGACAATGATACCAGCAAAAATGCTGGGGTTTGCAGACCGAGGTAATACCTAGAAATCGCACTTGCTTTAGACGCGGAAACTTAAAAGAGAATTTTAGTTTTTGTCTGTTTTTTAAAAACCTTGAAAATATTGTTATATACGTCTATGATTTTCTTGTGATCACTACGCTTTTAGCTTTTACGCCAGAAGTTGTGTAAATATTCAAAGGTTTTTTTAAAAACAGCCAGGAAAGGAAACTTTTCTGTTTAGTTGGCCCGTCTAAAGCAACTGCAATTTCTAGATATTATCTTGGTTTTCGAACCCCAGCATGTTTGCTGGTAGAATTGTCCTAGATCTGTAAAACATATACTCAATTACCGATCGACCCACTCTTAGGTGGTGAAGAGACGTTTGCTACAAAAAGCTTCACATTATTTAAACTGAAAGAGTGAAGTGGCAAAGCAATATGATAATGAGTAGAGCAGAACTTATAGCTTTGATCTTATTTTTTTTTCACGCTCTAAAGGAAGGGCACGATTGGAAACAGCTAGACTTGATTGTGGTTCACCAAGCCCCGTGCTATTCAGGTTCGCTGGGAACTCTTCAAGAAGACAACGATAATTATATTTGTGAAAAAATGCATCAGCCTTTCAGTGAATGCCAAGGCACCTTCTGCTGCTATTTGCAGGTATGTAAAGTACAATGAAATAAAGCACCTAACGTATATGCATTTTCCTTCAAGGCACCTCCAGGGAGTAATAAGTAAGGTGTGGGTTATAAAATAAAACAGTTTTTATTGTCACAAGTTCTTATGTTGAAAAATGGGGAAAATAATTATACAAAATTGATGATGGGCATCCAGTCATGACAATTTTATGAGGAAGGTCATTCCAGTCTTTTGCAATCCGTACAAAGAATGACATAGAAAAGTTGTTTTTCCTAATTCGTGGCTAGGCAACTTGAAGTGAATGACAATATGCTGGCTGGTGGAACGATGTACGGATGACTGAGCAAGCTGTTAAAAATCCTATTAAAAAGACTGCGACTGAAGATACGGCGGCGGATGCCAAGGCTAGAAATAGACGATTCTTTTTTGGGTGATGATACACTGGTATTGTTTGAGTACGAAGAATGAATAAATCGGGTGGCACGGCTTTGAGCTGCTTCGAGTGAGTTGGTCAGATAGGCTTGGTGTGGGCTCCAGGCAACCTTCACTTGCAGGCCAATGGATGTGATAATACAGCTTTGAGAACTGAATTGTTTTCAGAAATCAATTTCATATATGAAGTTTTCCCAAGAAAGACAAATTGTGAGCAGTAGAGTTGAACTGAGCATGCAGCACTAAGACTTGGTGGGCATTCTTCTGCAGTATGCTGGCATCCCCGTTAGGTTGTAAAACAGAAAACACAGTGGAGTGTGTGTCGTTTTCCTCGGAGCTGTTGTTGCACATGTGGCAAGCTGCTGCTGAAAAAAAAACAGTCATCTGCCAGTTGTATGCCTGCTATCTAAAATGTGTAGGTGGGGTGGTGGGTGGGGAAAGATGGGATGGTATGCAACAGTGGACGCAGACAAGTGGAATATTCTCACAAGATGCTTTAGATGTTCTAAGATAAAAGAAGAAGGCATACAACTTGGCTTGTACATACAACGCTGAAAAAAATAACTTCGTTAAAATGAGACACCGAGTGCCTAAATTGAGACACCGAGTGCTTAGTTACATCAAGCTCATAAAAATTTCCACCGTATAGCATTCAATTGACTAAGATGGAAAAATTGACTTAAATGATCTGTCTGTCTGTCTGTCTGTCTGTCTGTCTGTCTGTCTGTCTGTCTGTCTGTCTGTCTGTCTGTCTGTCTGTCTGTCTGTCTGTCTGGCTGGCCACCTACATCTGGGTGCTCTCGTGATCACTCCCATAGCTAAGGGTAAACCAAATTAGTATGGGAGGGTAAGATGGTTTGACGAATATGATTTCCCGTCAGGTCATGAATAATGCTGCGATCTCGTCGAGTATGTCATCAAACCCTTGCTTCCAGATGTGTGGCACACATTTGGCAGCTGTGCGGTTACGCGCCACAGGTGATTGACAGTTCGTGTACACAAAAATGGAAAAAAGTAGTATTAGTAATTTTAATTTAACGCAACAACGTCCACAAAAAGTTAGTGCTAAACCTATGAATGCAAGGAATAAATATTAGGGCACCAGCAGGAATGAAAACCAAACATTATGCGTGGCAATGAAGTATTCTACCACACAGCCACACCAGGTTTCCACACTGCTGTCGAAGTAGACAGCACTCGGGCACAATGTCAATTGCTGTTGCAGTGCTAACTACATGACTTTCCGAAAATTACAGATACACTCTTATGATGCAGCCGTTACGACCACTTCACGTCAATTGTAAATAAGCACCATACACTTTAGTAGATTTATGTAGCAGTGTCCGGGGCTACCATCCTGGAGAGCACAAGCGCTGCATATCAGCTCACCGCGTCTGATGTTGCTGCTGGCATCATCATGCAAATGTAAGGAACTGGTTGTATAAAACATGTGTGACTGTTGAACTTTCGGCGTACAACATTCGTTCATATGTTTATTGTCATTTTGTACGTTTTGATAAATACACCACAGTCACGTTCCTTCAATGATAATCGTAAGTCTTAAACGGTAAAATATAACACCGTACAACATTTTTATACATTAAAAGAAGTCACCACTTTTTCAGTGCTTTTTTTCTGTCGTGGCTGAATTTTTCTCCCTAGAAGCTCGCTTTAATTACAGTTACAGAAAAAATGGCAGCTCCCAAGTAAAGTGGGAATTTATGATATGCGAAGCACGAATGAGAAATGTTGATATGTCACTTAAATATGTGAAGCAAGCAAAACGGCTGCGAGAACGCTATGAGTGCGGTTTTTTGCCATGTTCTTACATGACACGCGTGTCAGTATTATCATGTTTGCACCAGTATTAAATTTCGTCATCCATTGACGTCACGTAACACCAAATTTCGTGTATGTGGAGCTAGCAAAACGGCCGCGAGCGCATCGTGAAGTGTCAAATATACTACAATGTAGCGCTGACGCGCATGCACGCTGGGCACAGTGACTCTACGTTAGTAAAACGTGAGCACTCTATAGTCTGACGCCAGGCGCAACTAGCGTCCGTCAGCGCGGGCTGACGGCAAACCAACGCGAAATGCGAAATTTCACGCCAATGCGTTACCCAGACAATATCGCGTCTCCCTCTTTCTGTGACAGAGGGACGATGGACACGCTGGAACGCGCATGCGTCAAAGCAACGCAGCGCGGCGCACGCCTGCGAGTATATGGCAGGACCGGCGCCTGGCGTGGCAACGCCGGCGTGACGCGATGAAATGAACGCCGGCGCGCACGCACACCGCGTCACGTCGAAATGTGTTGGCACCTCGATTGTGGCATGTAGTCATGTTCTCACATAACACGCATCTCATGATTATCATGTTTGCACCAGTCACATAGCTTCTTCATCCATTTGTGTCACGTAATACCAGAATTCGGCATATGTGAAGCTAGCGAAACAGCCGCGAGCGCATCATCAGTGTGGCATGTAGTCATGTTATCACATGACACCCATGTCGTGATTATCAAGTTTGAATGAGTAATTTACCTATGTCGTTTGTTCGCGTCGCGTAACACCGAGTTTGGTACATGAGAATCTAGCGAAACGGTGACGAGCGCATCATGAGCGTAGCATGTTCTCTTGTTGTTACATGACACGCATTACATGTTTATCATGTTTGCACCAGTATCCTACCTTCGTCATCCGTTCACGTCCCGTAATACCAAATTAAATATATCCGATGCTAGCGAAACGGCCACCAGCGCATGATGAACGTGGCATGTAGTCATGCTGGTACATGACATGCATGTCATGATTTTCGTGTTAGGGTCTGTCGCTTATGTTCGCCATGCAGTCATGCCATACGATATCAGTTTTGAAACATGCCATGTGAACGAAACTACCGCAAGAGCTGCAGGACCATGAAATGTAAGTCATAAAATTCATGACATACATTCAGGATTTTCATGTATGACTAGTCAAATATGTTCTTAATACAGTCATGTTATGCTACCAACTTTGGTATCAATACCTATCGAAATGGCAAGGAGAGCTAAAAGTCGTAGGCGACTAGGTAGATAGACTGATAGATAGATACATAGATAGATAGATAGATAGATAGATAGATAGATAGATAGATTTGCTCAAGGTCGCTGAAGTTCGCTAAGAAATGGTTCGCATTTAAAAAACAAAACAGGTGCCTATCTGTGTTTTAATATTTGAAAGAGATTTATATTAGTTTGTTAATTGCTTACAAGGGTTTTATTTCATGCCGGGAAATGAGACACGAGTGAGCAGGAAAACTGGCGGGGTGCAAACCGCACTTACTACATACCTAGGCGTCGAACACTTGTTATGTACAACTATCGATCGTGCAGCTGTATGAGGCGTGAGTAGTGCCTTACAGGCTGTTTCAATTCGTGCTTCTCAACCGTTAACGATACGCTTTTGCATTCATGCCTTATCAGAATCCCCATCGAATTATAAATCACGTAACACTTGCACGACTTTACTGGCCGAGAGAGAAAATCGGCCTCGTTGACCGATAAAATGGCTGCGATGCCACTCATTGATTAATTGATACTATCGATTAGCCCACGGCAATACAGTCAAAAGCAAGTTGTTGAAGCATATGATGAAGCACAGTGAAAAACATACTTTCACGCTCAATAAAATTTATACAACTAGCAATACCACCTCACACAAAAATTCAAATATTAGCAATCACAAAATAACACTAAAGCACGTAGTGACAGTGCAAATATGGTCTCCAGTGCAAGGAACCTTAGTGCAAGTTTCAAGCGCTGCAAACACCATCCGCGCTCGTCAGCAGATGGGCCACGATAGGCACAATCGCATCGCTTGCGACCACCGCAATGACCCCGCAATCAGCACACGTCGAGCACAACACAAATATGTACAGCTCGCGACCCGCGTACAGCTCATCCCACACATGCACGCATGCACACAAGCCACACGCCCAGAAAAACCCGAGGTTGCCTGATCCACCATTCTCCCAAAATCCATAAGAGCAACTTGCTGGATTCCGTGCCGGACTGGTTGTGCCCTCGCGATCTCCGGCGTCAGCGTAGCTCTGGGCGACTGGGCTCGCCCTACGTGATCTCCTAACGCCGACGACCTTCGACGACAGTGTAGCTCTGACCAACTGGACTTGCTCTGCGCCATCTACTGACGCCGACAAGAGCTCTCACAAGTGGTTACCGCCGTGCTCGGACTCCTGCGACCGTGTTTCCACTCTTTTTTATCACTCCCTATCCCTCGATTTCTTGTCGCTCTCTCTGGCCTTACCACCTCCACGTCTCTTTCTCTTTTCTACACCGTTACTCCATAACCTTTTGATCCCTCGTCACCCCCCATCCCTTGTGAGCTACTGTTGAGGTGTCGTTCACTGAAGCAGACAGTTACGGGCTCACTTTTCTCTTCTTTCTCCTTTAAGAATTAAACTCCAAAAGCCATAGCTTTGTACGGATCCAGCCAAATTGAGCTACAATAGCGTTTTCGCTATTTCGAGCATAACGCGTAAGCTACAAGTTCCGCCGCGGGACCCGCTTCAAAATTTTTAATATTGTGTACCTTTCCAATAGCCACAAGTGCCGGATATTGCGCTGTTTAACGTCTGATCTGGAATGAGTTTTGCTCAGCGAGAGCCATTGAATAACGAATTATTGGAGTCCACTCAGTTTGAACGATGGCAACCCTTCAAAGGGAAATAAACCAAGCAGGTCTACCAGAATCTTTGGTGATTGAAGATGACCTTCATTCCTTCAATGATCCTTCAACTACCCGTCCTCACTGTGATAATTCAAGTTGCATAGTTTAAGAGGCAGCAAAGGCAGCACCATCTGAGTCAGCCATAGAAATGATAATTCAATGCTTAATACTGTTTCTTTCACCTACACTAACACAAATTCATAGTCCAGTGATGGCTTGGAACTTGACATCTTCTCTTTCGAAAAAAGCATAACCAATAACCCCATGAAAAACAACACGACTAAGAAATCAGATCAAGCTTCACAAGCTACAGGGCCATCTTATCCTTGTCCTGTATTTCCTAGTGTTCCTGACTTCCGGGTGGACATATCTCAAGCGATAGTTGCTAGTCAGTCAGATAAATACAGGTCAATACCAATCCACAAAGTTTAGGTGCATACCAGGATGATAGCAAGCACTATGTTCATCACTCTCAGCTTGTATCTGATGATTTTAATGAGTGTTATGGCAAAATGCTGAGTGCTAAAAAGAAGCAGTCTTTGCAAATGTATGAGCCCCCGCTCTGTAGCTCACAGGCAACGATGTAATGTCTCCGCAACCAAGGTACTTATCGAGCAGCTCAGTGTAGGCATTATTGTGAAAGGCAAATACCCTCCAGACTGTGGCTCGTGTGCATGGGAGAAACTTGCATCCTTTCGAAAGACTTGGGTTTTACAATCATTTGGAGGTGGCTCTCCAGTGGTAGCCAGCAGTCTTGACCACAAAGATACTAAGCATCCTGCGGGCTTGCATGATTGGCAGGCAAATGCTGCTTCACCAGAAGCTCGTGTGTGGCAGTGTCCCGAGTCACCTTCCTGAGTGCCCGTACCATGCTCCATTTCCACTCAGAACTCCAACAAGGGGCATTCTGAACTGTTGTATTCAGCCCAACGTGCACAAATCTTGATTGATTTGTGGGGTTTAACGTCCCAAACCACCATTTGATTATGAGAGACGCCGTAGTGGAGGGCTCCGGAAATTTTGACCACCTGGGGTTCTTTAACGTGCACCCAAATCTGAGTACACGGGCCTACAACATTTCCGCCTTCATCGGAAATGCAGCCGCCACAGCCGGGATTTGATCCCGCGACCTGCGGGTCAGCAGCCGAGTACCTTAGCCACTAGACCACCGTGGCGGGGCAACGTGCACAAACTTTGAAGACAATGAAAAGCTTCAGAGTGAGTGCACTGCTTCGTGTCACCCTGAGCCTTCGAGTCTGCCTGCTGGCCATGTACCAGATATTGCTGCACTCATGAACAGTCTTGCTATATATCCGCAGAGCAGTGCCCTCGTTCCAACTGGTTTGGAGCAGCCGAATGTGCCTAAGCAAGATGAGCGGAGCCTCTGTGCTTCTCAGCTCCCAGAAGTTCAGCTTGTCATATCACCGGAAAATGACTTGTCACCTGTAACTTCACAATGCACTGGAGTTGTCGTTGAGCCTTCAAAAAGTGATGAGGTCAGCTTAAGTGCTCATTTTACTGAAAGTGGAGACCTTCTGGTCAAGCAACTTGCGGAGCACCAGTTTCATAGCCTTGGGCCAAACGTCCAAGAAAATCATACAGGCAACGCATTAGCTTCAGCAAAACATAGTGGGGTTAGACAGAAGTCATCTCTTAGTTCAGATTGGATAGCTTATCTGGTTCCGTCCAGCCGCTTATCAAAGAACCACTGGTGGCAAGTGTGCGACATGAAGCTTATTATGTAACCATGGCAAACAATGACCTCAGTGCCTTGCTATACCTTGTCTTGGGAAACTCATCGTGGATCTCCAAAACCTCGCGGTCTCTTGTCATCTTGGGGACTATCGGAGTGTCTCATGCATTCGGACATCCGCTGTCATGTGTCTTCAACGCTGTGCTCTTGGTCCCTTCTCTTGGGACACAAGGGTTCAGGGAACTTGCTCTCCCGGTGTGAAAATGGCGTTTGCGCTAATTTCACCGGGTCGTCGCTGCCATTGCCTGGTGAGAAGTACTCAAGTACAGCTCGGATGGGTTTGTTAGCTAACAAACTGTCTACAAAACTTTTTTACACATTCAGTTTCTTTCTTCAAGCAGCGTGGGTTGTGGCGGGCAGTGCAAAGCACTTAAGAAGGGCCCTTGTTGTTCGAAAGGGGTGAAGGCTGGTAGGTCTGAGATTTTTAGCGACGTTAATTTGAGCTTTACAAGTTTTATAACTTGTATTTGACAGTTTAGGCGAATTATCGTTCACTTACCGCTGCGCATAGATCTAAAGTACCATGGCTGTGCACAATATGACTACATATTTGACTAATTTTACGTTTTTTAACTATCAGTTCTTGCAAAAACTGGCCTTAAATTGACTGCAAAACGACGGCGAAGCTAAGTAGACGCACCGCGGTGCTCCCATGACTTGTGTTCACAACAAAATTAGAGATCCCACATCTTGGTCTCTGAAAAACGTCTTGGTCATTGAAAAGACTTAACATAGATGTGTTTGAAAATATATTGGTTTGGCGTCTGGAATATTCTGTTTTCCAACTTTTGACTTGCATTAAAGCGACTATTCGTCACAGAGCCCATTATGGTGAACAAGTTCAAAATGTCTTCTTCAAGACATTATATTTCAATACTTTGTCCAATACAAAACTTGCACCTACGTCACACTGTTTAACTCGGGTATATAACTTCGGCGTGCGTCGCCATAGCCGAGCACATAGCAAGAGGCAACACCAAGTGAAGCTGTGCTACACTTGCATCTCTCGTAAACGCGGTTGGTCACAGTGGTGAGTTGTGCGGGCTGGTGCGCGCGAAGCAAGTGCAAATCGCACCGGGATGAACCCGACGTGGGAATGTTTTGCTTGCCCAAGGTAGTCAAACACCAGTGCGACAACACAAAAGAGCTGTCCGAGAGGTGAAGGAGGGCATATGGCTTGCGCGCATCATTTGGAAGGACCTGAAGACACTGAACAACGTTCGTGTGAGCGGGCGTCACATCTTAACCTCCTCACATTTTCGCTCAGTGAATCGACGCGGATCGATTCGTCAAGCGTGAAGTAAATTTTTGTCGAAGGGCGATGCATCGCACTGAACACCACAAATGCGCTTTGCTCTTCATGAAGGCCTGCTAACCACTTCGATGACACGAACCCCGACTGTGTGCCGGACACGTTGTTGGGCCATAGCTGTCTGGAACTGCTGTTGTCGAAATCTGCATGGTTTGAGCACCGTAAAATGGGCGGTGACAAGCGCCGCTGCAGGCGTCTCATGCGAAGCTGCTTCACCCAATACTTGTGGTGCTATGCACACTGGCGACACGGAAGATCCGTGTTCCCCAGCCAGCACGGCTACTCCAGGTTGCATTGTTAGTGTGTGAAATGCGGAGCGCACTTAAACTCATCTGACTAAGTACGACGACACGCTGAGAAGGCGATTTCTCGGTTGTGATGTACCGGACTCATCCGCTCGTGAACAAATTGTGAGAGTTTACTGATTTGTACGCTTTCATCTGGTCAAGCGAAACATAATTTGTCGGCAGTGCTAAGCAATTTATATTGTCGACGTGTGTGATCATCAGAAGCAGGCTTGTATCGAGGGCGGCTTGAGCACCAACGCGCAGCTCACACAAATTTACGCCGTCACACAGGGCTATTTTTCCTGTATCTGGCCTGCGTTGGCTCGAAAAGTTCGTCAAAGGAAGCAGGACAACGTCCTGCACTATTCTACACAGCCAAACAAGCAAAGCGAACGATGAAAACACACGCACGATGCCAAACGACCCCCGCCGCGCGGACGTAAACACGGTCGTGGCGACAGAGACGCATGTGCTCGGCCATGGCGGACGCAAAACCGGAAGACAGCAACTGACGTCACGTGCAAGTTGTGTATAGCAATGTGCTTCTGGTGTTTTCAAAGAAGCTATCATTCTCCTTTTAACATGCATCGATGTATGTTTTGCTAATAACGCGATAATGTAACACGACACTACAAAAAAAAACGATGACTGTAATAATCAACGAAAAAAATACCGGAAAAACAAACCTTTCATAGGAATCATTTTCAACTTATGACTGCAGTCAGTAATGTTTTTGTTGTTTTACATCACGCATTGCTTATATCCCTCAGAGAAATAGCAATCAACCGAAATTATCGATATTTTTTTATTGTTTCTTTTAGAATTTATAGCATGTATATGACGCCCCCTGTTACCATTGTGGTTGTTTGCCGGCGGTGCGGATGTGCCGATTTCATGTGTGAGCGTGCTCAGTGTGAAGTTGATTCAAATTAACTTTTCAGCGTGACAACATCAGTCCTTTGCTGGAGCGAGCGGTGACAAAATTCTTCGTGTGAAAGTGTTGGAGCGTCCTACTTCCACGGACACCTAGCATTTCCATTGCTGACAATCTGCCTACAGTAACAGCAAGAAACTGTACCTTCTTTAAATCATGCACACGAATTTCATTTTGGTGCAAAAGTCATACTGGTCACACACTTGTATTTACGTAGAATATTTTTCGGTCATGGAGAAGGCTCATTTTTCAAAATTTTGGACAAACGCTTAAAAAAACGCCAGTTGCGGTAATGTACAAAAAAAGCCACTGCCTTATTTAGATGACAAAAACAACGTAGACTCAATGCTGTTGTCGAGCCGTTTATGTGTGACTTTCCGGCGCCCGGTAACCTCCAGCAAGGTTCAACTTATACAGACAGAATGCACACACCGGAGTCGACTTTTTTCCACGTGTTGGTGTCATATCAGACGATGTCACTGTAGTTGCCTCTACAAGAGTGTGTTAGACACGCATGGGAGTACTGTGCTTGGCTCTACAAGTGATGTGTTGAAAGACTTGCATGATTGTGCCGCGCCTGGGCCTATTGCATTCGACAGACGGCTACAGTAAACTCTCACTTGTGCGATTGTTGGTTTAATGAATATTGCAGAATAAAAAACTATTAGAAAATCCCCGTTGAATTTCC